>CAJHNH020000644.1:90000-245000 GCA_905116865.2 Candidula unifasciata
TTCTTAAAATTACAATCGATCATGCATTATGTTGTATGCTGAACCACATGAGCGCCCTATTGCAGCTGCTACAGAGTCAACCGTTACTAGCCTGTCACCTCTAATCATCTCCTTCACCCGCTTCAGGGGTGCGCCTATTGCAATCTCAAAAGGACGACTAGATCGGATTTCAACAACAATTTTAGAGCGTCCTTGAGAAAAAAATTTAACCATTATGTACCGCTTTACGGGATGAACATTTTGAGCATAAACAGGTAGAATTTCCCTATGACAGTCTTATACAGGCCACCCTTTTACCCCCGCCCCTTCCCCCATAAAAAACGGATAACAACAATTTTTTCTTTCATTACACACTTCGTAAGTGCAGTCGCCATTATGTTTCGTTTTGCGAATGCGCATGCAACACCTAGCGCCACTTAACGAACAGAGACATAAATTTCCATGTTGCTGTCACCCAATGACACCTTTAGAAACCACTAACTAAATTTTCCTGTCTTCCATAACCATGACTTTTTTTACCCACTTCCCCTCGTATGTATTAGTCATTCAATCATTCTATATGAACATAGTTTTTGATGTATATGTCACATGGCAAGAGGTTTATACTTCTAGATCGTTTCAGGAGGAATTTGCCACTCTGGTGTGATTAAATTCTAGCTTATGGCTCCTAGCTTATCTCTCTAGGAGCGAGTTCGGATCTATAAATAACACCCCCCCCCCCACCCCTTTTTGGATTGAAGGAGGACAGTGCACTAGCAACGTGCAAAGTGTCCTTTGGTCGCATTATTCCTGCCCTGACAACATTTAATTAATGTCTTCGGTACTGTTGGATGGAAGCTCTTATCATCATCATCATCATGTGCCCTGCCAACTGACGTAGGCGCTCATGCGTCTCCACAGATCACGATCCCTGGTTGACTGGAACAGCTTTCTTGGTGATATCCCTCCTTGCCATCGTTCTAGCCCATCCAGCATCATCTCTCTTTGTCTGCCTCTACCCCCTTTTCCACTGATCTTTCCAGTTGTCACGATGTTCTCCAATGTTTAACTTCTCATTATGTGGCCAAAGAACAGTGTTTGTTTCTTTCTTGTAAATAGAGATCTACTGTCGTAAGCCTCTTTCAAGCAATCGTTGTTAGTTTCACAGGCCGTCCAAAGTGAAACTTTTATATTAGAAATAATTATTATGAAAATGCAAACCATGAATTCATGAAATAAGAACTGACACACACAGAACTTATTATAAACAGACTATACAGGCAATCGCAACCTCATAAATACTGAAACAAATACAAGGAGTTGTACAGTAATCACTGCTGAGTTAGTACTATCCATACAGGAACATATATCAAGAAAATCAAGACCAAGACACAGGAATTCATTGTATCACTATAATAGGATCAAGACATTGCTACTGGCCCAGTAACCCCAATAATAATGTCTTAAACTAGGTTAATCCTCCACGGGGACAGTATCACATGAGTATCTTCTGAGAGGCTGGCTGGCTGCTGGGTGATTCGAATGTCTATTGTGTAGACCAAGCTCAGTCTAAAAGGAAGCATTCTCTAGCACTGGATGAGTTACATAGTGAGGAAGAAGTGTTCGTTGACTCTGGTGACATGTTGGGAGATGCTATAAATGTCTCCATAGATTCTTCAAATTTTATGACAGTGAATAAAGATCACTACCTTAAGCTGCCCTTTGTACAGCTATACCTTAGTAGACTGGTAGACTGGTCCGAGCCCCGGTTAGTTTTACGTTAGTTTCTCCAGAGAAATTAGGTCACGTTTCATTGACAAATTTGTTGGGCTGGTCTACTTTCCTGCAGGTTACGGGTGTGCCGCTCTGTTATTTGCTTTCTATGCTAGCTTTCATTTACACTTTTCTTCCGAGAAAGTGAATGCATGTGACATAGGTTGCAGCTCCCTTTACGGGGGTTGTGTGTTAGACCCAGTTTGTCCTTATTTTTGGAGTGTTTAAAGCGCTGGCGTACTGAAATATACAACACGCTATATCAACAGCATTGCGGAAAACCCCCGTAACCTAGAGCCAAGGACACGTGGCTCAAGGTCGACCAATCAGAAGTGTGCTAGCGTGTAGCGCTGTGTAAATGGGGAGATCAACGTTAGTTTTACTCCGAGCTCCTAGTGGAAACAATCTTTTAAATCCTTGAAGTCAAAGTTATCCGATCAACGTCTACCCGTGCTACTTCCAACTGCCAATGGATGTCCGATAAACGTCTGTCCCACTGGTTGTGCAGGTAGAAGCTTAATGTGCTACCGCAGCGACGATATATCATCATTACCTCATTACCTACTGCAGTCACCATAAGGTCTTGTCCAAGTTTCCGATGAGCGCAGCAGAAGATGTCCGAGACGTTGGAGTCATGACCCAGGTCGGCCCGCCCAAAACTGTTGTGGAATAGGGACTACCAATTGAAGATCGGTAGGCTTCTGCTGTGCCTACTGCCACCATGGAGTCCATTTCTTGTGCGTAGCTAGTCCAAAGACAACCTGGATAGACAGGTGTCTATTGGAATAGACCTTTTTGTCGCCCTGGAAAGACCGGCGCCCCGGGCGTAAACTGGTTTTTCGGCAACAGAAAGTTTACTGCAGACCGCGTTGATCCCCTTAATGCAGGAAATAAACCGATTGCTAACGGTACAAATTACACGGACATATGTCCTCTGGGTCCTCTGAAATGGAAGGAGAATGAAGGACCCACCATTAATACCAGTGTTGTTAACCCCGCCAGTCCTTGGAACACGATTTTTTTCCCAACGACCGGTCTGGTCATGCACCTGCTGGAGGATTTTTACAGGGAAGCGTTGTGTTCGCCAACGTAAAGCTTTTGCGATGGGAATAATTCCTCAGGAAACGACAGGCATGGTTAACCCCCACCCGCTTGGAGGCTCGAACGAAGATGGTTCATACTAGCTAGTGAGAGGGGGTCGCCTTTAGTTGAAGGTGTTTTATGTAAGGTTATTGATGGTGAATTTAAGAAATCGTCGCTGAAGAATAAACTAACATGGTTTGATGATTTAATGTTATGCTCACTGTGAAGTTCTAATTACTATCTGATTGTTTACCTGTCTTGCCCTTCCTTTATGGGTAAAGCGTCGTCCAGATAGATGTGTGTAAATGTATATGTGTATGTATGTATGTATTTATGTATTTATGTATGTATGTATATATGGATATATGTATGTATGACTTCAACATTTAGTATGCATCTAGTCCTTGTGGATGTAGCATACCTATGAGTCTGTTGTCGTTATTATTGTCGCCTTGAGGCCTCATTATGACTTTCTGGTACTGACAATTAATCGCGTAGACCAGTGGCATTCCTAATGATACAGTTTCCCTTTGATACAGTTCCCTCATGTTGTGGCGACACACAAACAATTATTTTCCTTTATAACTTTAAAGAATATGTCTTTTCCGATGGTCTTAGCGACCCCTGTGAAAGGGTCGTTCGACCCAAAACCGGCGGGTTGAGAGTCGGTGGTGTAGACAAAATAGATGGTTACTGCACTGACACATTTATGCTGCTTTAGACAACAAAGTGACCACTTACTTGGCGTAATCGCTACAGTCGGCCCTGTCTCTCCTGAAGCGATGGGCGTCCACTGCCCTCTTCACCATCTGTGTTAGCCGACTCCCCGACGCTGCTTCAAGCGAGCGGGCTGATGTTAAGCTCGGCATCATCATCATCGTTGTCAACGTCAGTACAATCACTGACACCATGAAAAAGTGGTAGCCTTGCATTTTATAGAGCTGTGAACAAAAGTGTGAGGGGAGAAAAGCATTAAAGTGATATGCAACAATAAAATGGCTTGTTCGTGTAGAGTGAATGCTTTAAAGTAATATGTAACAATAAAATTGGTTTGTTTATGGTATGGTCTGAAATCCCACGCTCTAATTCTGGAATAGTTCTCTTAAAGCGAACAACTCTTGCTTGTCACACTCACAATCGCTATGGACTGTGATTCGCATGCACAATTGCATAATACAACACTGTGGTTTGAAAAGACAGACAAGTGTCTAATAATAATGCCATTCTATACAAGACATATGACCAAATGATTGGTTTGATTTACACTGTGAACAAGGGGAAAGATAATATAAGAGAAACTCTATAACAGGGATTCTCAACCTTTCTAATGTGGCGACCCTTTAATGAATGTTGTTGTATGTAGGTAAGTAAGTTAGTAAAGGACAGCCATTGCGTCTGTGGGGATCGATCCGGCCTAGTAAGCTAGATTAATGTTTTTTGTAGACCACTTGGCATTTGAAAGGCAATGTCGTCGACTGGGCGTGACGCCCAATGTTTTAGTCATTTTTTATTCAACCATTGGCAGCTTTCTTCTTCTTCGAGTCCTCTTTTACCGCTTCAGGTGTCAAGGGAGATATAAGGTCCTGCTTCGTGCTTTTCTGACTGCTTCGACTAAAGACACATTGGGGTACTGTAGTTTCTCTGATGTTATCCTTCAATGTTGTTCTTGGTCTACCTCTTGCTATTGGTCCCTCTCCTCTTTTGGTATATGCCCTAAATGGTGGACTACTTTTTCAAAAATGACCTTGCCTGCCAGGTCGACCCAGCCTTAGATGGGTACCAGGTAAAGTCCTCGGAAGTAAAGACGTCTGGCAGGATGTTGACAGCATCACTCAACTAGAGCCGATTTGTCTATAAAATCTAGATCTAGCATTATATACCCAATACGTCTGAATGTGTGGAAACGGTCCTTTACTTTACATTCCTAGACCGCTAATTAATTGGGAGAATAAATAACAGTTTTTTTTACAGTTGCTTACGTTGCAGAACCAACCTAGAATTGTTTTGGCTGTTGAGGTTTTTCTAGGCAAATTAAACTTCAGTACTTGCAATGTATAGGTCTAGCCCTAAATGCCCTATACGCCTAAGGGCATGGAAAAGGGTCCTTTAGTTAGTTTTTTTTTTTTTTTTCAACTTTGCAATTTTCGACTCACCGGTCGGCTCTCGCTACAACTATCGAAACCAGTACAACGCGGTCTGCTGCCAAAACGCCTGCAGCTGGGATTGAACGCAGCATTACAAAGCGCGTTCGCAACGCTTAAGCCGCGGACGCTGACTGAATAACAGACTACTAATTAATAAGGAAAATATTACTCAGTCTACCAAGAACATAGAGAATAATTATAGTAATCGCTTAGCCAACGGGAGAAAGGTTCATTAATCTTACACCCTGATAAGTCTTATAGTCACAAATTAGAAGCAAATCTTACTTAACTTCATGCAGTTATACTTGATGATTAGGCCAATTTAGATGTCTGAGCTAGACTGGACATAAGACGAATAGGCTAGATTAGACGATTAGGCTAAATCAGATGTCTGGGCCAGTCGAATATGATTTGATCAGTTGGTTTGCCTGTGAAATAGCCATGCGTCGAATTACTCTTGCTCAAACAAGCGCTGTTATCATTTGAATGCGGTAGGTTAAAATCACGTTGTGGTTGCTGTAGCTGATATGGTTAGTTGCGTATTCTTTACAGGACGTTGCAGAACCAACCACAACAGTCACTGGTTGTTGTGTGGTTTTTCTAGGCAAATATACGTTCAGTTGTTTGCGATTGCTCTCTGGGCGATCGGCTTGCTTGATACCACTGTCGAAACCAACGCAAGGCGCATGGCCCGAAGCTGGGATCGAACCCGGCATCACGGCATTACGAAGCGTTCGCATTGACTTAGCCACAGAGCCGACTGTAGCTGATATATATATATATATATATATATATATATATATATATATATATATATATATATATATATATATATAATTGTGTGTGCGTGCGAGAGAGAGAGAGAGAGAGAGAGAGAGAGAGAGAGAGAGAGACAGAGAGAGAGAGAGAGAGAGAGAGAGAGACTGGCGTTCAATCCCCACTAAGAACATACAAGGAGAGCCAATCCTGGTGACACAAAGTGCCAAGTGAGAGTCGCTCAGTCGCAAGTTTCAGAAACCCCGTTCAACCGTAAAAGGTTATACTTAGGGCCCACCGATGACAGCCGGGATAAGGCTTTAGAAATAAAATAAATAAATGCGTTCTATACTGGAGCGCATTCAGAATACAAACGCACGCACGCACACACACATACACGCTATAAATCTAAATCCCTTTCTGCCTTTCGAGTCTTCATTTTGAATGAAATGTTAATTCCTTCCAACCCGTGACGAATACACGGGTTCAGTTGTCAGTTGCCATTATGGCCGCAAATTTTAATTCTACAGTCATATTGGTTATATACCAGGTTATAGAGCATTTCATTTATTTATTACCACAGTCATTAAAAGTAACTGTTCGCCCTCGTTACATTCATTTGAATATGTTTCCCTCTTTCAACCCTCACACTGATTTAAAAAAATAAAAATTTAAAAAATATTATATTTGGTTGTTGAGTAAAAAAAAAGGAAAGAACCCTTTTCCACGCCTTTAGGCGTATAGGGCATATAGGGCTAGACCTAAATTGTATAGACCAATCCGCACAAGTTGGGTGATGTGGTCAGCATCACACCGGCCGCCTTTACTTCCCGGGACTGCACCCAGTACCCATTTAGAGCTGGGTCGACCTGGGAGCCAAGGTCATTTTTGAAAAAGTCCGGCTCTGACAGGGAGCGAACCCACGACCTTCCGATCGGCGGCTAGCGTCTAACTGCTCCGCAACGACGACCTTCCATTTGGTTGTTATCTCTACTGAAATGTCCAAGAGAAACTTTATGCGAGAGTTTACAGCCGATAGGCGCCGGAAAGGGGGGGGGGGTTGAGTTAAGGGGCTCATAGTGACTGAAACCTCGGGTTTCCTCGCCCCTGTCCTGAGTTATAGCAGTCTATATAGCACTCTAACCGTTTATTTAGATTTTGCCTTGTTTCACAGACGCTCGCTAAAATATTTCTTTTATTTGTACCAAATAGTCCAACCATTTCCTACAATCTGTTTGCACTAGCCAACTGTTCATCTATTTATCCCACGTATATACAAACACTCTGATCACTGATGTGTGGTTCCCTGGATAAAGACACGATTAATGATCCTTTCCTTATCAACCATGTCCCGTCCAGTATGTCTATTCTTACTAAGAAATCATAAAAATATCATAATCATTACATCTTAACGTACGGACATTAAACCGCTCATAATGGCTCTTATACGCAATCTGCGTTAGCGGGCAAGATAAGTATGGTAACATATGGATTCATCGAACTGTATGTGATTAATCTTACAGACGTAGAAGTGATTTACGTTGAACACAAAAATATATTCTTCCAGCGAGATATAATAGTTAGGATTAATCTATTTTCTGTATTGAGCTAGAAATGATAAAATTTTATTAATTTTATAAAACTGTGGGCGGACTCACTGACTCATGAAAAGATGACTGCCTCATCAGAAAGAGACAATCTACATTCTTTGGTCATGTGATGAGAAGGAGAAAACTGGAGTTCATCGTGACTTTGGTACAGTTGGAGGGGAGTAGAGGCAGAGGGAGACCTAGAGAACATATGCTGGACTGTTTGACCTCATGGTCTGGAGGATCATCTGTGTCAGAGTTAATTGAAAGTCCACGAGACAGAAGGTTGTGGATGACATGACTACCAATACCACACGCATTGGCTTGAAGAAGGAGAAATAGGTCTACAGAGGAATAAAATATATATTATGGATGAACAGGTAATCTTAAAAGAATGTTTAATTCCTAGAGCTGTGGTTGTTTAGAGAGATAAGTCGCATTTAATAGATCTAAAGACTTTTCCTGGGGGGTTTCAAGGTCCAATTTTGGTGGAAAAGGAATCGACCCACTGTATCCCTAACCAGCATGTTGTAAAAATCGACTATTTAGGAGTGTTTTCCTTGAAGCTGGTGGGCATCTGCCCGAGAGACGAGGAGCCAGCAGTTAATTCATTTCTTGGTATCGCTAACTATACCATTTGAAAGTATTTTCCATGTTTCAACTTGAAAGTACAGTTGAACGCTTGGCTGAGAATGTGAATACCTGGTGGATACGGTTCGGTTCCCATGCCGGTGATTAATTTAAGCTTGATGCACTCTTGTACTGTAGTGCAGTGCGAGATCGAGTTAAAATATTTTCTGGATCTCTTGCCCTAAATTGCTTTCTTATATACAATCGATCAACTTTGATGCTATGTTACTGGGTTTTTCAGTATGACATGGGACCTGAAGTTAAACATTAATTTAGCTAGTAGCTATGTTGCTAAAAGAGTGCTTTGTAACGACAAGGTGACCCGAAGATTACATCTTTAAAATCTTTTAATGCTTAGGGTATACATGGTTCTCAGTTCAGCCTTGGGTTGAGGAAGTAAAGGGGACACTACAGAAACGCAGTGTGACATCTAACTCCTCTCCCTGGCGCTTTACAGCACAAGCAACAAAACAAAGGAAGAACCCTGAGAAGAACGTTGATGAGAAACCAAAGCTGTTGGACTTGATTGTATCTATGATATCCAAGTGATTGCACAGAACATAACGGAATGGATAAATAGATTGCGAGCCCTATGTGACAAATAATGGCATAATACGACAGTGAATGGTTAAACTATATGCCCGATGCATCACTCAGTTTAGCTGGCTAGTAGCTCTGTTTCTAGAAGACTGGTTATTTATGGCGTGGTGACCATCATGTTAATAACTACAGTTATCCAGTAGCTCTGTTTCTAGAAGACTGGTTATTTATGGCGTGGTGACCATCATGTTAACAACTACAGTTATCCAGTAGCTCTGTTTCTAGAAGACTGGTTATTTATGGCGTGGTAACCATCATGTTAACAACTACAGTTATCCAGTAGCTCTGTTTCTAGAAGACTGGTTATTTATGGCGTGGTGACCATCATGTTAATAACTACAGTTATCCAGTAGCTCTGTTTCTAGAAGACTGGTTATTTATGGCGTGGTGACCATCATGTTAATAACTACAGTTATCCAGTAGCTCTGTTTCTAGAAGACTGGTTATTTATGGCGTTGTGACCATCGTGTTAACAACTACAGTTATCCAGTAGCTCTGTTTCTGGAATACTGGTTATTCGTCACAACGTGACCTGGAGTTAAGAACTAGACATCTAATAGCTCTGTTTTAGAACCAATCAGTAGCTCTATTTACAGAATTAAATTTACTGTTGATGTAGTGTCAGTATTCGCGATTGCCCGTTTGCACCATCAGTGAGCACCGTTAGTGCTGCCTTATATATTTTACTTTGCCTGTGCAAGCTAGGACTTTTACTGGGACTGGCAATTTTTTTTCAAATTATGTTTCAGTTAGGACAGATAGGAATATTGTGTGAGATTTCCAATGAAGCAAGAAGGGAACAGTTATGGGGACTGAATGTCGAATTAAGACTCGACATCACAGCACTCGGGACATTCCCATAAGCGCTTCGTCTCTCTCTTCAGCAGCAAGCGAAGAGTTTCAATTCCGATGGTACCAGTAACTTCCTAATTGTATATCTGTCTTGCTTTTCCTTTGACCGTTTGAGCCTCAGCCAGATTCCCTGGTAACTCCCCGCAGCACCATTCTACTCAGACCGTAATGTTCTGTTTGTGCCTTCGCACTGCTCACTCGCTCCCAGCGGGCCCTCATTATGGGAATTACTGTCTGTAGTGGTGTTGGGACGTCGACTAACGACTATCAAGTAGCTCTGATGCTGGAAGAAATTAACGATGAGCTAATTGAGAAGTACAGTAGGCAGAAGGTTGAGGGTAGACATGATCACCAACGCTACAAGATATGAACTTTAAGAAGTACACGAGACAGAAGGCTGCGGGTAGACATGATCACCAACGCTACAAGACATGAACTATAAGAAGTACACGAGACAGAAGGCTGCGGGTAGACATGACTACCAACGCTTGCTGACATGAACACGAGACAGAAGGTTGTGGAAACATGACTACAAACGCCACACGACATGAACTATATAAGACGTACACGAGACAAAAGGTTGTGGTTACACATGACTATCAAGGCCACTCACGGCATGGACTATACGAAGAAGAAAAATAGACAAGTCTACTGCACAGTACCAGCTGTGGCTGGCTCAAGATTATATCTATATTATTATATCCATTACTTTTATATCCGTTTGCAGTTTGTAATTTATTCACCATAAGCAGGCAAGAGGGACAAATCTACTCGTATCGGAGATGTGAACATTTTTAGAAACGTAAAGAATATCAAGAAAGCAGAATAGACCTTCTCGAAACAAATAAATGTCCTAAACTGTTTAGAATCATTAGACGTAGGGACGCTGGTGGTCGGACAGGCTGGACTCAAGAACTTGGTAACGTCTGGCAAAACGTGGACATATTACAAGGGGATGTGGGTAGAAGATAAATACCTGGTTGGCTTAGCCATATGGATGCGGTTAGTAGGGGGGAGAGACAAAAAACTGACTTGATCCATAATTATGGTTATCGTGTGGGATGATGAAACACAGCAGTCTACGTTTATAGGCACGGCACATGATGATGATGACGATGGTAGTGGTGATGATGACGGTGATAATAATGATGATGATGATGACGATGATGATGATTATGTACTAGGTTAATACCTCTAAGGAAGATTCGAGTTAAATTGTTTACTGCATTTTTTGTGTGGGGGTGGAAGTGGGGGGGGGGGATTAATAGAGTAGTATTATTCAAACCCGTACAGGCCGAGGCATTACTTACTTACAGCAAATAATGTTGGGAGTGCAATTAGATAGATCAATGCCTGCATAGGACTGAAAAAGTTAACTGAATATTTCTAAAATAACCGCAGCCCCAAAATAACTCCTCGCAAAGACACGTAAAATGATACAGTGATAAGTGAATGACAGAATCTCATAGTGAATGAAAGAGATTTCCTAGTTACAGTCGCAATATTGGATGGATGCGCAACTTTTGAGACACTTCGAGCAATGGTTGTGTAAATGGATTCCGTGTCGCCAAATAGCCCCACAAGTCATTGTCAGGTTGACTTTAATGAGTAAGTACGTTGAGAATACGATATATGTCAACCCCCTTACTTCACACCACACCCAAAATCCGAGCCAAACTGGCGTGGTCGATCCTGGAACCAAACTCCACAAGCCACTATTTCCCAGGGTATAGTGGCCTCTAACCTTGATCTCAGAAGGCATATATTTCTGTTGGCATCTGTCCTTACACGTAACGCCCTAATTATATGTACACTAACCTTCTTATATTTCTCCTCCTCCTTCTTCTTCTTCTTCTGTTTTTTCTTCTTCTTCTTCTTCTTCTTCTTCTTCTTCTTCTTCTTCTTCTTCTTCTTCTTCTTCTTCTTCTTCTTCTTCTTCTTCTTCTTCTTCTTCTTCTTCTTCTTCTTCTTCTTCTGCTGCTGCTGCTGCTGCTGCTGCTGTTGCTTCTTCATCTTCACCTGAAATAATACATACAAAGGCTACAAGGAAAGGAGAACAGTCGGCGGGAGGCTGGGAGTTTGAAACCATAGGTCCAAGAATATGGTCGAAGTATTGAATATTTTAGACTATATGTATAAGAGTATACCAGGTAAAGTCCTGGAAACTAAAAGTGACCGACGTGATGTTGACCACATCACCCACTAGTGCCCACTGGTCTAAACTATATGTCTAGCCCCATATGCTAATACGATTGAAGGCGTAGAATATTGTTCTTTTTTATAAGAGTTTTGCTGTATCTGACTGACTGACTGACTTTCTACCCCACCAGGACATCACACAAGCGATAAACACCCGATGACACAAAGTGCCACCATGTGGATGGGGATCACCGTGGAGAGGTCCCAGAAACCGCGTTCAGACAATTGGCCATATTTATGGCCTGCCTATATTGCGGCCACTGGCAACAGCAGGGTGGGGCTTCAAATAACAAAAAATTACGTCCTAAAAAGGACGTAAGGATATGTATGTTATTATTTGCTGTATCTATTAGCGAAAAGTTTATATGTAGTTGAAAATGTTAAAATCGATGTAAGAATAAATTACAATACAGGAGACACATTTCGCTAAAGTAAAGGGACACGTTTCCATGTTTTCAGGCGTACTGGGCATGTAGGCAAAGACCTATATTTGTTAGCCCAATGGGTCTTGTTTGGGTGTTATGGTCAGCATCCTTCCGTCCGCCTTTATTTCCCATGACTTTGCCATTAAAGTGACACAATGTGCAGAGGAATGTGTGCCATTCTACGTTTGTTGTAAAATCGTTGTGTATGTTGTGTTATTGCTGCTTTGTTCCAAGTCCGACAGTACTAACGAAAGAAGAAGTAATGATGCGAGCACAGGAAGTAAAAGTCAGGTGACCATAATATCCTGAGCTGAAAACGGGACATGCCACTATTATTTTGCGCTGAAAACAGGACATTCAAGTATTATTTTGCGCTGAAAACGGGACATCCCATGCAAGTTAGTTAAATCGTTCCCCGCCTCCTGTTTTTTCCCCTATATCACCGAGGTAAATGGGTTAATTATTCTCTAAATATTATTATTGAATCCAAAACCATAACCGCAAAGAAATAATATAAACAATACACTCTTTAACTGCAGTTGGGGAGGGGGGGGGGGGGGGGACATGCCAAAATGAAAATTCCCATCAAGACATTTCTGGCATTAAAAATTGTAAAACTGTGACACATGATAAGGTCTACAGATGTAACTATAAGTGTATGTTATATTCTGGAGTTAATTCATAGTAATTATTATTATTATTATGGGAGTCGCCGTGGCCGAGCGGCTAGACGCTAGCCGCGGATCCGAAGGTCGTGGATTCGCTCCTTGTTGGAGCCGGACTTTTTTCAAAAATGCCTTTGGCTCCCAGGTCGACCCAGCCTTCAGTGGGTACCGGGTGCAGTCCGTGGAAGTAAAGGTGGCCGGCGTTATGCTGACCACATCACCCATCTTGTGCTGAGAGGTCTATAAAATGTAGGTCTAGTCGTATTTGCCCTATACGCATATAAAGGTCTGGAAAAGAGATCTTTATGGATTCGTCAGAACGGTACATATAGTCACCATAATTTAAAACCTCGCCACTGAGATTACGACAATCATGTAAATACTCGCCAGTTGCTTGCCCTAACATCAGTGTTGAAAAGAGCATTATAATATTCATACAAAATACCCGCATCTGGAAAAGAACATCTGACACAACACGTGTCTCAAGTGAGTGGATAGGTCATTCAACTCAGGGTTAGGGTTTGTTTTTCAGCACTTCTTCTTTTTAGCGTTTATCGGCTGTAAACTCCGAGGGGAAGATCTGGCTGTTCGTCCACTTCTGGACTTTGGTCTTGTTCCAGACCTTGAGTTTTGCGTGCACAACTGTTTCGCAGATATGGCTCATTTATATGCACACTGTTGGTTCTCTGCCTCTAAGGCAGTTGCACTGAAGCTTCGATAGAAACATCCCTAATTATTCGACTTGTACGACATGCTTATTTGGAATTGGAAGCAGTGGGTCTGTTCTCCCCTTTCCCCAATGTGGCCCTAGAACCCACAAGGGAAATTCTCAGTTATTTGGTTCTAAGACTACTAAGGTTCGTCGCTGGAGTTACAGTATCCAAGCTTTGAGCAACACTCTTAGTCGGCGACAAAAAGCTTTGCTGAGAGAGTTCGCGCCGTATGAGATAAATAAAATGAAGACAATTTCCCCGCCGCTAAACACTATTTTTGATGCACATCTGGCAGTTAATCCAGTTGTGTCGAAAAGATACTAAAAATTATGGCAATGAAAGGTCACAAAAAGGCAAAAGAGCAGCCCATCCTATTAACACAGTAGTTCTCAACCTTTCTAATGCCACGACACTTTAATACAGTTCCTTATGTTGTGGCTACTCCTAATCATACAATTTTTTCCTTGCTTCTTCATAACTTCAGTGAATATTTGTTTTCTGATGGTTTGAGACGACCCCTCTGAAATGGTCGTTTCAGCCCCAAAATGGTTGCGACCCACAGGTTGAGAATCGCTGCATTAAAACTAGTTTATATGGATGAGTGGTTTCGTGGCAAGGCATCCACCTCAATTGCTAAAGGTTCCTGGTTCAGACCTCGGTGAAGGTTGAGATTTTTTCAAGTGTTTTTTTTTTTTTTTTGTCATTTTCCTTGATCTCTGGATACTAAGATCGGACGCTCGTGTGTATTGTTGCGCACGTAAAAAAAATCTGTTGGCAGTTGTAAATGGAACAGATTGGCCTAATGGCGCTGCCCGAGTAAAAATTGGAGTTAAAATTCTACCTAAAGTATTTCAGGATCCTCGCCGGTGCTATGGAGTTTGTGCAATGCACTGAGATTCTTCAAACTAAGGCTTGAGTTAGAAGTAGAACTGAGCACTGATGGGGGATTGTGCCGTGATTTTGATCAGTTGTATAAGCTATATATATATATATATATATATATATATATATATATATATATATATATATATATATATCACGCCCACGTAGTTACCTTGACCTTTTGAAGTATGTTTTTCTCTAAGTTGTAATGCAAATCAAACACGCAGAGCTATACACGTTGGTGAGTCCTATCGCACAAGAGAGCTTGCGACCGTCAATACGCGAGCTTAACTTGGATCACAACTGCAACACATGTTCTGGTCTACAAACGAACATCCCGATCAATGGTTGACAGATCATGAAGCTCTTGTACGTTTGCAGTGAACTGTCCGTCTGATGATTCATCATCATCTAGCTTAGTGTTATATAGCATGATTAAACGAATGTGTCTTTTTTCGTTGTCTTTATTTCTTTGTTTAGCTGTTCACTGTAGTGGCCACTCTTGCTACTGCACCCACCACTTCTACGTCCATTACCACCACCACGACCACCACTATTTTTACTGCTACCACCACTATTAATACTACACCTAGCACCTTCACACACACAACAACCATAACTACTACTACTGCTACTGCCCCCCCCCCAACCCCCACCAGCACTACCACTGGTGTTGCTGCTTCTACTACTACCACATTTCTACTACTGTTAATAATAAATACTACTACCACTACTAATACTACAACCACCATCACTACTACTACTAATCACCACATCCATAACTATCAATGTTGCTTCTGCTGATGCCATTACATTATTAGCACCACAATCACGTCCTCCCATTTCAAAGCTACTATTAACACAACTACCACTGCTACTATTAATAATGAATACTTCTACCAACACCACTACTACTAATAATAATTAATGCTACTACCACCACTACTGCAACAACAACAAATGCTACTACTACTACTACTACTACTACTACTACTACTACTACTACTACTACTACTACTACCACCACTACTGCAACAAAAACAACAAATACTATTACTACTACTACTACTACTACTACTACTACTACTACTACTACTACTACTACTACTACTACTACTACTACTACTACTACTACTACCACCACTACTGCAACAACAACAAATACTACTACTACTACTACTACTACTACTACTACTACTACTACTACTACTACTACTACTACTACTACTACTACTACTACTACTACTACACCCAACTACGTCTACCACTACTATTATATCCACTATTACCACCACTGCTACTACCACAGCAACGTCCTCCGCTGTCAGTACCACCATAAACACCACTACCGCTTCTACTAATAATAATTGTAACTATTAACACCACTAGGTTAGTTGCGTATCCTTTACAGGACGTTGAAGAACCAACCCCAGCAGCCCTTGGCTGTTGTGTGGTTTCTCTAGGCAAATTTTACGTCCAGTAGTTTGCCATTGCTACTAGACGGTCAGCCCCCTGATACCACTGTCGAAATCAACGGAAGGCTCATGGCCCGCAGCTGGGATCGAACCCGGCACCCCGGCATTACGAAGACTACAGCCACTACTACTATTAATTACTACTATCACCACAACTACTACTATTAATTTCTACTATCACCACCTTCAGCTCTACCACTTTTTGCTACTGCTACTATTACTATTACTACTACTATTACTACCACAATCATGACCACTACCACAACCACCAACATCATCACCTCTGTCTTCACTACCACCACCAACACAACCATTTTTACTGCTTCTACTACTAACACCAACACCGCTACTGCTTCTGCTGCAACTATACTACCAGCACTTTCACGGCTGCTACTACTTCTACTACGACTACCACTAATAACCCCACCACTTTACTAATTATGTTGATATAATTATTTATATATGGATAACCGAACACTGCTCCTCTTTGGTGCATATCAAAAGTATGGTGACCATCTTTATATTATCATTATGACGTCACCGTGTCGTCAGCACCGTGATGCCCCGTGCTTGACACTCCTGACATACTTCACAACAATATTGAAAGATTACAGACAATGGCACGGTTATTGTAATTTCTATCTCTCTTCTAATGTTTTCATTTGCAGCACCCTTCGTAATAATGACAACTGATAAACCCGGGCTATTTTTCCACCGCAATATTGTTCCCTATCTTTCTTCAGGTCATATCATCATCATCATCATCATCACCACCACCATTATGTGCCCTGCCGATAAGCTCAAAAGCTATCTCCTCTCTTCTCATGTTGATCCTCTTGAAACTTACTGTGTCCAGGTAAATATAATTTACGGGAAAGTGTCCTTTTGTTTCGCAAAACGGATATGTTATCCCACCCCTCCATTTCCATTGTTTGCATGGCCGGCATCTTCTCGGCTTCTCGCCGGGTCTGTACATCATTGCTTGCTGTGGTATACTGTTTGTTGGCATCAGGGTTTATGACCAAACCATTTCACTTGTTCTTTCCATTAAAAGCCGGAGGAGCCGCTACCTCAATTTTCCTTCAGATTTAATCGTTTCTGGTCTGATCTCTTTTCGTTGCCCAGCTAGTGCAGTTGGCTAAATCGGCTGTGTGGCGACCGGGTGACAAACTCCTTGTGGTCCGAGTTCGCTACCCGGGGGGGGGGGGGGGGGGGCAGAAAATCCACATATTTCCCAGATTTACGGTATCTATCATGGAATCAAGGCCAGAGGGTTGCGATATCCATAGTACCGAGCCAAAGGGTTTACAACTCATGGTTTTTGGTTCGAACTTTTCTCGTTTTATTAAGAGGCCGTCGCAGGAATCTCTTTTCAGTTGTAATTTCTTTTCTATTTTTTTTTTTTTTTTTCTGTCATTGATAACACAAGAATGGCAAGAAAACACATATGTAGAAAGCCAGGGGGTTTAAACTGACATGCTACAGGGAAATACTTACACAGGTTCTATTCTCTGCGTGGTAACTATAGCGTTCGATTCTCTGCATGTTAACTATAGCGTTCGATTCTTTGCATGGTAACTATAGCGTTCGATTCTCTGCATGGTAACTATAGCGTTCAATTCTTTGCATGGTAACTATAGTGTTCGATTCTTTGCATGGTAACTATAGCGTTCGATTCTTTGCATGGTAACTATAGCGTTCGATTCTTTGCATAGTAACTATAGCGTTCGATTCTCTGCATGGTAACTATAGCGTTCGATTTTATGTTGTCTAATGGGTTCCTTTATCCTTCTACTTCTTTTTAGGAGTGTCGATTAATGCATGTCTTTTTGTTAAATATATATATATATAACGAAAAACACTTAATGTATTACGAACCAAGAAGAAGGGAGTTCTGACATACTTCAGTATGTGAACATCGAGGATGACGCGCTCATAGACAGTATCCTTTCTCGAGAATTGAATTACTTCTGCCGTATCAACCAGCAGAACCATCCACACTGGCCTACGGGTTGATTGGTAACCGTTTTGCAGTGCTCTAATATATCTGTGCTAAAGGGTTATACGGTTAAACGGGTTTCCGAGATTTCTACCTGTTTGGTGGTCCTCCTTTGGATTTTAATACTATTTAATACTATAGAATACTATAGAATCCTGGAGGCGGACCACACATCTCATCTTCCTATCCCCCTTTCCCACCCCGGCTGCTGCCATATCATCGTCTTTTAGGTTCCTTACAGAACTTCGCTGTTTTCACGGTTTACCTGAAACAAACTTGGTCTCTCGCCGGCTCTCCCGCCTTATGTGTCACTTATTTCTTGTGCCCATATCAGTGTCAAAAAAAAATATAACTCGAAAATGTGACATAGCAATGAAAGGGAAAGGGCTTAACCAAGTCAATAAATTCAAATATTTTAAAACATTCACAACATCAGATGGACGATGTGTGACAGAAATTAAAAGCAGAATAGCCAGGCAAAAGCAGCATTTAAGAAGATAAAAAGTATCATATGTAATAAATCACTCTCATTAAAAATGAGAAAACGAGTTTTGAAATGTTATATCGAGCCTGTTCTGTTGTATGGTAGTGAATCTTGGAATGTTATATCGAGCCTGTTCTGTTGTATGGTAGTGAATCTTGGAATGTTATATCGAGCCTGTTCTGTTGTATGGTAGTGAATCTTGGAATGTTATATCGAGCCTGTTCTGTTGTATGGCAGTGAATCTTGGAATGTTATATCGAGCCTGTTCTGTTGTATGGCAGTAAATCTTGGAATGTGAACAAACAAATTAAGAAGACTTTGAAGGCAACTGAGATGTGGTTCTTGAGAAGCTTGTTGCGAATATCTTGGACTGCCAGAATAGTTAGTTAGTTAGTTAGTTAATTAGTTAGTTAGTTAGTTAGTTAGTTAATTAGTTAGTTAGTTAGTTAGTTAATTAGTTAGTTAATTAGTTAGTTAGTTAGTTAGTTAGTTAATTAGTTAGTTAGTTAGTTAGTTAGTTAGTTAGTTAGTTAGTTAGTTAGTTAGTTAGTTAGTTAGTTAGTTAGTTAGTTAGTTAGTTAGTTAGTTAGTTAGTTAGTTAGTTAGTTAGTTAGTTAGTTAGTTAGTTAGTTAATTAGTTAGTTAGTTAGTTAGTTAGTTAATTAGTTAGTTAGTTAGTTAGTTAGTTAGTTAGTTAGTTAGTTAGTTAGTTAGTTAGTTAGTTAGTTAGTTAGTTAGTTAGTTAGTTAGTTAGTTAGTTAGTTAGTTAGTTAGTTAGTTAGTTAGTTAGTTAGTTAGTTAGTTAGTCAGTCAGTCAGTCAGTCAGTTAGTTAGTTAGTTAGTTAGTTAGTTAGTTAGTTAGTTAGTTAGTTAGTTAGTTAGTTAGTTAGTTAGTTAGTTAGTTAGTTAGTTAGTTAGTTAGTTAGTTAGTTAGTTAGTTAGTTAGTTAGTTAGTTAGTTAGTTAGTTAGTTAGTTAGTTAGTTAGTTAGTTAGTTAGTTGGGTTATCCTCATTGCACTCCGGACATGTCCATAGGTGCTCAGATCCTCCCCTCAGTATGAAAACCATCGTCCGATTGCTAATAGTACACGTTCTATGTTGATTAACAAGTCTTCTGGCGTGTCTGGTGTGCGACTCGTTTTTCCTGTACCGATCTTAATTCCCAAGTCTGCCATTCTGGCGAGTGATGTGGATTCACTGCCACCAAAGTCCTCTATCCTTCCCATTTCTCTGAGGGCATTGATAATATCAGCATGATCCATAGGCTGACCGTCGGTAGTGATAGCGGATCCAGCCAACATGTCAGCTCTTTCATTTCCATTGACGCCTGCGGGTCCCGGAACAAAAATAAAGGTGACTCCACGAACAGTGGACTTCTGTAATGATTCAAGCCATTGTCTTCGCACTGAACCTGCCTGAACCCTCCGGATCATACTCATTGAATCACTGAGTATACACACGCAGGTGTTTTTTTGTGTTTCAAGCCAGGCAAGCGCTTGCGTCACTGCCATCACCTCCATCGTCATGCTGCTGGTTGTCATGGAGAAGGCGCCGTTGGCTTCACTGCCAGAATAACTAGCAATAATTGTCTGGAAATGGCTAATGAAAGTAAAACATTATACACAACAATGTGAAGGAGACAAACAACGTTTTTTTTAAAATGTGATGAGAAAAGGAGCACTGGCAAATATCGTGACGACTGGAAATATCACTGGTAGAAGAGGCAGAGGCAGACCAAGAGAAATGATGATGTATGGCTTAAGACAGTGGCATGGAGGAGTATCATCAGTGGAACTGATCCAGAACACCAAAGACTGAGATCTGTGGCGACGCATGAACGCCTATGCCAGTAGGCAAGGCACCTAATGATGATGATATTCGTGTCCCTCTTTCCTGGTACCACCATGCTTTCTGTTATTAGTAGTTATTTTTATTATTTAATCGGCCTGGCGCTCAATATGGCCAACATTTTTCAGTTTCTAAAACAAGATGTTTACTAGTAGTCTTCATATAAAACGCCATAGTGGACTGGAGAAAACAGTAATGGAAGGTGTGGTTTTTCGAAGAAGAGGCAGGGGTAAATCAGTACGGCGGTAGACACAGGGTATCAGTGACACATGGGCATAAATGTTCATAAAGTGGACAAGTTAGCAAGCGGCTGAGTAGATTTCCGGTCTGTCCTGATGAGAGCGACGTGTCACAAAGTACCTGTTTTACAAGGATGTTTAGGATTATGTTTATGTTTATTTAACGGATCAACATCATGACACACTGGTGTAACCCATAAGAGCTCCGTTCTTCTTCTAACTCAAGCCTGAGTCTAAAGAATCTCAGCGCAGTGCACAAACTCTGTATCACCAGCGAGGATTCTGAAATACTTTGGGTAGATTTTCAACTCAAATTTTGTCCGGGAAGCGCCGTTAAGCTAGTCTTTTCGATTTCCAACTGCCAAGGGATTTTTTTACATGCACAACCATACACACGGGCGTCCTGTCTTACTACCCAGAGACCCCGGGAAATTATTAGAAGTCCACGTGAGAAAATCCCAGCTCTCACCGGGGCTTGAACCCGGACCTCTAGCACTCGAGGCGGACATCGGGAACAGGAAATTTATAAAAACACAGGTTAAAAACGCGCACACCACATGTTACTTGTTTAGACAAGCTTCTGTTTGTTTGGCAGTAAACGGTTTCAGCGTTGTGCAATAGGCTAGCGTGACATACCTGGCTCAAGTGGTGGTCTGGGAGCGGTAAAACTTCTAAGCGTGTCTAAAATGGCACACGAAGGCCTATGGCCAACTTATTTATAATTTTTTTTTTTTTTTGCTGTTTTTTTTTTTTCCGTGTGGCTTTCTGGGCGCCGTTGTTGGGATAAAACAGGAACAGACCCACTGTAAGCTCAATAAGCGTGTCGTAAAATTCGATTAATCAGGGGATTCCTACAAGTTCGGAGTGCTTCTGTCCGAGATTTAAGGAACCAACAGTCTGCATACACATTAGCCAGCTCTGTAGAACGGATGGCACACACATTTCAAGTTCTAGATCAAGACTTAAGTCCAGACATAAGACGAACAACGAGAACTCTTTATCGGAGTTTACAGCATGTGAACGCAAAGAAGAAAACGGAAAAACAAATTTTTTTTTTTTCAAGATAGGCTAAAACGCCCCTCTGCTGTCTTTGGTAATATTAGGTGGTGAAGCCCCAATTTCTTCATTGGTGAGATTCTTGTATTCTTGTCCAAAAACTAGGAGAACTGTCCCCCCCCCCCCCCCCCCCCCCTTTTACCCCTTTTTATCCACCCTCAAATCCACGGGCAGAAACTCACCACAGCACACGAGGATCAGGAAATTGTTAACTGCATTCACTTACCTCCAAGCCTCAGTTGTAACATTAAGAACCCTTTTCCACTCCTGGAGGCGTATTGGGCATATAGGGCTAGACATATATTTTATAGACCAAGAGACACTCGTCAGGTGATTTGGTCAACATCAGGTCAGCCGCCTTTACTTCCCCCGGCTCTACCTGGTACCTATTTGAGTCTGGGTCGACCTGGGAACCAAGGTCGCTTTCAAAATCCCTACATAATTCCAAGGCCTCGAGTTCGATTCCAGCTACCGACGATTTGGCAGCAGACCGCCTTGTTTTGATTTCCACAGTGTTATTGAGAGCCGGTCGGTAAGCAGCAATGGAAAATACTAAAAGTAAAAGTGCGTAATATTAGTGAACGGAACAATAGATATATATTTGAAATAATACGTGAATAAATCAAACTAGTAAACGAAAAAAAAGGAGATACCTTTGGGGACGGGAGTAGGGGGTGGGTGGTTGGGGGGGGGGGTTGTCCACTTACAAATTGGGGAGAGGCTAAAACATTTGGAGGGGGGGGAGAGGTTGGTTGGGGGTTCAAAAAGCTTAATTAAGCACCCAGTTTTCGACGTCCGTGCTTCTGTTATATCTCTATAATATGTAAAATGAATAATATATTCCCCATGACAAGCCGAGTTCTGTCAAGCACAATGGAGGTAGTAAATTAGCTGGTACCTTTATATGAATGTCAGGATGATTGATGTAGGTAATAATGTATAGATGTCGCTCATCCGTGGCAATAAACTGTGCACTTTTGTGGAGGGTATACAAGTAAATGCCAGTCAGTGAGGCTATGCTGTCATCGTTATTAGCCTTATCATCATCGGCATCATCATCTTTATCATCACTTTTATCACCATCCATTACCTTCTCTTTCTTTTGTGCTTCCTCTTTTACCGCTTCGGTAGTCGAGGGAGTTACAAGTTAGGCTTCTTGCTCTTCTGACCGTCTCGACCATAGACACATGATGCAGCTGTGGTTTTTTTTTTCTGATGTTATCTTTCCATATGTTCTCGATCTACCTCTTTTGGCGTATGCCTTGTTTAGTATGTCGTCACAAGGTATTCTCTCTAAGTGGGCAAACCAACTGATTCCCTGTCCTTGTGTGTAGTTCAGAATCGGTTCTATGCCGAGGTTTTTTCTCTTGTCACCTCGTTCATTATGTTACCTCTTAAGATGCCTTCGTCATCATTATCATCATCTCCTGAATTATTTTTGCAATCATCTTTACGCACGCAGTTAACAATGTACGTATGTACGTGTGTATGTATATATGTATATATGTATGTATATATGTATGTATGTATGTATGTATGTATGTATGTATGTATGTATGTATGTATGTATGTATGTATGTATGTATGTATGTATGTATGTATGTATGTATGTATGTATGTATGTATGTATGTATGTATGTATGTATGTATGTATGTATGTATGTATGTATGTATGTATGTATGTATGTATGTATGTATGTATGTATGTATGTATGTATGTATGTATGTATGTATGTATGTATGTATGTATGTATGTATGTATGTATGTATGTATGTATGTATGTATGTATGTATGTATGTATGTATGTATGTATGTATGTATGTATGTATGTATGTATGTATGTATGTATGTATGTATGTATGTATGTATGTATGTATGTATGTATGTATGTATGTATGTATGTATGTATGTATGTATGTATGTATGTATGTATGTATTATGTAATCATGTATTATGTGTGCTTGTGTGTGTTAACTTGCAGGATTTTTTTTAATCGGCAGCAGATTCTCGCGGGAGGTTCTGGTTGTTCGTTCACTCCCGGACTTTGCTGTTGATGGAAACCTTGAGTTTTGCGTTCACTTCCATTGCACAGATCCGACTTATTTGCATTCAGGCTCTTGGTTTCTCGGCTCTCCATCTTTGAAAGAAACACTTCTAGTAAATCGCCTCCTACTTTGGTGAAGTAAAGCAGACACTACAGAAACGCAATATGACATCTAACTCAACTCCGCGAAGTTGTACGGCCCAAGCAACAGGACAAAGGAGAACGTTGACGAGAAACCAAAGCTGCTGGACTGGATTCTATCCATGATATCCAAGTGATTGCACAAGATACAACGGAATGGGGAAACAGACTGCGAGCCCTATGTGACAAATAATTGCACAATATGGCAGCGAATGATTAAACTATATCCCTGATGTATCACTTAGTTTAACTGCATGCTATACGTGAGAGCTAAATATAACAATGTAAAGATCACTTTTCACGCCTTTAGGCGCATTGGGCATATGGGAAGAGCACCCATATTTGTACAGACCAAATAGCACTAGGTGGGGTATTTGGTCAGCATTACGCCGGCCGTCTTTACTTCCCCAGGACATACATTCTGGCACCGATTGTGTCCTGTGACTACATGTGACGCCCCATACCATGATAAAAATTCTTCGTTTTGATCGCGGTACGTTATAATTACGAGTCGGACTAGTAACGCCAAAGACACGGACGCTGCCAATATAAAACATTTAGTTAGTTAGTTGATTAGTTAGTTAGTTAGTTAGTTAGTTAGTTAGTTAGTTAGTTAGTTAGTTAGTTAGTTAGTTAGTTAGTTAGTTAGTTAGTTAGTTAGTTAGTTAGTTAGTTAGTTAGTTAGTTAGTTAGTTAGTCAGTTAGTTAGTTAGTTGGCACTCTGGAGATGTCCATAGGTGCTCAGATCCTCCCCTCAGTATAAACCCCAACGTCCGATGGCTAATAGTACCAGTTCTTTGTTGATTAACAAGTCTTCTGGCGTGTCTGGTTTCGTCTCGTTTTTTGCTATGCCGATCTCAATTCCCAAGTCTGCCATTCTGGCGAGTGATGTGGATTCACTGCCCCCAAAGTCCTCTATCCTTCCTATTTCTCTGAGGGCATTAATCGGGTGACTTTGGTGATAGATACGTTTATCTATTTACAGATTTTATGCACACCATTTACTCCTCTATTTCTTGGTCTTCTCCTCGCCTTCCTCACAGATGTTTTGCAGTTCAAGATCTCAAGTGGAGTTTGGTCGGGCTGCATTCTGACTAGATGGTCATACAATTTCATTCTTTTTCAATATTTGTTCAGACACGGTCTTATTAAAATTGTATCTCCTATGCTGGTATTCGTAACCCTGTCCCTTCTTGTGTTGTTAGACGGCATTCTTTTAAGTGGGTATAAGGTAAGGTCCTGGGAAGTAAAGGTCGCCAGCGGATGCTGACCGCCTCACCTACCAAGTGTTGATTGATGTATACAATATAGATGTAGCCCTCTATAGTTAATTGGTCTGAAGGCGGTGAAAATTGCCCTTTTCTGTGTGCTGATCAACAATGTATTGCTATCGCAGTCTTGTTGTCCAGTCTTCTAAACAGTCTCAATTATTGTGAACGTGCTGGCCAAGATGTTTATATAGATACTTTATCTTCTTCTTCTCTTCCACCATTTACCTCATCGAGGCGTTGCGGGGGGAGGGTTATGAGTTTCGTTTGTGCGCTTTTTCCAATGCATCGTATATAGATATTTTATTTAACAGAAAGTAAAAGGAAACCTATCTGTGTTTAAATAAAATAAAATCTAAATGTGTAATAACATATATACAATTACTATTAAATAATATCATCACAGGCTGTTAGATCGAAAAAAAAATACGGAATTAAGAGAGAAAGAAAGAAAGAAAGAAAAAAAGAAAGAAAGAAAGAAAGAAAGAAAGAAAGAAAGAAAGAAAGAAAGAAAGAAAGAAAGAAAGAAAGAAAGAAAGAAAGAAAGAAAGAAAGAAAGAAAGAAAGAAAGAAAGAAAGAAAGAAAGAAAGAAAGAAAGAAAAAGAAGAAGAGTTGAGTTAAGAACCGAAAGCACATCAATGGAGACTTTTCCATAAGCGCACCGTCCCCATCTTCAGTAGCCAATGCAGCGTTTCAATTAATTCCGATGGTACAAATAGATTCAGAAGAAATCAGAAAGAAGATTTGGATACTAAATGATAAAAACAATGCATTATAATAAGAATAGCAATGCGTAATAATAATAATAATGTTAATAATTAATAATAATAATTACAGTATAATAATAATAACAACAATTAATAGTTAATTACACTGATTAATACTAATGATAATAATAGTAATTATTATGATTGTTATTATTATAATAAATACGGTAGAAGCAGATGGAAGGAACAAATCAAAACTAACAAAGGCACTTCTAACCGATAAAAACTTACGTTTCTGGTTACTGTTGTAGACTTGCCTCGATCTGCTCCAAGTGTGATATAACCAAAGGCGAACTGCAGTTCTTGAATAAGCTCACAACTTAACTTTAACTGTTATATATATTTCCCTCTTGTCTCTGGAGACAGCCCACTAACAGCCTTTCTATTGTTAACAATACGCCTGTGATATTTTTAACGAAAGCCCTCGAACGTCCCTCTAATATAGGCGTATTTTTATTAGCCCAACTACACGATAATTTGTATGCTTCAGTCGGCGCACATAATAAGTCTGCAAAATGAAGCCATGTCATTTTTATATACACCAAGCGTACCTCCTTCTTTTAGTTGTATCACTAGCCCGTCACACTGAATGACAGCCTTGCGGGTCGACTGCATCAGCGCGTCTCAAAGTTGTTTTAACTGGGTCTATCTTGTGGGTGGAGTTGGGGGGGGGGGTAGGGGGAAAAGGGGGGGGGGGCTGGGAATTGGGTGGCCAAATGATAAGTGGTTTTCTGCGGTAGCTTCTGAGGATAATGATGACTTGTCTTGCTTTCTTTCTTTCTGTCTTTCTTTTCTTTTTGTCTACGTTTTTTTTTCTTTTCACTTCTTTTCTGTTTCTTCTTTTTCTTTGCCTGTATCACTGTCTTTTTGTCTTCATTTATTTTCTTTCTTTCTTTCTTTCTTTCTTTCTTTCTTTCTTTCTTTCTTTCTTTCTTTCTTTCTTTCTTTCTTTCTTTCTTTCTTTCTTTCTTTCTTTCTTTCTTTCTTTCTTCTTTTTCTTCTGCACTCGCCCGCTCAGAACTACTTCTCAAAGTCCTGGTTGCTGGTCTCTGTTTGTGCTTTGATCTTCACCAAGGACATGAGTTTTGCATGCACATCAGTTTTCCAGATCGGGTTTATTATGTGCAGATTATTGGTCCATCAACTCTGCGATTCCGATCCTACTTACTTCGGTCAGCTGCTGGTATGGAACCCGCTTTTAGAATAGGCACATAACAGGTGTGGATATGTCTCACACACAGGTGTGGATATGTCTCACACACAGGTGTGGATATGTCTCACACACAGGTGTGGATATGTCTCACATACAGGTGTGGATATGTCTCACATTCAGGTGTGGATATGTCTCACATACAGGTGTGGATATGTCTCACATACAGGTGTGGATATGTCTCACACACAGGTGTGGATATGTCTCACACACAGGTGTGGATATGTCTCACATACAGGTGTGGATATGTCTCACATTCAGGTGTGGATATGTCTCACATACAGGTGTGGATATGTCTCACATACAGGTGTGGATATGTCTCACATTCAGGTGTGGATATGTCTCACATACAGGTGTGGATATGTCTCACATTCAGGTGTGGATATGTCTCACATACAGGTGTGGATATGTCTGACATACAGGTGTGGATATGTCTCACATTCAGGTGTGGATATGTCTCACATACAGGTGTAGATATGTCTCACATTCAGGTGTGGATATGTCTCACATACAGGTGTGGATATGTCTCACATACAGGTGTGGATATGTCTCACATACAGGTGTGGATATGTCTCACATTCAGGTGTGGATATGTCTCACATACAGGTGTGGATATGTCTCACATTCAGGTGTGGATATGTCTCACATACAGGTGTGGATATGTCTCGCATACAGGTGTGGATATGTCTTGACCCGGATCAGTAGTTGGGAGCAAACAAAGTACGTGGGCATTGTCAGTGAGAAAACCATTCAGGAGATGATTGGCGCCTTTGATTTACAACTAGCTGCCTTACAATGGAAACGGTCTCATCAGCATCATCATCATCAGTTCTCTTTATGTCTAGTGGCACATATGGCTTCAGAGAGAACTTTCCATGTCTTCATGCCCTGTGCAATCTTCAGTGCAGTTTTCCATGTCATTGATGCCGCATTCAGGTCACTCTCCATCGTTCGTCTCCATGTTGTTTTTGGGCGCCCATTTTTTCTCTGTCCTCTGGTGTCCATGTGAGAGCTCTTTTGGCAGGCATATCAAACTCTGTCCATCTGCTTTTACTGATTCCAAGAATATGCAGTTTATAGATCTGTATTTCTTTAACAACTTGGGGGGGGGGGCGTTTCAGACAAGGTTTTTACATCCCAGAAGCTAATTCTTAATTTGGTTTTGACGTCCAGTAGACTTGTTTTCCAAGCATGGGCTTGCTTTAGGCTTTTATCCACGTTGTTCATGCTGACAGAGGGACTTTGTCCCAAGACTGCCGGACTTTTAGAGCACTTATTTCTCCTTGAAGTTTCAGTAACGTTGCAGTAGAGCTGTCAACACTGTGCCCAACCACCGAGATAAGAGGACCGGGAGGTCGTCTTAAGTCTGGTCCCTTACCAATGACCTGTCCGGCTTGGGTGACCCTGCCAGAAATATACGTTCCCGCCGGCATAGACAGGGGCACTAGAACTGCTGGGTGCTCGATAGTTTATACACGCATGCATGCTTAGCGACTCCGTTAATATCATCGTCAATCAGCAATCCTTTACAGAACGTCGCTCTCTTCACGGAAACCCCTAAAAGTCTCTCTTTTTCTAGCCGATTCTGCAGCCCTGTGTGCCTTCACAGCCAACGCTACTTCCATGTCCTGTATCCTCCTTCGCGCCTCAATAATATGCTTAAGGAAATTCAGACTGGATTCAAAGACAAGTATTGACTGGGTCACTAAGCACTTCGCAAATGGCTGGCCTAGCCTTCACCTTGGTGTCAGGTCATGCGGAAGTTCGAGGCAACGAGCATGCAGATATCATGTAGGCGCTGGGGTAGCTATGGCTTATCCTGTGCTGGACAGAAGCGACGTTATCAATGCCATGGCAGGACGAATCGCGAATACGAATACAACAAAGGGCATGACTCCGTATCCCTGTCTAGACTGATGCACACTGGGGATAATGATGATTGGTCTTTTTCTCTTTCTTTCTTTCTTTTCCTTTTGTCTACGGTTTCTTCTTCTTTTCTTTTCTTCTCTGTTTCTTCTTTTTTCTCTGCCTGTCTAGCTGTCTTTCTGTATTTATTTATTTTCTCTCTCTCTCTCTCTATCTTTCTTTCTTCTTCTTTTATTTTTCTTCTTCTTTTCTCTTTTTCCGTTTCGGGGGATGAAACAAGGAGCTACCATGAACATTTCACTAAGAAAACGAATCTACACAGAACGGGCGTCTATCATTAGTTGTACGCTTGTGTAGCTTTTTAGGAGCAGATCGGAGCATCTATGGATCTGTCCGGAGTGCTGTGAAAATAACCTCACAAATCACTAATCACAAATAGCCTTTGAACCTTTGAAACCTCGGTCCTGATACACCAGGTTAGTTTCAAGCAATCATAAAAATGGAGCGGGTATCAAGAAATGAATCCACTAAATACAAGCTTTGACTAGGACGCACAGTGAAAGAAAACCACAGTCGGGGCATTTAAAAAGCGATCTGTTCCCATCTTCAGCAGCCTGCGCAGACTAGACTTGCAGATGGGAACGAATTTCTGGAGCTCACGCGATTTCATGAACTCGGAGTGACACCTGGTGAAGTACGTCAGTGTGGTCTTCGATGTCAAGATAGAAGATATGGTAACCAACTTCTCATGGGAACATCGCTATCATCATGTAGCAGATCCTTTGCAGAACGTCGCTCTCATCCCAATTTGCCTGAAAGAAACTCGGTCTTTTGCCAGCTCTCCACCCTCGTGCACTTTATATCCAAGGAGTCACTTATATTCTGAGCCCAACTTCGTTTTGATCGACCCGTGCTCCTTATTTCTGGTACCATGCCTTCTTCTATTATTTTGTTCCAGTCCGCCATGACGCTTGACAAAACCAAAATATTTTAACTTCTCATAGGAGCAGTCAATAGAAATACCTTGGGTGACTGCCAGTCAATAGAAATATCTTGGGTGACTGCCAGTCAATCGAAATATCTTGGGTGACTGCCAGTCAATAGAAATATCTTGGGTGACTGCCAGTCAATAGAAATATCTTGGGGTGACTGCCAGTCAATAGAAATATCTTGGGTGACTGCCAGTCAATAGAAATACCTTGGGTGACTGCCAGTCAATAGAAATATCTTGGGTGACTGCCAGTCAATAGAAATATCTTGGGGTGACTGCCAGTCAATAGAAATATCTTGGGTGACTGCCAGTCAATAGAAATATCTTGGGTGACTGCCAGTCAATAGAATTATCTTGGGTGACTGCCAGTCAATAGAAATATCTTGAGTGACTGCCAGTCAATAGAAATATCTTGGGTGACTGCCAGTCAATAGAAATATCTTGGGTGACTGCCAGTCAATAGAAATATCTTGGGTGACTGCCAGTCAATAGAAATATCTTGGGTGACTGCCAGTCAATAGAAATATCTTGGGTGACTGCCAGTCAATAGAAATATCTTGGGTGACTGCCAGTCAATAGAAATACTTTGGGTGACTGCCAGTCAATAGAAATATCTTGGGTGACTGCCAGTCAATAGAAATATCTTGGGTGACTGCCAGTCAATAGAAATATCTTGGGGTGACTGCCAGTCAATAGAAATATCTTGGGTGACTGCCAGTCAATAGAAATACCTTGGGTGACTGCCAGTCAATAGAAATATCTTGGGTGACTGCCAGTCAATAGAAATATCTTGGGGTGACTGCCAGTCAATAGAAATATCTTGGGTGACTGCCAGTCAATAGAAATATCTTGGGTGACTGCCAGTCAATAGAATTATCTTGGGTGACTGCCAGTCAATAGAAATATCTTGAGTGACTGCCAGTCAATAGAAATATCTTGGGTGACTGCCAGTCAATAGAAATATCTTGGGTGACTGCCAGTCAATAGAAATATCTTGGGTGACTGCCAGTCAATAGAAATATCTTGGGTGACTGCCAGTCAATAGAAATATCTTGGGTGACTGCCAGTCAATAGAAATATCTTGGGTGACTGCCAGTCAATAAAAATATCTTGGGTGACTGCCAGTCAATAGAAATACCTTGGGTGACTGCCAGTCAATAGAAATATCTTGGGTGACTGCCAGTCAATAGAAATATCTTGGGTGACTGCCAGTCAATAGAAATATCTTGGGTGACTGCCAGTCAATAGAAATATCTTGGGGTGACTGCCAGTCAATAGAAATATCTTGGGTGACTGCCAGTCAATAGAAATATCTTGGGTGACTGCCAGTCAATAGAAATATCTTGGGTGACTGCCAGTCAATAGAAATATCTTGGGTGACTGCCAGTCAATAGAAATATCTTGGGTGACTGCCAGTCAATAGAAATATCTTGGGGTGACTGCTACATGGGAGGACCTGGCTAGCATGTGAATACACAAAGAGCAGTGATGACGATTGTGGTAACATAACACAACATAACATGGCTTTTTCAATTACCAATTTTCTGTCAGGTGTCGAGTTTCACTGTTTAGGAATCCCTGGATTATCACAATTGAAAAAAAAAATTATAATAAAACGCGCATTGACAAATTGCAGACGATCGAAACCTGCTACAACTGTTCATGTTGATACCTTGGTTGTAGAAGACCAGCCGCTGCAGCTTGCCAGTTTTGTTTTTTTTTTTAAATGTATTAATCTTATTTCATCCAGGACTTTGGTTTTCTTCGGCGGAAAAATGGGGCGGGCGGGGGGGGGGGGGTGGTTCGGTTAGGTTAGTATGTAGAAAGTAGGGCTGTATTCGCTTCGGGGCCGAATAGTGGACCTAATAACTATTCGGTATTCGGCCGAATAGTTGCGGTCGGGCCGAATACGAATAGTGGTTACCATACACCCGTTCATGGACTGGTAGAAAATAAACGTGTCAAGATTTCCCACCTTGGTTCATACTGTCCAGCGCTGTGCACGGTGGCACCACCTACGAGCGTACTAAGTGAACGTCTGTTTAGTAAAGCTGGAAATGCCTTCAGTGAGACAAGAAGCTGCCTTAATGCTGACAACATGGAACGATTTTTTTTTTTTTTTTGGTGTGGAAAGCTAATGCCGCTTTCATGGATTATTTAAGCTGTCAGTGACAATTTACAAGTTTAGTTATTTGTTATAAAACTAAGAATACTTTCACTCCTATGTATTAGTTACCACAGACTGACTGACTGAAGAATGCAAAACATGAAATGTGTATTCTGTACTACATTTTGTGAAGTAAAATGTCAGCGTACATTTGACATTATGGATGTTTTATTTTTAGATCTATTTTATACACGAAAGTGGAAATATGGGCCTCAGTTTGAATAGTGGGAAGATAGAAGTAATGGTGGTATCAAAGAAAATAATTACTCCTAAATGTGTAATAAAAGTCAATGGTTTTATTTTGGGACAAGTAAGGAAATTTAAGTATCTGGGCACATGGATAACATCAGATTCAAGATGCATTACTGAAATAAGAAACAGAACAGGACAGGCAAAAAAATGCAGTTTATAAAATGAAGAACATCTTATGCAATATATCTTTGTCTTGGAGGTTAGAACAAGAATTCTTGCTTGCTACATACATTCAGTGTTTCCATATGGCTGTAAGTCCTGGACAATCGGTAGGAAGGCCAAACAATTTCTTGAAACCTCAGAGATGTGGTATTACAGAACAATGCTTAAAATATCCTGCAAAGGACCTGATGATGATGACTCACTATTCGTATTCCCCCGTGTGGGTTCCGGGGTCCCATTGTTGGGAAAACAAGAATAGACCCACTGCCTCCCAAAAAGCATGTCGTAAGAGTTGACTAATTGGGGAGCTTCCTTTGAAGACGGAGTGCATCTGCCGGAGAGGCAAGGAACCAACAGTCTGTATTCAAGAGAATGAGATCTGTAAAACTGATGCACACGCAACGCACAGATTCTGGAGCAGGACTGCAGTTCAGTAGTGGACGAGCAATCAGAACTTTCCGCCAGAGTGTAGAGCTGGTGAATGTGAAGAAGAAGAACTATTCGTATTCGTATTCGGCCGAAAAGTTGCTATTCGTATTCGGCCGAATAGTGAAAATCACTATTCGGTACAGCCCTAATAGATAGTAATATAATTTACATAACACAACGTAACGTTATATAATATAATATAATATAATATAATATAATATAATATAATATAATATAATATAATATAATATAATATAATATAATATAATATAATATAATATAATATAATATAATATAATATAATATAATATAATATAATATAATATAATATAATATAATATAATATAATATAATATAATATAATATAATATAATATAATATAATATAATATAATATAATATAATATAATATAATATAATATAATATAATATAATATTCATTCATTCAGTAGCATGTCCCTCGCGGAACCTCGCTGCCATAACAACCCTCCGGAAAACCTTCCTATCATGAGCAAGATGTCCTGCGTCTGATACACCCATCTGGAGATCATCTGCCACATCCTGCACCCATCTTCTCCTTGGCCTTCCTCTTCCTCTCTTCCCAGGCATTTACCCCTCCATTATTGTTCTCTCTAGACCTCCATGACGTTTCAAGTGACCAAAATATTTCAATTTTCTTTGTTTTATTGTCTTTACTAGCCAACCCTCTTCAATATTCAGCTCTTGAAGTATGGATGCATTTGTTCTTTTCTTTACCCAAGATATTCTTAGAACCTGTCTGTAACATTTATATTCAAATGCATTTATGCGCTGTTCCGCTTGTTTAGTAAGTGTCCAGGTCTCACAGGCGTATGTTGCAATGGGAAAGATGCATGCTCTTAAAAATCTGACCTTTGTAATTCTATCTGTACAATTCCATAATTAATATAATATAATATAATATAATATAATATAATATAACATAACATAACATAACATAACATAACATACCATACCATAGCATAGCATAACATAACATAACATAACATAATATAATATAATATAATATAATATAATATAATATAATATAATATAATATAATATAATATAATATAATATAATATAATATAATATAATATAATATAATATAATATAATATAATATAATATAATATAATATAATATAATATAATATAATATAATATAATATAATATAATATAATATAATATAATATAATATAATATAATATAATATAATATAATATAATATAATATAATATAATATAATATAATATAATATAATATAATATAATATAATATAATATAATATAATATAATATAATATAATATAATATAATAAACACAATAAAAAATACCTTGGGTGACTGCCAGTCAATAGAAATATCTTGGGTGACTGCCAGTCAATATAAATATCTTGGGTGACTGCCAGTCAATAGAAATATCTTGGGTGACTGCCAGTCAATAGAAATATCTTGGGTGACTGCCAGTCAATAGAAATATCTTGGGTGACTGCCAGTCAATAGAAATACCTTGGGTGACTGCCAGTCAATAGAAATATCTTGGGTGACTGTCAGTCAATAGAAATATCTTGGGTGACTGCCAGTCAATAGAAATATCTTGGGTGACTGCCAGCCAATAGAAATATCTTGGGGTGACTGCCAGTCAATAGAAATATCTTGGGTGACTGCCAGTCAATAGAAATATCTTGGGTGACTGCCAGTCAATAGAAATATCTTGGGTGACTGCCAGTCAATAGAAATATCTTGGGTGACTGCCAGTCAATAGAAATACCTTGGGTGACTGCCAGTCAATAGAAATATCTTGGGTGACTGCCAGTCAATAGAAATATCTTGGGTGACTGCCAGTCAATAGAAATATCTTGGGTGACTGCCAGTCAATAGAAATATCTTGGGTGACTGCCAGTCAATAGAAATATCTTGGGTGACTGCCAGTCAATAGAAATATCTTGGGGTGACTGCCAGTCAATAGAAATATCTTGGGTGACTGCCAGTCAATAGAAATATCTTGGGTGACTGCCAGTCAATAGAAATATCTTGGGGTGACTGCCAGTCAATAGAAATATCTTGGGTGACTGCCAGTCAATAGAAATATCTTGGGTGACTGCCAGTCAATAGAAATATCTTGGGTGACTGCCAGTCAATAGAAATATCTTGGGTGACTGCCAGTCAATAGAAATATCTTGGGTGACTGCCAGTCAATAGAAATATCTTGGGGTGACTGCTACATGGGAGAACCTGGCTAGCATGTGATTACACAAAGAGCAGTGATGACGATTGTGGTAACATAACACAACATAACATGGCTTTTTCAATTACCAATTTTCTGTCAGGTGTCGAGTTTCACTGTTTAGGAATCCCTGGAGTATCACAAATGAAAAAAAAAATTATAATAAAACGCGCATTGACAAATTGCAGACGATCGAAACCTGCTACAACTGTTCATGTTGATACCTTGGTTGTAGAAGACCAGCCGCTGCAGCTTGCCAGTTTTTGTTTTTTTTTTTTTTTTGTTTTTTTTATGTATTAATCTTATTTCATCCAGGACTTTGGTTTTCTTCGGCGGAAAAATGGGGCGGGCGGGGGGGGGGGGGGGTGGTTCGGTTAGGTTAGTATGTAGAAAGTAGGGCTGTATTCGCTTCGGGGCCGAATAGTGGACCTAATAACTATTCGGTATTCGGCCGAATAGTTGCGGTCGGGCCGAATACGAATAGTGGTTACCATACACCCGTTCATGGACTGGTAGAAAATAAACGTGTCAAGATTTCCCACCTTGGTTCATACTGTCCAGCGCTGTGCACCACCTACGAGCGTACTAAGTGAACGTCTGTTTAGTAAAGCTGGAAATGCCTTCAGTGAGACAAGAAGCTGCCTTAATGCTGACAACATGGAACGATTTTTTTTTTTTTTGGTGTGGAAAGCTAATGCCGCTTTCATGGATTATTTAAGCTGTCAGTGACAATTTACAAGTTTAGTTATTTGTTATAAAACTAAGAATACTTTCACTCCTATGTATTAGTTACCACAGACTGACTGACTGAAGAATGCAAAACATGAAATGTGTTTAAATGTATACTATTCTGTACTACATTTTGTGAAGTAAAATTTCAGCGTACATTTGACATTATGGATGTTTTATTTTTAGATCTATTTTATACACGAAAGTGGAAGAATGGGCCTCAGTTTGAATAGTGGGAAGATAGAAGTAATGGTGGTATCAAAGAAAATAATTACTCCTAAATGTGTAATAAAAGTCAATGGTTTTATTTTGGGACAAGTAAGGAAATTTAAGTATCTGGGCACATGGATAACATCAGATTCAAGATGCATTACTGAAATAAGAAACAGAACAGGACAGGCAAAAAATGCAGTTTATAAAATGAAGAACATCTTATGCAATATATCTTTGTCTTGGAGGTTAGAACAAGAATTCTTGCTTGCTACATACATTCAGTGTTAACATATGGCTGTAAGTCCTGGACAATCGGTAGGAAGGCCAAACAATTTCTTGAAACCTCAGAGATGTGGTATTACAGAACAATGCTTAAAATATCCTGCATAGTGAACGAACATTGAACTGGGGCGAGCGGTGCTCACTACAATAAGACTAGTGAACAAACATCGAACTGGGGCGAGCGGTACTCACTACAATAAGACTAGTGAATGAACATCGAACTGGGGCGAGCGGTGCTCACTAAAAGAAGACTGGTGAACGAACATCGAACTGGGTTGAGCAGTGCTAACTACAAGAAGACTAGTGAATGAACATCGAACTGGGTCGAGCAGTGCTAACTACAAGAAGACTGGTGAACGAACATCGAACTGGGTCGAGCAGTGCTAACTACAATAAGACTAGTGAATGAACATCGAACTGGGGCGAGCAGTGCTCACTAAAAGAAGACTGGTGAACGAACATCGAACTGGGTCGAGCAGTGCTAACTACAAGAAGACTAGTGAACGAATATTGAACTGGTGCGAGCGGTGCTTTCTACATTAAGGTTGGTAAACCAGCAATGAACTGGGTCAGCACTACAAAAAGACTAGTGAATGAACATCGAACCGAGGCGAGTGGTGCTCAGAAATGTGGTATTACAGAACAATGCTTAAAATACCCTGGGGAAAAAAGCAACCAAGAAGTCTTAATAGAAGCGGGAGCCCGAAGACAACTACTCACAGACATCAGAAGGAGACAGTCATCATTTTTCGGCCATGTTATAAGATGAGGGAAAATGGAACACGTGGTGACCACTGGAAAGATCTGTGGAAGGAGGGATAGAGGAAGAGAAGATGCTTGACAGTTGTTGCATGGCATGGAAGTGTGTCAGCACACGAACTAATACATGCTGCAGGAGATCGCAGATTGTGGCGAGGCATAATCGCCCATACCAGTGGGCAAAGCACCTGATGATGATGACTCACTATTCGTATTCCCCCGTGAGGGTTCCGGGGTCCCATTGTTGAGAAAACAAGAATAGACCCACTGCCTCCCCAAAAGCATGTCGTAAGAGTTGACTAATTAGGGAGCTTCCTTTGAAGACGGAGTGCATCTGCCAGAGAGGCAAGGAACCAACAGTCTGTATTCAAGAGAATGAGATCTGTAAAACTGATGCACACGCAACGCTCAGATTCTGGAGCAGGACTGCAGTTCAGTAGTGGACGAGCAATCAGAACTTTCCGCCAGAGTGTACAGCTGGTGAACGCGAAGAAGAAGAACTATTCGTATTCGGCCGAATAGTTGCTATTCGTATTCGGCCGAATAGTGAAAATCACTATTCGGTACAGCCCTAATAGATAGTAATATAATTTACATAACACAACGTAACGTTATATAATATAATATAATATAATATAATATAATATAATATAATATAATATAATATAATATAATATAATATAATATAATATAATATAATATAATATAATATAATATAATATAATATAATATAACATAACATAACATAACATAACATAACATAACATAACATACCATACCATACCATACCATACCATACCATACCATACCATAACATAACATAACATAACATAACATAACATAACATAACATAACATAACATAACATAACATAACATAACATAACATAACATAATATAATATAATATAATATAATATAATATAATATAATATAATATAATATAATATAATATAATATAATATAATATAATATAATATAATATAATATAATATAATATAATATAATATAATATAATATAATATAATATAATATAATATAATATAATATAATATAATATAATATAATATAATATAATATAATATAATATAATATAATATAATATAATATAATATAATATAATATAATATAACACAATAAAATATAATGTAATCAAGCGCCCTGCGTATTGGCGTTGGCAAAAATATTTCCCTTTGTCTTGCCATCTTCGTAGAATGTAACAGGAAGGTAACTGATCCACTGCAGGATTTCTGTCTGCAGGATTACCACCCCAAGGACAAGAATCAAACCAGAGCAAATCCAAGAAAACCCCTTTAACTGTACAACGCGGGTATATTATGGTACCAGTGTGGTTACGAAGGTAACCTGCAAACTGATGTTAATAGAGACCTTCTCTCTTCTTCTTGGCGAATATCAGATGTAAGCTCCGCTAGAAGATTTTGGATGTGTGCCTAGTTTAGTTCGAACATTTTACAGATTTGATTACAGACATGCTAGCTGTTGGTTCTTCTTTGGGCTCTAACTTTGGAGAGAAAAAAAAGCACGCCTATCAGTCGACTCTTACGAAATGGTTGTAGGGGACAATGGATCTACTATGTTTTCCCCCACAATGGGACTCCAGAATCCACATCGGGAAGCAGAAGGGAATGACTGACTGACTGACACATCTGCCTGTTATAAATAAACTCCTTCAGGAATCTTCACTTAGTGTCTTCCTCTTAATCTCTTTCCATAACTCTGCCCAGCTGTTGCAACATACAGCATGTTTGAGGTTTGAGCAACGGATCAACATCATGGCACACGGGTGGCAATCCATACATGCTCTGTTATTCTTCTAACTCAAATCTGAGTCCGAAAAAGCTCAGCACAGTGAACAAGCTCGGTAGCACCGGCTAGGATCCTGAAATACTTTAGATGGATTTTTAACTCTAAATTTTGCCCGGGCAGCGCCGTTAGGCTACTCTTTTCGATTTCCAACTGCCAATTGTTCACATGAAGCTAAAAGTCGTCTCCATGTAGGATGCAATTTTTCGTTATTTGAAGACCCACCCTGGCTTCTGCCGGGGGCAGTGAATATAGCCGGGCCATAGATATGGCCTAGCCAAAGACATGGCATAACATGGGTTTCTAGGACCTCTCCACGGGTGATCCTCATTCGCATGGTTGCACGTGATGAACCCGTGTGTTTATTGCTTGTGTGATGTCCTGGTGGGGTACAACTACCAACCAACCAACCAACTGCCAGGGGATTTTTTAACGTGCGCAACAATACACACGGGCGTCCGATCTTACTACCCCTAGACCAGGGAAAATTACATGCAACATGTATGATTATGAAATGAGTAAATTTTATCCCTGTCGGTAAACTGGGCTTTGATTGTATAGACAAGGAGCGGCTGGTCCACTGGGTAACTCTCTCAGTCGGAACAGACGCGCCACGAGTAATCAGGTCTTTCCTGTGTAGACCAAACAACAAATGATGTGATCTCTTTTTTTAAACCTAATCATACTAAAGAAACCTGGCTAATTATTGTAATATCCCATTCGTTTTTTGACCTGCTTGTCGCGCGCCCACGTGAGTAAATACACTGATATAGTGAGGGTGTGGGTTTGAACCTTAACAATGCCCACCCACGTGAGAAACTGGACTATTATCTAAGCTATGTTGATCCTAGACAGTCCTGGATAGCCAAGAAAACAGCGAGTGGCTCGTTCCATGAAATGAAAGTTGCTGTACTTGTATCCACAGGAGAAGGAGAAGGGATAGATAGATATCTGGATACACCCACTGTGATATAATCCAGGTGCTCAGTTAACCCCTGCGACTGGTCTCCTCTCCTGGCATTACTTAAAAGCCCCCATCAAGTGATTTAAATATTTGTTAGCTGAAGTAAACTAATATGCACAAAGACACTTGAACCTAAGTACACAATTTACTCAACTAATGTTGTTACGACATCAAAAAGATTTATTTAATAAATCGAAATTAAAATAAAATGAACTTGTTTAGGCTAGTAGAGTTGGGATGATGTTGATGAAATCATAAAGGTATTGGAAAGTAACAACCTTTGGACAGTTCTCGGCTTGAGACCCTGCCTATCTTTTCCAGTTTGTCGTCCTCACTGCTTTCTGCAGGTCGTTACACTCGACGGTCGGCAAATAATGGATGCCTACTAGTCCCTGCCCAATGTGGGAACTGGAGAATGAAGAAACAAGCGCATATTTGTAGTATCTGCTCTAGATGTACACTAAGCATGTATATTATAATAACATCAAGCATGTTTATTTAAATAAAACATTTCATCTCTCCCTCATGCTCACATTCACTCCTGTCCAATTTGGAAGGGCTTATGTCTCACATTCCAACTGTTACATCTTCTGCCTTCCTCTACACGTCCTGTAAGGATAGTCAAGTCTTCTACGTCAGGTGCCCTCTCTCGTACAGACTCAAAATGACAATCAGTCAGACAGAACCAGTTCTGGAATCTATGCTTGGAACAATCGACGCGCCCAGAATGCTAACAATAGCTCTTGGGCGAATCAAATAACAAATCTCGTGGATTTACTCTCCGGGATCAATCTCCGCGTTAGCCTCCCGAGAGTTAAACACATTTCAGTGTGTTAGCTGTATGTAATACAGATTCACTTTAACCACACGTGATAAGATTGCCAAAGTTATCTTCACGCTTGTGATTTCAAAAACATGATAGTTCATTAAATTTCAATGGCAACAACAACATTTAGGTTTTACAACATTGAAACACATGTGCCCGAAAAACATTCATGACACTATCAAATAGGAAATAAAGCAATGTGACAGTGCCCTACGAGAATGAAGAAATGTCCGCCTAGGAGTACTACAAAGTGATGAAGACACACACTTGAGCAAAAAGACAGATCTCTATCATAAAATATAGATGTGAACCTAATTTCGATCTTACCTGGAAAAATGAAACCACGATGCCAAAAGTTCTGTCTCAAGCTTAGGTTAAGCCCAACAGATGGCATGTGCTCGACAGGATCTCATTTACCAGACCTATAGTTCACCCCTTTATAACTTTTATCAAGCTCCTCCTACATTACGCCTAAAACCATTCTCATTCAGAGATATCACAGCTCCTCCCCTGTGGGTGTATATTCCCTGTCAGTCAGTGACTGTACAACAAGTTTGAATTCCCACGCTAGGATCTCCTGGTTCAATTAAGCTGGTCAAAGCTAATAGGCCAAGTCACACCTCTGGCTACTTCACCTGCCATCACAATAAAATCAGACGGTGTCAATCCTTCTGTTAACACTTTCTGCTCACCATGTCAATAGTGACCGTCGGACCTGCCGTCGAGTTAGGTAACCTCAAGGGGAATTAAACACAATTAGCCGGAGTTAGCTGCTCCTAAAAGTCTGGCTAGGAGATAACATTTCTGACACCAACAGATGGTGTGCAAATCTCCAGTCAGTAAGTCTGCTTGGTCAGTCTTATCTCTGTACCTTAACACTTAACGTCTGGGGAAAAGTTTTAGTGTGTGATATCGCCAACATCCCAGGAGAATTAAATGCTTGTTCATTTCGCCTACTTAAAATAAAGAATGTATCCAAATCCCTATTTTCCTGTATACTTTCAAAATACAAAGAAATAAAAGTAGGTTAAGGAAAGACCTTCTGAAGTCACCGAGCGTATTGTCACACTGCTCCATATGCTAAGCTATGCTCTTACACGTTGCTTTTGTACAATGTGTCTGACCTTAGCTTTAGTATGTTCAGAATTATCAGCGGTTCTCAACTTATGGGTGGAACTATCTTTTTAGATGGGTCGCCAAAGACCATCGCAAAACAAGTATTCATTGAAATTATGAAGTAGCGACGAAAACAATGGTATGGTTGGGGGTCGCCACAACATGAGGAGCTGTATTAAAGGGTCACGGCATTAGGAAGGTTGAGAACCACTTTTAAGGCCTTGGGCTGTCGTACATGAGATTAGTGGTTCAGTCCTCTTACACACTGTTTTCTGTTCAATGTCTGTGGTTACCTTTGGGACGTCCAGCTAAATCGTCTGGTATCTAACAGAAAAAAAATCGGAAAGAAGAATCAGATACGAAATGATAAGAACAATGCATAATAATAATAATAATAATAATAATAATAATAATAATAATAATAATAATAAAAATGACAGTATAATATTAATAATAATAATATCAGTATAATATTAATAATAATAATGACAGTATAATATTAATAATAATAATGACAGTATAGTATTAATAATAATAATGACAGTATAATATTAATAATAATAATAATATCAGTATAATAATAACAACAATTATTTGTTAATAATAATATTTTAATATAATAATAATATTAATAATAATAATTATAATAATATTAATAATAATAATAATATACCAATTATAAACACGGTAGAAGAAGAAGGAAGAAACAAATCAAAACTAACAGAAGCACTTCTAACCGATAAAAACTTAACGTCTGGTATCTAACGAGTTTGTGCTTTCGGCTGTCATAAATTAGACTGGGGTTCAATTCTCGGTAAGGGATTGAGATTTAGTTTTTAATCCAGGACTACACATAATAAATCCTAACCTGCCCAGTTCGTCGCAACTGCAATAGCCATGCGACCCAAAACTTTCAGGTTCCTGATGCCCTGCCCTACACTGTTCTAGACGTGGTAAATACGAACGAACGAACTTTTTTTTTTCAAAGGATCACACATTGGGCACGTAGGTCTGTCTTACATTCGGCCCCTCAAAACACCCAACTTTCCCAACATATTTATTATAGCCTAATCGTGTTTTAATACGTTAATGTTACATGTATTCTTATAGACCAATCACCATTTAATAGGCTGGTGCTACCCATATTCTTATAGACAAATCACCGTTCCATAGGTTGGTGCTACTCATATTCGTATAGACTAATCACCGTTTCATATGTTGGTGCTACCCATATTCTTATAGACAAATCACCGTTCCATAGGTTGGTGCTACTCATATTCGTATAGACTAATCACAGTTTCATAGGTTGGTGCTACCCATATTCTTACAGACTAATCACAGTTTCATAGGTTGGTGCTACCCATATTCTTATAGACAAATCACCGTTTCATAGGTTGGTGCTACCCATATTCTTATAGACAAATCACCGTTTCATATGTTGGTGCTACCCATATTCTTATAGACAAATCACCGTTTCATAGGTTGGTGCTACCCATATTCTTATAGACTAATCACCATTTCATAGATTGGTGCTACCCATATTCTTATAGACTAATCACCGTTTAATAGGTTGGTGCTACCCATATTCTTATAGACTAATCACCGTTTCATAGGTTGGTGCTACCCATATTCTTATAGACTAATCACCGTTTAAAAGGTTGATGTTACCCATATTCTTATAGACTAATCACCGTTTCATAGGTTGGTGCTACCCATATTCTTATAGACTAATCACCGTTTAAAAGGTTGATGTTACCCATATTCTTATAGACTAATCACCGTTTCATAGATTGGTGCTACCCATATTCTTATAGACTAATCACCGTTTCATAGGTTGGTGCTACCCATATTCTTATAGACTAATCACCGTTTCATAGATTGGTGCTACCCATATTCTTATAGACTAATCACCGTTTAATAGGTTGGTGCTACCCATATTCTTATAGACTAATCACCGTTTCATAGTTTGGTGCTACCCATATTCTAATAGACAAATCACCGTTTCATAGGTTGGTGCTACCCATATTCTTATAGACAAATCACCGTTTCATAGGTTGGTGCTACCCATATTCTTATAGACAAATCACCGTTTCATAGGTTGGTGCTACCCATATTCTTATAGACTAATCACCGTTTAAAAGGTTGATGTTACCCATATTCTTATAGACTAATCACCGTTTCATAGGTTGGTGCTACCCATATTCTTATAGACAAATCACCGTTTCATAGGTTGGTGCTACCCATATTCTTATAGACAAATCACCGTTTCATAGGTTGGTGCTACCCATATTCTTATAGACAAATCACCGTTTAATAGGTTGGTGCTACCCATATTCTTATAGACTAATCACCGTTTAATAGGTTGGTGCTATCCATATTCTTATAGACTAATCACCGTTTAATAGGTTGGTGCTACCCATATTCTTATAGACTAATCACCGTTTAAAAGGTTGATGTTACCCATATTCTTATAGACTAATCACCGTTTAATAGGTTGGTGCTACCCATATTCTTATAGACTAATCACCGTTTAATAGGTTGGTGCTACGCCATTTTCTTATAGACAAATCACTGTTTCATAGGCTGGTGCTACCCACATTCGTAAAAATCAGTCTCTATTTATAAGTGATGTAGAGCCAGGCAGCCTTTACTTCCCCTGGACATTTACTGGTACCCATTTTAGTTTAGGTCGACTTGAGAACCCTTTTTTTACATATAATAATCCACGCTGATAGAGACAATAATCTAAGATATTTGACCCTACATGAAAGCTTCGAGCCAGCGCTGTACTGGGATAACCGTGATTTCGTCTCACAATATTTCTATTACTACGGCAGTTGAGGCAAGGAACCGACAGTCTGAATACAAATAAGCTAAACCGTAAAACAGATGCGCACGCAACAACCAGTACTATCCCCCAGAGTTTTCAGCTGGTGAACGCGAGGAAAAAGATAAAAGACATATCGAACATGAAAGTGCATGAGCAAAGATAGCCGGCTAGGGCCCGGGTTTCTGTCTGACATAAATTAGTCTTATAAAATATGGTAGTTTCCCTGTTACTGCACAGAAAGCACAGACACTGATGGGGGGGGGGGGGGGGGCGTTGTTCTCTTAATGACTTTCTACATGACGATGATGATGATGCAGCAAGGCGATCACAGGTCTGCGCAGTTAACATGCTGATGGTGACCAAACTGTGTGGATCAGTGGAGGACATTGCTGCCACGACAGCTTTTTATAGAGGCTTGCCACCTACTTATCTGAAAACTCACTGGCAGGCAGAATGAAAAGGGCACACATTGGTGAGTACAACATATGAGGAAACAAAAACTACTGGAAAACGGGGTAACCTAACAGATGGTATATTGCACACCTCCTAAACTTGGCTGTATCAATAACACCCACTGGCTCACGAGTGAAGAATAGATTATATTATGGGCCACGGAAAAGTCCAGGCAAATAAAATCGACAACCGAACAATCCAGTGTATTTGTCATGGTGATACTGAATAAATATTTAAGATATGTGGTCTGCACTGAACAAAAAAAGAGAAAAGAATGTTAAAAGTAGGTCAGTCAATACATAATTAACACTACATGAAACATATATGTAGCGGCAGATAAAATGTATGTTAGGATTAAAAATGGTTTCAAATTACTTCTGTAGATAAGCCAATATAAGAGTTGGCGCTCAATTTACTTATAATTCGGTTATGGGTGGGATTTTTTTTTTTTTTTTTTAACAAAGGAAGGAATTTTGAAACTTTTTTCGCCACGTGGCGATGGACATTATGTTTATGGTATACAGACTCACTAAATAATTAATAAGAAATACTAAATATGACACAAACTGTGCTGGACAGCTCATGGAAGGGGATAGACCAAACTGTTACAGAAAAAAGCAGCTGATAAGAAAAGAAAACTTGCTTGTAAAGTCAATGTCAACATGAAACCAGAAATGCGTAAGAAGACAAAATATTCACATGAATTTAAAGGCTAAATTACGGAACGAAACAATTCCAAAGGTGTCTGAACACTGGGGAGAGATATGAAAATGCAAAATAATATGTAACAAATGTATGTTACATTTTGATCCCTGCAGGACTTAGAACGCCAAAACTGTGAATGAAACGATATTCAAGTGCAGACAGCTGATTTGAACACCGGAGGAGATTTTATGGAAGTAGCTGAGATGTCGATTTCGAATTGATCAGAACTGATAAAACTGAGGGAGGCAAATTAAGAGCCGTGTTGTGAATATCCATAAGATATTCACGGAAAGTATCAGCGACATATATTTACGTTACCAGTTTGAATATTTAAAAAAGATTACCTGGAATGACAACACCAAGAAACGGACAGGACTGAATTATTACACACTTTTTCAACAAGCAGAAGACAGAGAAAGATTGTCGGTTTTGTGTGCTAGTGCTTCCATCGATGAAAGTTGGCTGCAACACACATCCAAATCTCCAAGTCTCTTGTCGTGGTAGCACACTCTCTCAATCGTTCTTCATTTATGCAATTATCTGCAAACGATGCAGCATGGCATACATTGGGGAGACTGGCAGGAAGCTAGCTGATCGTTTCCGGGAACACCTCTCTGATATCGACAAGAAGACACTCAAACCAATCCCTCTTCATTTTAATAGCCCTGACCACAGCGGTAAAGATGACATATCTGTCACAGCATTAAAATCTTGCTCTGGCGATCATACTACCCGCCTCGCTTTGGAAAATCGCCTTATCCACAGCCTTGGCGTTCTTAGTCCAAGAGGTATCAATATCCAACATACCTTCATCTAAATAGTTCTAATCTTATTACATTTTAAATGTAAATTATTTTATTTTATTTCATATTATTACCATATTCTATTTCTTATCAATATCATTTATGTATCATTAACACTTGCATTTCTATTATTCCCAGTATTGTGACTATATTTTTTAGCCATCGTTTATTTTATTTTATTTCATTTATTCCGCATCAAATTTTTTAAACGTCGCTCACGTCACCCCTTAGAGATCTACATACTCTCCATTCCTCGTTTGTGTAGTCCACTTCTGTTTGAAAAAGGCCGCCCGGTCGAAACGTTACGTTGTGTTGTTTTGTGCACGTTTTCCTTTTTCCTATTTTGTTGAGCTTTTTAGTCATATTTCTCTGGAATTCATTCTCTTGATGGTGTCTTTCTGCTTGCTTTGGTGTCTACGTCTTGTAGCTCTCGTGCCTTTTACTGTGTGAGTTTCTTAATGTGGCGAAATATTTCAGTTGCCTCTTTTTACTTGTTTCACTAACTCTCTTTTAAGTCGCCGTCTTTCCAGAACCTCCGTATTTTACCGTTTTTGTTTCCATAATTCCCAGATTTGGGTTTTCTTTAACGAATAATGTAAACTACAGGACGGTTGGACAGACGGACGAACGGGCGGACGAGTGGAAGGACGGATGGGCGGGTAGATAGACGGACAGATGGATTAAAGGACGGTTGGACAGACAGACGGGCTGAAGGAGGGGTGGACGGACAGACAGACAGACAGACAGACAGACAGAAAGATCGATCGATCGATCGATCGATCGATCGATAGATAGATAGATAGATAGATAGATAGATAGATAGATAGATAGATAGATAGATAGATAGATAGATAGATAGATAGATAGATAGATAGATAGATAGATAGATAGATAGATAGATAGATAGATAGATAGATAGATAGATAGATAGATAGATAGATAGATAGATAGATAGATAGATAGATAGATAGATAGATAGATAGATAGATAGATAGATAGATAGATAGATAGATAGATAGATAGATAGATAGATAGATAGATAGATAGATAGATAGATAGATAGATAGATAGATAGATAGATAGATAGATAGATAGATAGATAGATAGATAGATAGATAGATAGATAGATAGATAGATAGATAGATAGATAGATAGATAGATAGATAGATAGATAGATAGATAGATAGATAGATAGATAGATAGATAGATAGATAGATAGATAGATAGATAGATAGATAGATAGATAGATAGATAGATAGATAGATAGATAGATAGATAGATAGATAGATAGATAGATAGATAGATAGATAGATAGATAGATAGATAGATAGATAGATAGATAGATAGATAGATAGATAGATAGATAGATAGATAGATAGATAGATAGATAGATAAAATGTAATTTTTTTTCACAGGACTGAGAATTGGGCATGTAGTCCCGTTTATTATTCTGCCTTTTTGACCTTTCTAATTTCTGATAATACACCAGTGCTGTTTGCTATGCTTTCCATAATTTTTAAACAACGACCATGTGTGATCTGGAGCATTCTGAGATAAGATGTTGGAAATATGTTTAGCTTTATGGAAAGTAGTTGTTAATTATTGAGGGTAAAAAGGGGAGGGGCCGTGTTGCTTTAGCGCCTCCTAAACAATTTGTGATGAAAAGGGGTCTAAAGGGCTCTGCGCCCTTATGTTTCGGTGTCTATGGATAGTGGGTTTATTGTATTTTTCCCTCCCCTCCAAATTAACCCCCCCCCCCTTTTTTTTTAACCCTTTTTCCCACAAAAGTAACACACACGCACACACACACACACACACACACACACACACACATACGCACACGCGCTCGCATGCACACTTGGAAGACTTCACACTTGGAAGACAGCTAGCGAAAAGTCATTCATGTTCAAGGGTTATAACTTGCGAAGTTATTTCTATTTCACAATCTCTACTTGAATTCACTCCCTTAGGGACAAATCTGAAGAGTGACGTAAACGACGATGGTCTAACACAGTGGTCTCCATCCCTTTCTAGTGGCGCCCTTTGAAGTATATTTTATCCGCACCACCACCAGTGCCACAATTTTTGTAACACTGCCTAGTTTCGTAATGAGATAACATATTATTTATGGAGGATATATAATGTAGTAGCTACCTGTATATCATCATCATGTAGCAGGTCCTTTGCAGAACGTCGCTCTCATCACAGTCTGCCTAAAAGAAACTTGGTCTCTCGCCAGTTCTCCTGCCTCATATACTTTCATACTCAAGGAGTCACTTATATCCTGTGCCCATCTTCGTGTCAGTCGGCTCCTTCTTCCTGGTACCATGCCTTCTGCTATAGTTTTTTTCCCATCCGTTGTGGCGCTCGATATGACCAATATATTTCAGCTTTCGAGACAGGATGCTGTTTATTACCCAATCTTCCTTGATATTCAGATCTTTTAAGATGTCAATATTTCTCCTCTTCTTTGTCCAAGATATTCTGAGAATCATTCTATAGCATTTCAGCTCAAAAGCCCCTATTCTCTTTCTTAAGGACTGGGAGATAGTCCCACGACTCACGCCTGTACATAAGCTTTAAAAAACAAACGAAGTTTATTTCTTGTTTTATGGCACGTCAATAGAGTGTCCCTATTTGTTAATTAAAGATTTGATCACCTGCTAATTTAATATGTAAATAATAGTAACATTAACATATTACTTAAATAAACTTGTAAAATTAAGTATAAAAAAACCGTTGAATGTAATTTTACGTCGGTTGATTTACTCAGAAGTGTTTTTTTTTTTTTTTAAACCTTAAAAGAAAATTTATTTTTAATGCATGTTTTTTTTATAATCGTCTGCTGTGCTAAATCCCAAAACTGTTTTGTACTCAAAGTTTTAAATTCCTTGATTTAAAAAAATAATGGTTACATTAAAGAAGAAGATAACTCCAAAATGTGACATAGAAATAGAAAGGAAAGTGCTAAACCAAGTCAAAAAAAATTAAAGTATTTGCTCCACTTGTGATCCTCATCAGTATGGTGGCACTTTGTGTCACCGGGTGTTTATCGCTTGTGTGATGTCCTGGTAGGGTACAACTACTTACTTATTTGGGAACATTCATAACACCAGATGGACGATATGTATCAGAAATTAAGAGCAGAATTGGCCACGCAAAAGCAGCTTTTCAGAAGATGAAAAGTATTTTGTGTAATAAATCATTTTTATTAAATATCAGAAAGCGAGTATTGAAATGTTATATCGAGCCTCTTCTGTTGTATGGTAGTGGATCTTGGAATGTGAGCAAACAAACAAGAAAGAGTTTGGAAGCAACTGAGGTGTGGTTCTTGAGAAGAATGTTGAAAATACCTTGGACTGCCAGAATAACCAACATTGAATGCCCGGAAATGGCTAATGACAGTAGAACATTGTATACAACAAGGAGAAGGAGACAAACAAATATCTTTGGTAATGTAATGAGAAAATGAGCACTAGCAAATGTCGTGACAACTGAAAACATCACTGGCAGAAGAGACGAAGACAGACCAAGAGAAGTAATCGTGGATGGCTTAAGACAGAAGCATGGAGGGGATATCATCAGTAGAACTGATCCAGAACATCAAAGACCGAGATCTGTGGCGACACATGAACGCCTACGCCAGCTGGCCAGGCACTTGAAGATGAGGTTGTTTTTTTTTTTTTTTAAACCTTGCTATGCAGTGTGCAATAACAGCTTACTGTTATCATTATTATTTCAATAGCTACTCACAACACTTTAAGTTGACACTGCGCAAATGACCCATTTTAACAATATATACCCAGTACAATTGGTAGGCAGGCCAAACAGTTTTGTATAGGCCTCAAGAGTAATATACATAAATTTACATAAGTTTTACAGAAGAATGCTTAAAATACCTAGGGCAGCCAAAAAGAGTAACCAAGAGGTTGTGAAAGAGGCGGGAGCCCGAAGACAACTTATCACAGACATCAGAAGGAGACAGTCGCTATTTTTCGGCCATGTTATGAGAAGAGGGAAAATAGAACATGTTGTGACCGCTGGAAAGATCTGTGGAAGGAGGGATAGAGGAAGACAACGAGAGAAGATTCTTGACAGTCTTGTTGCATGGCATAGAGGTGTGTCGGCACACGAACCGATACATGTTGCTGGAGATGGCAGATTGTGGAGAGGCATGATCACTCACGCCAGTCGGCAAGGCACCTGATGATGACTATGATGATAATGATCATGATGATGATGATGATGATGATGATGATGATGATGATGATCATGATGATGAAGATGATGATGATGATGATGAAACCCAGTATATGTTTATATCCTTTAAATGTTACTTGCAAAGCCAGCAGTCATGCTTTATAATTAGGCACTGCTAAGTCTTTCAAAAATAACCCCATGGGGCTGGGCGGTCTCGAAGCATGGTGTCCGCCTCGAGTGATAGAGGTTCCGGGTTCAATCCCCGGTAAGTGCTGGGATTTGTTCACGTGGACTTGGACTTCTAGTCATTCCCCATGGTCTCTGGGTAGTGAGATCGGCCTCCCGTGTGCATTTTTGCGAACAACAAAAAAATCCCTTTGCAGTTGGAAATCAAAAAGAGTAGCCTAACGGCACTGCCCGGGCAAAATTTAAGGTTACAAATCTAGCCAAAATATTTCAGGATCCTCGCCGGCGCTACAGAGCCTGTGCACTGTGCTGAGCTTCTTCGGATTCAGACTCGAGTTAGAATAAGAATGGAGCAGTGTGCCATGATGTTGATCCATTGGTCGAAACCTCAAAACCTCTTAAACATTCCACCAAAACTAAGAAAACACTAATGCAGAATTACACATAGTTTCTGACCTTCCACGCTTGGTATAGGGACCAAATACTCTATAGTACGAAAGTGAAAATATGCGCCTGGACACGGTGTGTTCGTATGTGTGTGCGCGTGACTACAAAACAGCGCAGTCGATGTTTGAACATCTCATTCCAAAACACTGTGACTACAAGATTTGACATTCAACGATGTGTGTGGGATACTTTTAGAAAGATTTAAGATGTGCGATTGACAGATTCAAGATAGAAGGTCAAGAATTGCGTGTAATATTGTTATTATCAGGAACATTGAATAGTGGAATCACTACATAGATAAGAGATTTGTGCACGGCGCCACTAAATGGTCATTGACACAAATAGGTCCTGATGGCACGACATTCCACTTGTCACTGTGTCAGTCAAGAGGCCGTGTGACAAACTGATGTCTGATTTGTTGAACTGTATAATGAGTAATGGCCATTTAAGATGCCTTGAGTGTTTTTGAAACAGTCAAATTTATGCGTGGACAACTGTTCCGTGTCAAAGGTAACAAATTGGAGTTATCTGTAACAAAAAAATGTGGCTTCTTTTTGTTCTTCTTTTTTGTTTTTCTTTTTCTTGTTATTCGTGTTCTTCTTATTTTCTTCTTCTTCTGGTTAATTTTGTTCTTTTTTTTTGGGGGGGGGGGGGTGAAGGGTTAGTTTTGTTCTTGTTATTGTTCTTCATCTTGTTCAGGGTGTTCTTATTATTTTTATTATTGTTCTTGTTCCTCGTGTTGTTGTTGTTGCTGTTGTTATTGTTCTTCTTCTTCTTCTTCTTCTTCTTTTTCTTCTTCTTCTTTTTCTTCTTCTTCTTCTTCTTCTTCTTCTTCTTCTTCTTCTTCTTCTTCTTCTTCTTCTTCTTCCGGTATTAAAAGGGCAGTTGACACTGTGTCTTGGGGTTTACAGCTAAGCTGAAATATCTTCGTCTCTCGGTTCAAATCATCCGATTTCAGAAAATCCTCAATGTGTGGAATTTTTAAAACTTGCTTGATTATCAAGGTGGTAGGAGGCGAGCAGAGAGTCACTTCTCTCAGCCCCCCCCCCCCACCCCCGCCCCTTTTCAAACAGGGCCATGGAGAAAATTCTTCGTTCAGCGCTACAAAACCCAGGTCACGAATCCCATATCAAAGTCACTAACCATCCTCGGATAGGAATTTTCCCAATTGTCTGATGGGCCTTTGACAGATTAATGTTCTAGAGATGTCGATGTCTTGGTAATATTATCAAACTTATCAAATAAATAATATATCCCTTATCGCTGACCTGTTGTGTATGTGTGCGTGCGTGCGTGCGTGTGTGTGTGTGTGTGTGTGTGTGTGTGTGTGTGTGTGTGTGTTTTATTTAGTTTCCCCAGAGACTGCTATCTAAATCGTGTGGTTCTATAGTGCGCTTCAAATGTCGTGCCCTCACAAAAATCTCGAAAACTCCGGTCTAGATAACACCAAACTGTGCACGTGACCTTAGATCTCACATGTACTTATGATTTTGCAATTTACAATTGCACATGTGCTCGTGTTTTCTTAAAACCGCGAATTTCTTTGATCTTTGTTTAATAATTTGTGTACCCTCAAAACACAGAAAATACAGTAACTGACACAAAGTAGTTCAGGATCCTCATCGGTACTACGGAGTTCGTGCAGTGCGCTGAGATTCTTCAGACTCAGGCTTGTTAGAAGTAAAACATAGCACTTATGGGTTACTACCCTTGTGTCATGATCTTGATCCGTTGTTCAAACCATCAAAAACATACGAGAATTGTTTGCAAATCATTTCACATGTGCAGCGTTGCATGGTAAATATTTTGAAAGAATATCCCGCATGCAATGACAAATCTACAACTAATGCTGGAACTCACCATCTGAGAGTAAAACACCGATGAAACGCATGCAAGTTTCGGTTACACACTGTAGACCAAGAGAGATGATGCTGGATGGGCTTAAACGATGGCATGGAGGGATATCATCAAGAAAGCTGTTCCATGCAACCAGGGATCGTCATCTGTGGAGACGCATGAGCGCCGACGCCAGTTGGCAGGGGCACATGATGGCACAGTTGCATGCCAAATATCAATAACTTGCACAGAAGTGTTACTAAGTTACAGATTTTAAAGTCGGGTACGACTTGTGAAGCTGACTGTAAGGGTGTAGTTGCACAAACGAGCAGCGGGAAGCTGTGTGGTTACTTGTTTATGTAATGTAAGTGTGTCCTGACTCACAAAATAGCAATACGTATTTAGTTTGTAAGTGTTTTTAAACAGCAGTTATTTAATCTATTATTGCTACGCCCTAAATGTTTGTGGTTCGTTCTATAAACTATAATAATAAATTACTAGAAGTTTACGTGAAAAAATCCCATCCTTAACTGGGGCGTGAACCTGGGACCTCCAGCACTCGAGGCGGAAGTCATGCCTCGAGACCTGACTGCGTCCCCCTGCTCCGTGGGTGGTGAGAAGTGCAGAAGAAGAAAGAAGAAATAAAGATGTGCTCACAAGACTCGAGACCTGGAACAAGACCAAAATCCAGAAATGCAAGATTAGTAGAATTTTCCGCCGGGGTTGTAGCCCGTTAACGCAATACAGAAAAAGGCTTACTAAGCAATTTTACTTCTATAGTGCGTTTCAGAAGTTATGCTCTAACATTTCAACAAATATCTCGAAAAACTCATGTACGGATCACAGGAATGTGTGCGTGTAACCTTAGATTTCCCCTGACCTTATGATTTTAAAAGTTTCGATTACCCATGTGCTGCTGTTTTCTTAAAGCTGCGAATTTCTTTGATCCTTGTTTGACTAATAATTTATATACCCCATAAAAAGAATATGCAGTATCTGACACTCATATTGAGACTGTTTGGAAATCAGTTCACATGCGCAGCGATGCATGATGATTATTTTGATAACCTATCCCGCATAGAATACAATGAAAAATCCACAATTCGTGGAAGACTAATGTCGGAGATAGCCACCTGCGAGTGAGGGGCCTATGAAGCGTGTGTAATTTGATGTTTTGAAAAGTTCCGGTTTCACACTTAACTGTAAGCAGGCTGATTGTTTGCCCTGAGTCGGTTTTTTTTTTTTCTTTTTCACATACACAAGGCAAATTGAAAATTAGATGTTTGTTTACAAGAACTTGGTTATTGATATGTTGTATGCCAAATTTCAAAAACTTATCCCGAACGGTTACTTAGTTACAGATGTTTTAATGTTGGACAAGACTTCTGGAATAGACTGCAGTTCACCTTTGCTATCTAAACGGTCAACGCGCGTACCGTTTTTTTAAATCAACGCAAAACGGTCTGATGCAATTCTCCTGCAGCTGAATTAACCCTATGCCACAGACGCCCCGACGGCTAGAAAGTAACGACTGCCTATTCCCGTTTGGTCGGTGGTTTGCGAAAAATGTTCAACTATGTTATAAATGTGACTAGGTTATGTCGCTATAAAAAAAAGGTTTATTATTACGCGCCACCTAGAGCCCTGAAAATGACTCCTGCAGTGTTGATGGGATCAAAAGAGACAGGCCCAAATACTGACCCGACCGGCGGCGATGTCGTCTACCGGCGAGCCGATGGGTGACCCGGTCGCCGATGTCGTCCTACTCCTAGTTATAGTCCCGCCCTTACCCGCACAGGACTGCAGGTAACACCAGGCTGGTATGGCTGTTACTTCTTCTTCTTCTTCTTCTTCTTCTTCTTCTTCTTCTTCTTCTTCTTCTTCTTCTTCTTCTTCTTCAGCATTCCGAGCCCTTCTGGGTAAAGCTGTGGCGACCATCCACCAACCCAGCGCGTCCCCTGGTGGCGGATTGTAGAACGGCCTCTAGATATAGAGGTTAGCTGTGAGTATCCAATAAACAGCCGTGGACCAACAGGCGTTGGGCACAGAGGGCGAGGCGGGATTTCAGGGTGGGATTTGAAATCTTTATAAAATGCCTCATATGCTTGGAGACGTGCCTGTCAAGCGAGTCGGGGCGCTATAACCCCTTTCCCCGGGTAGATGGAACCCGTTAGCTTTGCACAGCAGTCCCATTAATTCATCTAGGAGACTGCAAACTCCGAATATAAACCCCCAAGTTCAAGGTGGGCCAACGTACTGAGGAACTGGATGGCCACCGGTGAGCTGGTCGTAAACGTTGGACGTCCGGCGGGCGTGCGGGGCGGCACCAGGCGTGAGGACTCCTACGGGACATCACTTGCCCCTTCCCTAGCAGGCAGGCAATACTAGGGTGACCGGTTATTGCCTGCAGTACTCTTATCTTTCGCATATGGATTTTAAAAATATACATAGGAATCGTCGCCGAAGCTACGGGGCACGTGCTCTGCGCTTGACACATTTTTAAGCAGTTCGTGAAGAGAGAGTTAGGAGGAGACGAGGGAATGATGAGAGAAGAAGGCATAGGAATAGGAGGCCAGGTGCTAGGAGAACAAGACGAAAAGCGGAGAGATTATATAACGTCAGTTATATAAACCCTGTTCGACAAGAGAGACATGGACAAGGTCTGGTGGTAAAGGAAGGAGTGAAGCATGTGTTGCTTGACTAGAGCCAGTGGAACCGCAGCGGAAGAGATGTTTAAGGGATGCAGGTGGAGACTGGTGGTTTAAGTTGGAATCTCATAAATGTATATGCCCCGATAGACCGTTTTGTCAGAGGGGAACAATGGGGCTGGCTCTATGAATTGGAGGAGTTACCAGGTGATAGATTACTCATATGTGGGAATTTCAAAGCGAGGGGTAGAGAATGGGACAGCAGTGGAGAAAACCGACAGGGAATTGCTCTTGCAGAGGCCATGGCTGACTCTGATATGGTCTGCATCAATGATGGGAGGCCGACTAGGATGTCAATGAGGTCTGGCGATGCAGACACAGCCATTGACTTGACACTTCAGTCCTGATTTCTAAACCCAGTAAGGTTAAGGCTGTCAGAGCACGCAAGACCTTCCGGTATAAGTGGACCAACAACCTACTTGGACTCCCCAGACAGGGAGCATGCAACAGCGACTCGCTGCAGCCCACAGTCGGTGTTCGAAACCGAGCGGTTCCCGGGGTTCACCCGGCCTCTAGGAAATGGGTACCAGAGTTTACACTTTGGGGTAAATGGTGGAACGTCGCTGTAGCTACAAAGTTATGTGCAGACGGCGACACAGGCGGACAATTCTTATGAGCTGTCCGTACTGGTAGCAGAACACTTATGGTTTATAACCGTGTGCAATGACGCTGGTTCACATCTCCCGACTTTACCTTTTTACCTTTTTTTTATGACTAGGACATGTAAAGCTATTATTACTGCTCCTAACGAAGAAGGAGCCGCAATAGTTTAGCTGCTAGACACTCGTCTGTGAGCCCAAAGGTCATGGGTTCAAATCCGTGTCGAATCGGCTTCCCCCACACTCCTCCCAAATGATCATGGCTTCTAGGTCGACCCAGCCTGAAATGGATACCAGGTAAATTCCATGGATATAAAGTCGACCGATGTTATGCTGGCGGCATCACCTACCGTTTACCGGTTGATCTGTAAAATACAGGTCTAGCCCTATATACCCAATAGCACTGAAGCCTTGGAAAAGGGTCCTTTAGTTTGCTATATACCAAGTACGCAAAATATCCCTAATAGTTAGTTAGTCTTTCCTCTAGTGTCGAGTGCGGCACATAGGGCAGAGGTCATGACTCTCCATGCATGGCGGTTCGTTGCAATCTGTTGTAGGTCTTGGATGTTTGAGTGGCCCATGAGCGAGCCTTCCCTGATGATAGTTCTACGTAGAGTTTCCCGAGATCTTTTCCCCTGTGGTGTCCAAATGAGGGCTTGGTAAGGAAGTCTTAATTTATCCATTCTAAGGGCGTGGCCGACATAGTTCCAGCGGCGTTTTCGTATAAAATTAGACACATACTCTTGCCTGGATTATGTCCTTTTCTAATATATATACAAAAGAAGCAACTAGAATGCTGAAATATTACATGTCGGAAAATAGACTCGCAGTTGCTTATGTGGTAAGTTCTCTGGCCTAGATATTCCAGGATGTGTAGAGATAAATTAGCTCTAGACACATATCTCTTCATTCCACCAACTCCCTTCCCTGGTACAATAAGTTGGTAAATAAAATATAAATACCCTTAAATATAGGTGTATATGCCCTACATCTCACTGTGTGAAATTTTCTTTTCTTGTTTTGCTGTCGGTGTTGTTGTTGTTGTTGTTGTTGTTGTTGTACGTGTACTTTATTTTCAGAAGACAAAGGAAGAAAGATAGTCACGACAAAAATGAAATGTTTTGGTTATATTGCTAGGTAAAACAAGAAAAGATCTATTTAGGGACGATGATTTTGGGAGGAGAACTAATACTGAACTTTTTCAGTAGACAAGGGATCAAATGATTAGGCCATGCAACAGGACTGACAACAGACAGTGCACCACAAAGATCAATGTTGTACAGATACAGCCGTAACGGAGCCAGAGGTCGGCGACGCAGAATATGGCACTCGGAAATATCGGAGACACTGCAAAGTATTATATAGTAAAAGTAAAGTTCCCTTTTCACGCCTTTCGGCGCATCGGGCATATGGGCAGAGCGTCCCATATTTTTACAGACCATCAGCACTCTGTGGGTAATGTGGTCAGCATTACGCCGGCTGTCTTTACTTTCCCAGGACAGCCCATCCTGGTACCCAGTTTAGGCTGGGTCGACCTGCGACGTCCCATACCACGACAAAAATCCACGCAGCCTGCAGTGGGTTTCGATCGCGGCCTGCCGGCTTACGAGTCGGACTCGCAACGCCTTAGCCACGGACGCCACAAAGAATTATATACGAAGAAACAATAGAACTGCTTCAGAGATCTCTTCTTCCCTGCTGTTGCGAGGCATTCCAAGAGTAGAGAAGGAGAAGAAGAAGGTTTATGCGTGTTTCTGGTGGCGCTGCTGTCTTGGTTAATTGTCTCGTGTATGTCTTTGTTGGTTAGTTAGTTGGTTAGTAGAAAACAGTCGCGGTGTATCGGCTAGACGCTCTCGCCTGCAGATCTGAAGGTCGTGTATTAAAATCTGAACAGAGTTAGACATTTGTAAAAATTGACCACGCCTCGCAGGTCGACACCTCCATAAGCGTTATGTCCCCATCTTCAGCAGCAGGCGCAGAGTTCCAATTCCGATGGCACAGTAACTGACTCATTGTATATCCGTCTCGCCTTTCCCTGAGTGTTGAGCGCCAGCCAGATCCTCTTCTAACTACTCGCAGCGTTATTCTCCCCAAACCGTAATGATCTGTCTGTGCCTGTGCCATTGTTCAGCCGCTCCCAAAGAGCCCTCACAACATCCAGTTTGTCATACATCAGTTCAACACCGAGCGGGGCCGAACCGGCCAGTCCATCTGCCTGATCATTTCCCAACACCATGACATAACTGGAAAAAATATCCAAAGGGTGCTAACTATCTGGGACCTCTGAAGTGATGCTTGCCACTCTGAAGGGAGCATGCCTGTCTCCACTTTTCTCAACATACTCTGTGAGTCAGTTACAATGACGGCATGTGTGTACAACTGGTTACAAATTATAGGTCTAGCTCTCTATGTCCAATACGAATAAAGTTGTGAATGACTTCTAATTCTTGCCTAGTAGTCTGCTATAACATACGTTGAGAAGACCAGTCGTTCAATATGGCTCTGAAACTTAGAACACAGCTTAAAGAGATGAAGCTTTATTACAGGTTCTCGAAAACTGTCTCACGACGAATCTTTGGGCCCATCAAAGATACAAACAGCTGGGAATGGAGAGTGAGAAGCAGCAACGAAATTCATAATCTGTTTAAATCACCACTGATCACTGGCATCATGAGAGCTAATAGACTGAAATGGTTGGAGCATTTTGAAAGAATGTCAGACGACAAAAAAGTAAAAACTATATACACAAGGGACATAAATGGTCGTAGACCACTAGGCAGACCAAGAAGAAGATGGAGAGATCATGTCCAGACAGACCTGCAAACACTTGGTGTCACCAACAGGAAAGAAAAGTCCAGCCAGAGAAATGAATGGAGGTGGGTGATTTCTGCAGCAATGAACCTCAAGGGCTCGGAATGCTGAAGGAGAAGAAGAAGTGGAAGAAGAAAAAATATGCTATATCTTGCATAAATAGATCAAGAAAAAACATTTGATCTTATGAACCGTCAACAACTTTGAAAAATACTAAGAGCTTTTGGAGATAGCCAGCATATAATAATAGTATGTAAATGTAAATAGTACAAAGCCAATGTGTAGTCAGAACAAATGTCTGAGTGACACATAAGTTCTTTTTCCAGTCAGGAGTCCTTCAGGGTGGTGTACTATTCCCCCCCCCCTTGCTATGTATTACAAATAGATCAGTAGAACATCCCTAATTAATAATGACAATAAGTGCAATTAACTTCTCGTTGCCCACGACCAAGTTCTCATGGCAGCTACAGCGGAAGAGCTGCAGCGATACTAGGATCATCTCAGCACAGCAGCAAAAACACAAAACACGAAAATTAACACTGAGAAAGAAAAAAAAAAGAAGTTATGACAATTGCAAAAACAGTAAAACCAATCAAGATATGCCTAGAAAACCAACAACTCAAGCAAGCACAAGACTTCAAGCATATAGGGTGCATAATATCATCCAGTGGAAGAATCGAGATAGATCCCAGAGGTAATAAAGCAAATCAAATCTTATGAGAACAAACTTGTAACTATTCACACAAAAAGAGCCCTATTTAAAACAGTATTCAGACACAATAGAAGCAGAACCAGAAGTCGAATACCAATGCCGTGGATAGATGGAATTGATGGCCGTAAATACTACAATGTACTTGTCACATACCAAGGCTCTCATCCGGTGTCTCTTCAAAACCTGACGCTGAAAGACAATACAAGGCTAAAGAAGTAATTACTCTTTCATCTCCCTTAATGTTGCAATGTCCTGGTATCAAATGGAGCACCGTCTGCTTGATTAGCTGGCCCATCCAATACAAATATATAGACCTTCATTCAGCAGACAGAGACGGCACTAAAGAATGCAGGTCACAAACTAGATTAATCAGCGGTTTATCTCAGGTGAATGAGTTGTTGTTTCCCCTAGTCGATTAGTTCTGGTCAAATGCAAATGATTCTGGTCTTCAACTATGTCGGAGATTCACTTGTGGTTTTACATCTTACTTATTGTGATGGCTGACACACGATCGTCACACTGGTGTTTTTTAAGTTAGTTGCGTATCCTTTACAGGACGTTGCAGAACCAACTCTAACAGCCCCTGGCTGTTGTGTGGTTTCTCTTGGCAAATTTACGTCCAATAGTTTGCCATTGCTTCCTGGACGGTCGGCTTTCTTGATACCACTGTCGAAACCAATGCAAGGCGCATTGCCCGCAACTGGGATCGAACCCGGCATCCCGGCATTTCGAAGCGAAGCGTTCGCATCGACTTAGCCACAGAGCCGACCCCACACTGGTGTACCTGTTTATTTTGTTGAGTACAGCATGTGGGTGACTTGCCTTGTTATGCATCGACGACTGATCTGTCCAGTAACCTTAAATACTACTACTACTAAAACTACTACTTCTAATGCTGCTATTACTACTACTTCTACTGCTTCTGCTGCTGCTACTACTACTACTACTACTACTACTACTACTACTACTACTACTACTACTTCTACTACTACTACTACTACTACTACTACTACTACTACTTCTACTTCTACTACTACTACTGCTTCTGCTGCTGCTACTGCTTCTGCTGCTGCTTCTGCTGCTGCTACTGCTTCTGCTGCTGCTTCTGCTGCTGCTACTGCTTCTGCTGCTGCTTCTGCTGCTGCTACTGCTTCTGCTGCTGCTTCTGCTGCTGCTACTGCTTCTGCTGCTGCTACTGCTTCTGCTGCTGCTTCTGCTGCTGCTACTGCTTCTGCTGCTGCTACTGCTTCTGCTGCTGCTACTGCTTCTGCTGCTGCTACTGCTTCTGCTGCTGCTACTACTACTACTACTACTACTACTACTACTACTACTACTACTACTACTACTACTACTATTACTACTACTACTACTACTACTACTACTACTACTACTACTGCTGCTGCTGCTGCTGCTGCTGTGCTGCTGCAACTACTAGTATTTCTACTGCTACCACCACCACGACCACTACTAGGGTGTTTTTACTATTAAAAAAATGAGTCGATTCTTACTACAAAATGTATAAAAAATATACCAGTACTCATTACAGTGTATATTATAGTAGTGTTGAAAAAACACTGGCCCACAAAGGTGCCAGTACTGCGTACTGCAAAACAAGTCATGACTGTTAATACTACTACTACTGCTTCTACTACTGCTACTACTACTACTACTACTACTACTACTACTACTACTACTACTACTACTACTACTACTACTACTACTACTACTACTACTACTACTACTACTGCTGCTGCTGCTTCCACTGCTACTACTACTAATACTACTACTACTACCACTAAATGGTGCTGCTGCTCAGAGGGAGGATAACAGGAGGAATCGCGTCCTCAGAAATATTCCTCTTTCTACGAAAAGAAACCTGGCCTCGAGTGCAAAGTGTGCAGAGCAAACTGTGCGGAACAATGCAAGAAGGACCTGCAGCTGACATGCGAGTTCATAGAGGCAACCCACCTGACGATCTGACCTGAGCATACGAAACCGAACGCAAAGAAGTTTGAGGTTTCAACAACGGATCAACATCATGGCACACGGGTAGGAACCCATAAGTGCTCCGTTCTTCTTTTAACCCAAGTCTGAGTCCGAAGAAGCTCAGCACAGTGCACAGACTCTCCAGCACCGGCGAGGATCCTGAAATACTTTGGGTAGACTTTTAACTCAAAATTTTGTACGGGCAGCGCCGTTAGGCTACTCCTTTCAATTTCCAACTGCCACGGTATTGTTTACGTGCGCAACAATGCACACAGGCGTCAGATCTCACTACCCAGAGACCAGGGGGATTTACTAGATGTCCAAGTCCATGTGAAAAACTCCCAGTCCTTACCGGGGATTCACCCGGAACCTCTGGCACTCGAGGCGGACACCATACCTTGAGACCCCCCCCCCCCCCCCCTTTTTTTTTCCTTACTGAAAGCAAAAAAGAAGAAGACTGTGTCCGCAATTTATCTTAAGTCAACAAGTACTTTAAGCTATTTTAATCTTATTCGTGTTACTATTCATACTGATGAGATTTGTACCTCTCGCACACCGCCCTCTCCAGAATAATAGAGTGGGCCGTGCTCTAGCAATTTATAGGATTAGTTTTACCCCAGAATCCGTGGAAAAATATACGCCTAGAAAAGTATGTCACTTCACCGACTTGAAAACAACAAGACACTATTTGGGTCAAAGGTCATGAGTGTTTATGCCACGGCCATGGTTTATGCTACGGCTTTACTGCAAACTAGTAAACATTGTTTTCTTATCCATTGTTTTTTATCCTGTTATTTCCCTGTTTGGGTTCCATCGCCCTTTTGTATGGGTAATAAAAGAACAGATCCTCTGTCCCTTAATGAGCGTGGATTACAGGGCGACTAATTAGGGATGCTACAGTCGAAGTCGGAGTACATCTGCATAAGAGGCAGGGAACCAATAGTCTGCATACAAATATGCCAGGTCTGTGAAACGGATCATCTAGTTTGGCCGCAATCCACGTAGCGGCGTGGGAGATACTCTTGGCGGTGGTGGTATAGTCCCCAGAAGTCCGCAAGTGACACGTGACTGAGGTCCTGTTAGGGTATATTTTCGGCTTCGATAATTTGGGACCGTTAATCAGAAGATAGCCTTAAACTTTAGTTTTCTGTGCACATCCATTTCACCACAGTGTCCAAAATTACTGCGCATGTAAAAATAAAATCCCTTGCAGTTGCAAATCTTAAAGTAGCTTAACCGCGCTTCCCAGACACAATTTGGAGTTAAAAATCTACCCAAAGTAGTTCAGGATCCTCGCCAGTACCTCGGAGTTCGTGCGCTGCGCTGAGATTTTTCGGACTTAAGCTTCAGTTAAAAGTATAATGGTGCACTTATGGGTTACTGTCCTTGTGTCATGATGTTGATCCATTGTATAAACAATCATTTTCTTCTATAGGAGAACACAGCAGAAGGTACCACAACATTCAGCTTGAGAATAGAGGTGGAGGTTTCGTCAGCTTTCCGCTGGCTAGAGAACATGAAACACACACGCGCGCGCGGTAATTGTAACTGACTCAGAAAGCATGCTGAGGAAGGCGAGGACAGGCATGCTTCGCTTTGGAGGTCAAATGTGAAGAGCATTGTGTGGAATTTTTCTCTCGGCATACCGGTATGCTAGGAAATGAACAGGTGGAAGGTCTGGCTGGCTCTGCACAACTTGATGGAATATTGATACATGATAAAACAGACGTGGTTAAACGCGCTGGTAAGTTGTTGGTAGATATATGACACCTTTTATATGGCACTGTTTATTATCTTCGCTCCTCCTTCCACTCCCACCCCCCCCCCCTTTTTTTTTCTGTTCCACTTTGCTACCTGAAAGTTTGACATCCTGAGATTACCAACTCTCATTCAGGATGGCAAACACATGTGAAAACATCTCAGATACCCTGTTCCAGCTCTAAAAAAGTTATAACCGGGACAATCGCAACAACAACACGTGTCTATGTATGCTGCAATCCAATACACATAAGGGTCTGAGCTGTTCTCCATACGTTTTTTGTCATCAGAACAAAAAATTAAAAAGAAAAAGAGAGACAATAAGATAGAAAGCTTTAGTTTACAGACATAGTTAAAGGTAACACCGATATAACGAATGACTTATATAACCACTTATATAACTCTATCCGAAGTGATAGCGACAAGCTACACACCAGCCGACATCGTGTTCGCTATCTGGCCACCAACCTCCTTTCTCAACGTCTCAGGTCAAAGAAAATGTAGGTCGTTTCTACGTAATCTAGCACACGCCTTTCGCCATCACATGACCCATTCGTTTTTTAAGCACAATCTCTTCGTATGCATATTTCAATATTTAAAACCACAAGCATTGTGTCTACGTGTATGCACTACCAACATGTCAGGGCGATTACGTGTATTGTTATTAGCAGTAAAATATCGGTTTAAATTCAGTTTGGTTGTAGAAATAATTGCCAGTCGCGCCGTGTTGTAAACAAATCGCAGCACATTTGCTGGTCGATAAAGGCGCCGACGCTGTGTGTCGATCCTGGATTAGAGTTCGCCTAATCTGATGATGATATCTATAGTTTGATAAATTGATAGAGCTGTAGAAATGCTTGTGCACTGGTTTCCCATTCTGTTGGAAAGAGGCTGTTCCGAATTGGAATAGCAAAGCACATAGTTCGCCAATAGTCTAGTTTCAATGTACACGGTAAGTTTGTGTGTTGTATTGATTTATTGTTTTACGTAACCGATACGATGTAAGTAACTTATACTTATAGCTGTGTTTTGTTGTTTAGGTAGTTGTGTTGTTTTCTGTTGACATTAATCTCATTTATTAAAAGTAAGAGAGCCTTGCTGCGCCAGTGAAACGTGTGGCATATGATGCTGAGCTTATAATTTATAGATTAATCGGCAGTTGGTGGTCTGCATCACGCCGGCTGCCCTTATATCCCAGGATTTTAACAGGTACCTCCATTGAAGTCCGAGTTCATTTATTGAGAGGCAAGGAACCAACAAACTGCATGCGAATAGGCCAGATCTGTAAACATTCTTCTTCTTCTCCTTCTTCTTCTTTTTCTTCTTCTTCTTCTTCTTCTTCTTCTTCTTCTTCTTCTTCTTCTTCTTCTTCTTCTTCTTCTTCTTCTTCTTCTTCTTCACCAGCTGTAAACTAAGTCGGAAAGTTTTGGTTTTCTATCCTCTTCTGGACTTTAATCTTGTTCCAGAAGTTGGTTTTGCACGCACGCCGCTTTACATATCTGGTTTATTTGTATGCAGACTGTTGGTTCCTCGCACTCCAAATTCGAAGGACCTTTGTAAAGCAGATAGAGGTTACTCTCGAAACTTAAGTCCTACAATGAGACCACGGCAACAAGACCACTGGGTCAACGCCACTCCTACGCTCATTTATTATTATTTTCTTTTTTTTTTTTTTTCGAATCCACAAAATGTGTCCAACTGTCTACATACCGACGTACTCAGCTGTGTATCTCCGTACATGACTACATGCTACACATGGTGCCACTTGGTGTAACCGTTACAGTTGCCTTCGTAAGGAGTTGAACGAATGAATGACTTTCTACCCCACCAGGACATCACACAAGCGATAAACACCCGATGACACAATGTGCCACCATGTGGATGAGGATCACCGTGGAGAGGTCCCAGAAACCGCGTTCAGACAATTGGCCATATTGATGGCCTGCCTATATTGCGGCCCCTGGCAAAAGCCAGAGTGGGGCTTCAAATAACAAAAAATTACGTCCTGAAAAGGATGTATAGAAGAGTAAGGTAAGTATGAGAAATCTGGGTTGTTTTCCTTTTGGTTTGCTATATAGTTATGATTCGTGTACACTCAGAAGTGGTCACACTATCAGGTTCAGCCTGAACTGGGCTGAATTTATTTGGGAAAGGGAGGGGGGAGGGGGGGGGGTCAGTCAGTATATTTATAAAGTATCTATACCAGTGGTTCTCAGTCTTCATAATGCCGCGACCCTTTAATACAGTTCCTCGTATTGTGGTGACCGCAACAATACAGTTATTTCCCTTGCTACTAAAAAGAATGTTAAATGTTGAATTAAGAATCGACATCATAGCACTCGGGACTTTCGTTGCTACTTTATAACTTCAGTGAATATGTGTTTTTTGATGGTCTTAGACGACCCTCGTAAAAGGGTCATTCCATTCCTGAAGGGGTCGCGACCCACAGGTTGAGAACCACTGACCTATACCTATCCATTAATTGCCCAAGTCTGCTAATCTATTCAATCTATTTATTTATCATATACATGCATACCAACATACTTACGTGTACACTTAGGAATATAATATAATTGCCGCTTCGTCAGTCTACCGATTCTCCCGCCCCCTTTTCACGTTAGCCCCTTTCTGTTCCATCTCATCTACCTCTCTTAGTCTGTCCGTAGATCATATTTCATGTGTTGTTAGAACACAAATATGCATAACATATCCTCAGATAAAAGTCGGCGTCTTTGGCTTAGGTGTTGCGAAGGCAAATCGTAATTTAGAGAAAGCCGGTTCGATTCCTGCTGCGGCGATTTGGCAGCAGACTGCCTTGTGTTGATTTTCACTGTGGAATGGAGACCTGACCGTTCAGTAAGCAATAGGAAACTACTGAACATAAAATCGTCTAGTAAAATCACAGAGGCCCCTTCCCCCCCCCCACCCCCAACTCCCAAATGCTGGTGTAAGTTCTGCAACGCCCTGTATAGATACGCAAGTAACGTTTAATAGACAGACAAAAACCTCAGAAATAGCAGGAGAAGAGACACAGCCTCTCGGATTGTGATTAACTCTTTCAGCCACATTAATCAGGTAATCACAGTTCAACCTTTATAGCAAACGGGCAATCCCGTAGTTTAGTTGCTCTGTTTCTGTGCTACGAAAACCACACAAAATATCCATCACTGTCGCTTGTTTAAAACAAAAGTAGACACGTCTTAGCAGATTAAATAACAAATACATAAGGCAACCGTCAGAAGTGTATACACGAACAGTCCGATACTAGAAATGCAGCTCATTAAAGATGGTAGCAGCATTTACAACGGATCAGTAGTTGCACACTCAGTTAATTTATAAGGCATAAGGCACTACCAGCTTTCTGGCTATAGGCCACAAGGCATTTTCTGAATCTGCACTTGAATGGTTAGAGCTGTACGGCAGGAGACCTAGGTTTAGTCTTCGGTAAGGGATATTTCTGTCTGTAGCGCGTGTGCAGGGGGGAGGCGGAATAAGAATCCTTACCTGCACGTTCCGTGACGACTGCACAAACCATGCAGCATGACCGTGCTTTAGATTGTCTCGGTATGATGCACGTCTTTGAAATGCCGTTCTTCAACACACTCAAATGCCGCCTCTAATTTAAACACAACACGGCCACTTGTCACTTCTCTAGACAAACTAACATTGAAATCAAATATTGTCGGTAACTGTGTGCTCAAAGCAGAACTATCAACACGTTACACGTGCACTTGTCTTTAGCGATATTTGCGGCCTCGCCATTTAGGCGCGGCCGCGCGGTGTACTACAAACAAACATAATAGCTTCGTGCTGTCGGATCAAAAAGTTCAATATGTGTTTCAATTTCGCTGTTTACGTCGCCCCCTTACTATGCCGTCTAATGCGGTCGCATCTCTGTACCATTGCTCGGCACGGCCCTGTCATGCAGCCTTAAATCCTCAAATCCCTAGGCTCAGAAACTTCTACCCCTCCCCAACCTACACAGGCCTAAAAGTAGTAAACGCGCCTAGTAAAGACAGTCACATTGTTACTTTGCCTGATGTTATCCACGCAACTGTTTGTTGAAACTAATACATGTTTGGTATAAGCATCAGTCAAAGTAACAATGTGACTGTCGTTATCCAAGCAGTTGTGTGTTGAAAGTAATCCATGTTTGGTATAAGCGACTTGCAGTGGAATCAGATCCGCCACAGTAATGGACTCAGTTTTTTTTTTAAACGGTTGAATAGGGTTTCTGGGACTTGCGTCCAGGCTATTCTCATACGAATTGTGGCACTTTGTGTCACCTGGTGTTTTTCGCGATAATGTCTCTCCATATCTTACAATCTAGTGTGCTAATACACTTTCTTGCCTTGACAATAGACTTCAAGAATCTTTTCTCATAGTCTCTCTCTAGAAATATATCTAGTTCTAGGTAATTCTCATAAAATGGGCCAAAAAAGTGATGACTGTTTCCGAAATTGGTGTTGAGCTGGTTTTTTACCCTCGTCTCTTTCCTAGCACTGTAATTGCCTACTCGTTATGGCTTCTTCCTCTTCCTCTTCTTCTTGATTTCAGACAAGATGGCATCTGTAGTCATGTCTGTCTCGTGTATTTTCAACCATCTCTGATACACATGATCCTCCATGCTATGATGTCAAGCTGCCCAGCATCTTGTCTCTCGGTCTCTCTTTGCGTGTCTTCCCTTCCAACTTTTCTACTGTCACGATGTACTCCACTTATTCTCATCACATGACCAAAGAATGTAGATTGTCTCTTTCTGATGTGGGCAATCAGTTCTCTCCGTGAGTCAGTTTCTTTCATGACATCTTCATTACTCTTTTCTATCTGTCCAGGGTATTCTCATCGTTCGTCTATAAAACCACATCTCGACAGCTTCCCAATAATTTTTTATCAATCCACCAACTGTTTCTGATTCACTTCCGTATATCAGGATAGGATGTATGGCTTCCTAATGCTATTTGAGGAATTTTATTATGGATATGAAAATATATTTTATTTATAAACATTGCATGTGAAGAGCTTGAGACAGTGGCAGGACAAAATCAAAAACACTGAGGTACTGGAAAGAGCAGGTACTACAACAGTCTTTTCCATGCTCGGTCTACGAAGGCTCAGGTGGCTGGGTCACACCTGGAGAATGGAAGATGACAGAGCCCTAAGGACATCCTTTATGACGATTAAAGACAGGAAGAAGATGTCGAGGCCTACCTCTACTACGATATAAAGATGTGTACAAGCGAGGCATGAATGAAACAGGTATTGAAGTGGACTCATGGGAACAAAATGCCATGGACCGTGTTGTATGGAAAGGGCATATTATGAAGGGAATGCGACTGAAGGAAGAAATGATTGCAGAAAGGATGAGAGCTGAGCGTCTGAAAAAAAAAAACGGATTAAACACAAATGTTGACAACAATGGTACTGAAATCCCATGCTATCATTGTGGAAGGCTTTTCTTGACACAGGGGGGGGGGGGGGGGGGGTCTTGCTAGTCACACTTGCCATCGCCATGGGCTGTGAGTCTCATGCCTCCTCATAGCGCACTATAACATTATAGTCTGAAAAGACGGAAAAGTGCCAATGAATATATAGACATTTTATGTAGTCATAATATCCGTTTGAGCCTGTTTGTTCAGGGGCTCTGAACACTTGTTTACAGCCTTGATATACTTGGATTCGAAGTAGCCTGCACGCCATTTCTACATTGATGTTGACTGGTGGGGGGGGGGGGGGGTCCCAAATTGTGTCTTCTCAAAATATAACCAAACAATAAAAGCAGCCTTTTCTTCGGGTTCATGTCTATCAGTACGTATATGTGTATTATATATACTATATCTACTACCACCAATAGTTTTTTTCCTCATATGTTTATTTCTGTAATTACATCAGCTATACCCATGTTTCTTCCCATTAGCTTCATTAGTGCTTTAATTGCCAGTTGGTCTACTGTTTTTTTAATGTATGTATGTATGTATGTATATATATATATATATATATATATATATATATATATATATATATATATGTGTGTGAGTGTGTGTGTGTCCTACAGTACCGCAAAGGCGATGCGTGCATTTAACTGTTGTATCACCGCTCACTTTCTATTGCCAAAGAAAACTGCAATATGTTATTGCTCTTTATCATTACTGTTTACTATTTATTACACACACGTCACACGGTTTACGTCTTAGATATAGCTAGGTGGGTGGTGGGGGGGGGGGGTTCGGTAGCTGAATGCTTACGCTACTCATGCAGAAACTGTAACATGAGAAAGCTACCAGTAACTGTTACTACAGTCCTAGCTGGTGCACGCATACTATCTGCAGTGAAGTGATGAGGAGGAAAATATCAGTGATACTGTCTCTATTGTAATTGTTACCTACTAACGCTTAACATGCGAATTGATCACACCTCGCCACTGCAATACACTACCCACTGTGACGGACTAAACACGCGGTGCACGTTTGAGATAGTTGAACCACACACGAGTGTGTTCCATGGACTTTAAATAGCAACAATGCTTTTTCTAGTGTAATTGTTACCTACTAACGCTTACACATGCGAACTGATCACGCCTCGCCACTCAGTACACTACCAACTATGACGGACTGAACACGCGGTGGACTTTTCAGATAGTGGAACCACACACGAGTGTGTTCCATGGGCCATCTTCAGAGATAACAAGAGTCGAACAGATATAACATCATTGCCAGATCTATACTGCTGCCTGCTTCACAGACTGCGCACGATTCAGATATATTTGTGAATACCACTGCTTCCCTACAACGTGCAAGGAGGCCTTTTATTCCTCGATAGTACTGAAAAATACGGTGTTAATACGGGAAAGTTTCTGTGGATTTCCATGCATGTTTGGCAGGTATCAAATAAAATCCTAAAGTCATCTTTGTCTTTTTTAATCTGGGATTTAAATCTAAAAGAGTGACAACAGTTCAACTGGGGCACCTTACGCTTACAATGTAGTCAGCTGTCGAGCCTGTATTGATTAGGTGCCGAAACTTAAGGAGTTTGTAGGGGCGTAGGGCGCTCGGGGCACCTCCAGGTATATTATCATGTATTTTCCACGCAGCACACATTAATAATAATAATATTAATAATAATAATAATAGTAATAATAATTTATAGAAAAACACTGTGTTAATATTTTAATTATCTTAACTATTATTGAGCGATTAAATTAAACCTCCCACCGGCCCTATAAAATCATAATGGGGCAACCTCCCGGTCCTAAAAGATTATAATGGGGCAACCTCTCCCGGTCCTAACAAATTATAAGGGGACAACCTCTCCCAGGCCTAAAAATATACAATGGGGCTAAGCCTCCCCGCCATCTTGACCGACTGAATTTATGTAGGGTATCCAATATGTATCCATATATAGGAAACATAAATACATCACCAACGTCTTTACAAACAAAACTCAACATGTACTTGTACGAGATTTCAGCATTACAAAACACGCATTGAAATGTGTGTTCCAAACAAAAGTATTTTTTCTGTGTATGGAAACTTGTAGGGCAGCCGTTGGTTGCACCAGTACCATTATAATAGCATTGTGGTCTCCCTGGCAAAGCAGTGCTCCGGGCCACGCCTGTACAACCGCCTTAAAGGATTATCGAAACAGTAAATTAACATAAAACTCTACTCTCGGGTAGTCCTTACTAATGCCCAGGACCGTATTTCTGCTTGGCGCAATACGTGCAGCTGTACAAGGCCGCAAACTATAATTAGTTTTTAAAAGTTAGTTGCGTACCCTATACATGATGTTGCAGAACCAGCAGCAGTATTTTTGTTCTTGTTGTTGTTGTTATTGCTCTGTTGTGGCTTTTCTGGGTAGGTTTGTACGCTTAGTAGTTTTCCATAGCTCCTAAACGGTCAGCACTCGGTACCACTGTCGAAAAGACAAATCGTCCGCAGCTGGGATCGAACCTGGCACTCAGGCATTACGAAGACAGTTCGCAACGCTTAGACCACAGTCTAGAAGCAATTTTTTTTTTTTTTTTTTTGGTTATTATATTTCTTTTTTTTTTTTTTTTTCAGTGAAATTTTTATTTTGTAATGCGCACCATTGTTCAATTATGACTCCAAACTGCACATGTATTTTTTTTGCAGTATATTTAGTTAAGTTTAAATAATTGTGTACCGTTTAACATTGAAGTACATAATTCCTCAACTTTTTCGGTGGTTTGTAAACGAAGTGCAATGTTAAAGTCAGGCTGAGGCAAGGGGGAAGGGCGTGAAATAAATGAATGTACAGGGGCGTCATACATCATAAAAAAGGGCTCTGTTCACACAATTGACGCGTCGTGCATACTGTTCAATATTCAAGACCTCATATTTTTATAGACATAATCGATACTCGATTTAATCATTATTACTGGTCGCCTTTACTTCCAATAATATTTCGTCTTACCCATTTAAGGCTGGATCAACATGTGAACCCTGGTCATTTTACTTTCAGACTGACACGTAGTCTAGTCACTGCACTACTGTTGCCCTCGGTGCCAGGGAGACTTGTAATCGCTCCAGGATAGTCTTCCATATTGTTTTGTTGTTACTTGATAAAGTTTTGGACGAAACATAGGCTTGTATTGTGGGATTCTTGTCCTCTTTCTCACCGCTCCCCTCCCCTCCCCCTTTTTTTTTCTTCTTCTTCTTCTTCTTCTTCTTCTTCTTCTTCTTCTTCTTCTTCTTCTTCTTCTTCTTCTTCTTCTTCTTCTTCTTCTTTTTCTTCTTCTTCTTCTTCTTCTTTTTCTTCTTCTTCTTTGTTTTTATACTTTTTCCTCCTTTTCATCTCAACATCATCATTGTCACAATCATCACCTTCTTCTTCTTCTTCCTCTGTTTTTTTTTCTTTTTCTCCCCCTTCCACTTCTTCATCTTCTCTTCCTCCCCCTCTACTTCTTCTGTTTCCCAGCCCATTAAAGGGGTAGTTAGCACGTTGTGAAGAGCGTTATAGCTAGCCTCTCTTGACAGTGGTGAAACGTCGCATGCTAACTTTGTTTGGGCACGTGGTGAGAAAGGATTTGATTGCAAAGACTGTGCTTCAAGGAGCATTGTTGGGGGGGGGGGGGGCGTGTAGTCGAAGAAGAGGAGGGCAAAGAAGAACATAAAATGACAACATCAAGAAATGGACAGGACTAAGTGATCAAACACTTATTCATCAAGCCGAAGACAGAGAAAGATGGCGGGTTTTAGGTGTTAGGGCTTCCATAGATACACATCCGCATCGCTAACGAGTCAAAGGTTATGTTATGTTAGGCCCTGGAAATCCTCTTCAACTGGAAAGTCATATCTGCCAGTTAATGCCTTTATTTTACCACTATTGCGGTGTAGGCAGGGGGTCTTTGAGCCCGAGGATTTACGGCTAGTGCTGTCGCCACGATTGTTCAGGTGAGGATTTTTATTTTGCCCCTGACAGAAAAAGTATAGCCATGTAGCACAGTTATATTAGGGCACAATCAAACAGTTACGAAATAACCGGTAGTCCCTCTGTATGTGTGGCTCTTGATAAGCTAGCGCTAACCCATTCCTTCCCCAGCGTTCCCTGAGGCATCTCGTTGACGTTAGCTCCATAAATTTATTTCTGTATCTGAGTGCGGAAGAGTGCGTTCTGTGCAGTTGTGGGTATGATAGAGTGTTGCTGTTTGAATATAGAACAAACTAATTGTTGCTAACATAATCATCGACAGACTAAGCCAAGCATGTACAGATAGAATTATATTATAAACATTCATAATGATCTTTCACAGAAAAGAAGTTTTCCACGGTGGTTATAACAGCGGTTCTCAACCTATGGGTAGCGATCCTTTTTTGGGTCGAACGACGCTTTCACAGGGGTCGCCAAAGACCATCGCAATACACATATTCATTGAAGCTACGAAGGAACGAGAAAAATAACTGTATGGCTGGAGTTCGCCACAAAATGAGGAACTGTATTAAAGGGTCGTAGCATTAGGAAGGTTGAGAACCACTGGGTTAGAAGAAAAAAGACGGTGTATTGTTTTCAAATAAATGTACATTTATTAACATAAAGGGTATAATTTAACCCAGTCAAGTGTATACTAAGTGCCTGGTATCATTTTTTGTTATACTGGCGTCACCTGCTCTCTTCTTATCAGCTGTTATCAGTCACCGGGTAATAAACTGATAATTTCAAGCCGATAACATTGTCCCGTCTGTGGCCTGTATCAATGTGTGCTATTCACCCCGATCAATCTCCATTATGTCATTTCTTCTTTATGAAACAATAGATGTTGAGCGTTCCACAATTTCTCGTAGCTGAATTATAGAAAACTTACTGTGTTAACATTAATTCCGAAGGTACTTGGTTCGATTCCAGCTGATCGCTTTACCTTGATTTCAACAGGAATGTTGAGAACTGACCATTCAGTGGCCACGGAAAACTTTGTTAGTCTTTCCTCTCAGGCTTAGGGTGGCACGTAGGGGAGAGGTCATAACTATCCATGCCTGGCGGTTGGTTGCCTCATGCTTTAGGTCTTGGATGTTTGTTAGGCCCATGGTTGAGCCGATGCCTTTTCCAGATACAGTTAGGTCATGGCTGAGCCTTCCCTGATGATGGTTCTACGCACGGTCTCTCTTGGTCTTTCCCGTTTTCATTTCCCTTCCGGTGTCCCTATGAGGGCTTGACGGGAAAGTCTTGTCTTATAATTCTATTTAACACATTTGGGCGAAGTATCATAACATTTAGAGCTAGAAATATGATTCGACAACAACGGATGTCTTTCGATGGCGACTTCTAGGATCGTTGATCAACAGTCAACCCCAGCAAAAAGTAAAGGGTTTGTAACTAAATAATGAGTCATGAGTTGGATTATCTTCACAGCACTCGGTATACATCCATAAGCGCTCAGATTACCCCTTCAACATATTAATCAGCGTAGCGCGGTTAATAGTGCCAGTCCTATGCTGGTTGACAAGACTTCGTTCGCGTCATGTGTGCTTCTCAAGCTTGGCTGTGCCGATCTTTACTCTCAATTCTCATGTTCTTGGCAGTGATGTGGACACGTTGCTTCCAACGTCCTATCTCTCTAAGGTCATTGCCAATGTCTGCGCGATCCATAGGCCGACCATCTGCAATTAATGCGCCACCTGCCAGTCTGCCAGCTCTTTCATTACTAACAACACCTGTATCTCTGGAACAAATGTGAAGGTAACTGTATACACAGTGCAGTACATAATATGGTAATCTGGTAATCTTAGTGTCACCTTCATAGCACACGGGTCACTGGATAGTTGCTCAGCTCCTGAACTAAGGAAGAACATACAGAATCTTCATGAAGACGGACTTTCATAATTGCTTTCCTGTTAACCCGGTCTAAATGGGTACCAGGAAATTTCCAGAAAAGTAAAGGCGGTTTCGATGATATTGATCACATCATCCATGAAGTGGCGATTGGGCTATAAGAATGTGGTGAAAAGATATCACAAATAGCAGAATAAGACAGCTTTACATTATCACAAGTACAAACGAGAAGTAAACGTTGTGGTAAGAGAGTCTTTATCAGCACATTGCACGAAAACATGAAATGTAGGTCTAGCACAGCGGTTCCCAAACGGTGCTCCGGTTCTCAGAGCCCACTTTCCAGAGGCATCGCAGCGCTACAGGAAAATTAACTGTTGTGGTAAATTTCAAAGATTTTAATATATCTCATTGCATGGATACTGCACGAATGTTTACAAATCTCTACTAGAAATACCCTAACTATCTACCTAATCTGCCACCGCTTCTTTTATCATCATCATCATCCCATAACACTGCGTATCATTAGGTCACTAGTTGCTGTTGACTGTCTGATCAGCTCCCTCCACATTTGGCGGTCAGACACGATGGACTTCATGGATGCATGCGTAAGGTATGTTCAGTCGATCAAGTTCTGTATCCATGTCTTTCTTGGCCTGCCTTTTCTCTTTGTCCTCTCTACTGTGCCCTGTACTGTTTTTGAGAGGCTATTAGATTTACAACTTTTAAGTAGCATTAACTTCCAAGACATAGGATACGATAGGCTTTAAGAGCTGTGCCAAAGAAATGTATTTTAAAAAAGGGCCCTGCAAGTCAAAATAGTTGGGAACCGCTCACTTAGCGTCACGTGACCGTTGCGCCAGATGAAATAATTCAGTTTCGAATAAAGGATGCTGTTTATGAACCAGTTTTATTTTCTTAGTTCTTCTTCTTTTTCTTCTTCTTCTTCTTTTTCTTCTTCTTCTGTTTCTTCTTCTTCTTCTTCTTCTTCTTCTTCTTCTTCTTCTTCTTCTTCTTCTTCTTCTTCTTCTTCTTCTTCTTCTTCTTCGCGTTAACCCGCTCTAAACTCCAGCGGATAGTTCGGGTTGTTCGATAACTTCAGGACTTTAGTCTGAATCAAGACCTTGAGTTTTGCATGCACGTCCGCTTTACAGATATCGCTTATTTGTTTGCCAACTGTTGGCTCCCTGCCTCTCATGCGGATGCACTCCGACTTCGATAGAAAACCCTGATTAGTCGACTCTTACGACATACTTGTTAGGTACAGAGTGGGTCTATTCACCCATTTTTTTCTGTAACAATGGGACCCCGATTTCAGATCTTGTGCACTTTCTGACCCGATCTGAAACATTATCTTAACTACAAACTAAATACAGTGGTTTCTCTGTTTTATTTTTTTTTTTTTTATTGATTGCGAAATATTTAATGACTCATATGCACATGTTTTTTTTTAATGTATGGTAAATGACCAGCGTAACGCGTGACAGAAAGCTAAAGAGGACAGTCAACAACTTGTGGAGCTGTTTACATGAAATATCAATATTGCTCTTGTACTCTTAGTTACATCAATTGTTTATGTAACATGAGGTAAACGTTGCTGGGTAGTCTTCTTCTTTCTCTTTCTCTCTCTCTCTCCTCATCCTGCTCATTTTTCTTCTTTGTCTCCTTCTTCTACCCCTCTTCGCCTCCTCCCACTTCCTTCTTCCTCCTTCGCCTTTTCTTCATTTCTTAATCCATGGACAGAATATAAGCTTTCAGCTAACTTGTCACATTTTCTATCCACTACCACATAATGCGACATTCCACATACTCCTCGTCTTATTCACCTTTGATTATAATTCTCTCCTCTGGATGGTTTTTACTCTCCCTTTATTTCTTTAGCAGTGTGGGTTCCCACGTAAAAGCATTCTAATTAGACGGTTATTTAGTTTTTCACAATGTGCGTATTATGGAGTGCCAGTGTCTGTCTGTCACCAATTGAGTCGCTTGAATTGTAGACTTTTTCGAAAGCTTTGCATTATTGATTATATCTTACCATTTAATTTCCTCTGTTCTGCGAAGGAATCAGTTAGTGAATGTTTACAGTCGAGAAAATCGACTTCATTGCACTGCGTTTTATCCCATATGGTTCTGTGATTAGTGTACAGCGAGAAGATCATTACAGCGCTCTGGAAAGATTCATAGGTGCTTCAGTCTCCTCTTCAAAAGCTCCACAAGTGTAAACCGACTGATAACGCCTGGTCTGTGTTGATTAATCAAACGCCGTACCCCTTGGTGAAATATGCATTCCTTGCAGTTCCTTCAGCCTGGACTGGAATACGGAGTAATACTCCTTGCTGTATGTATTCCTTTCGCAGTAAGCGCTGTGCATGGCATTGATAACATCGCTTCTGTCTAGTACCGGACCAGCCATTGCAGAGACAATGTCTAGATAATCTACGCGCTCGTTGCCTCGAACACCTCTATCCCCTAGAACAAAGATGGTTAGGCCAGCCATTTGGAAAGTGCTTAGTGTTCCATTCCATTTATGACTGAGGTACCCATCCTTGATTTTTTTTTTTTTTAAGCACGAGGGCTGTCCCGCTCTCTAGCGCAGTTGGCTAAACCGGACTGCGCTGAGACCGGGTGACGAACTCCTTGTGGTCCGGGTTCACGCCCGGGAGTAGGCAGAAAAGCCACATTTCTCCCAGATTTACGGTATTTATCATAGAATCAAGGCCGAAGGGTTGCGATATTCATAATACCGAACCTAAGGGTTAACAACTCATGTACTCTGGATACTAAAATAAAAAGGAGGCCTCTGTCGCTCGCAAATAAAGATCCGCAGAGTGAAAGTAAAAGGCACAGCGTTTTTACAATTTCACTCATCAGTAAATTTTGTTACATGGCTGTTGAATCCCTTTTTTATTAGAAAGTTAAGTAAATTACCCTTTCCCACGCTTTCGAACGTATTAGATATATAGTGCTAGACCTAGATTTTATAGACCAATCGCCACTCGGTGTTATGTTGTGGTCAACATTACTTCCCAGAACTTTTCCTGATATTTTATTTTATAATTTACGTATCTTGTCATCCTGTTGTGGGATGCAGTTTTTCGTTATTTGAAGCCCAAGTCTGGCTCTTGCCATGGGCCGCAATATTGCCCGGCCATAAATATGGTCTAAAGGCTGAACGCGGTTCAACATCCCTTTCTTGATAACCATGTTTCCGTGTGCTTATTTGATGGATGTCACAGGTGAGCACTGGATTTTCTTTATCATTTATTTATTCATACATTCAAATGTTCAAAAATTAACCGTAAATTTATTTATTGATTTCTCTTTAATTTTCAGAAAAGACTTTTCAAGTTGTGCTTGACCAAAACAAGGAAAATTTCTTTCTAGAATCAAGTAATCAGCATTTGACAAGACTTCCTTACACCAATAATACAAGAATCTACTGCAGCTTCAACAGCATTTGTTGTTTCTAGATATGGTCAAAACCTCCTTATCATCATCATCCTCAACGTCTGCTTGTGCTTTGACCTACTTGCAAAATCAATGCAAAATAGAGACAGTTCCTGGAAATAACTTGAGCACTGTAATTCCCCTTAAAGTTGGGATTTTTAGTATGAATACTGGCCATTGTCTGTGTGCAAGAAATTTACAGTGTTTAGTTTATGTTGGAATCTGCTTGGAGAGGGATTACAGCATTGTGACTTTTCTCACACCAATTGATAGTTGTGGTTGTTCTATTTTGACTCAAGAGAGGGTTTATAAACTTTTTAATTAATACACAAATTTTTAGCTCGGTGCATTTATAGACACTTATAAATCGTAGAGCTTATGTAAATAAATTAATCTTAGACTAAAAAGATTTGTAAATTTATAAATCTTGGAGTATATGCAGATTTTTAAATCTTTCAATTAAAAGACATTTGCAAATGTGGATTTAAAAATCGATTAATAAACATTTATAACTAGGAGTTTTTACATATAAATTTTTAACTGAGTATGCCATTCTAAATCTTAGAAATTACATTTGTATAAAATTTACAATTTATATACTTTTAATATTTTAAAAAGAGTTTAAATTTTGTAAACCAGCTTCTTTAAACAAAAGTCAAGTAAGACTTTACAATGCAAAACAGACAAGAAAAAGTTAATGGTTCTGCCAGTGATAAAGATGCAGTGCAGATACATTCTCAGAAGAATTCATTACCATCTAGTATTCTAAGTAATGGCTTTCATAAAGATCAGAAGCTTCAAACTGCAAGTTTTTATGACAACCAAGAAAATGTTCTTCTGTTCAAAAGTCCAGTGAACAATATGGCATTCCTTGATTCACAGGGTGTGGCCAGTGGTGATAAGAATAAGGTCATTGCAAATTCTTCAAGGTCTGTAAATTTGGATAACAATGAGCTGGGCTTTGTTAATGATCTTGTCAAATTAGGACAGCCTAAAAGTCATGATTTAAAGAATACTGACTGGAATGTCAACAGTGATAATCCTCAAACAGGCAGAACAGGACCTCTGTCAGGTCTCCTTGACTTTGAAAACACTGCTGATGAGGGTGTAGAAAATAGTCATGCTTCAGATTATACAGGGGCCAGTTTAGCTCGATTTGGAAACAGGCTAATGCCAAACAATGCTATTGAAGAAGTCACAGAAAATGAAGGAAGCTATAAAGACTCAGGAGCTAAGCTTGAAAAAGCAAACAAAAGCAGCAAAAGTAAGAGAGTAAAACAAAAGAAAGTGCCAGATGTAGGCAGAAATGAAAAGAGTTTAGAGGAAGGACACTTCTCAAGCTCCCCTGTATCTGAAAATAATAATGGTCAGTTAATCAACAGAACAACAAAACCAAGACTTAGATATGAGTCCCACCCTGGCAGTCCAAATTTTGTTACTCCAAAAGTTAAACCTAGTGTGCTTTCTGATGACGAATACATTGTAAATGCCTCATCGGCACAACGATTTGGACGCAGGAGTGCTCCAATTTTCACCAAACGTTTCACTGTTTCTGAATTTTGGAACAGTGGACAGACATCAATAGAACGGACACACAAGCAGGATTTAGTGAATTCTCGCAATCCTGACAGACAGAAAGCCAAATCTCCTACAACAAATGCCATTATCAAATTTCCCAAAAAAGGAAGCAATATTTCATCCCGTTCACTTCGGCCAAATTCTGTAGGACCCAGTAGTCTTGCTCATTCAAACCAAGATTATGCCAGCTCAGGAGCAGGTCAAATTGGTTTCTTTGACCAGGCTACGGGGAAAAGACTTGGGGGATATGGAAGTGTGGACAATACGATTCAGGCTGTGGATCATCGTGGATATCACAGTGAACTGGAAACTGGTGGGTGGAGACGTCAAGATTCCAGCTTATTGCCCAGTGATCAGCAACTATTTAATAGAGATGGTCCCGTACAGAAAGAAAGGTCTGGTTTAAATTCAGATTCTGGTCTGAACCTTCCTGATGGCACCAAGCTGGAAAGTGTTGTTCTGGATTCATCCGGAACACCTCGAGGTCATAGCATGAAAGGTTACTTTCGAACCTCACAAATGGTCTCACCCCATGACCTTTCCCACAAGGTGATTCGGGCGAAAGATGCCATGAGAATGGATAAGCATTCATATGAATACATTCCTGAAGCAGAAGACATATTTCAGAAACTGTCAAGTGATGAATCAGGTGAAAGTAGTGGTAGTGAAAGTGAAGGAGAAGAACTAACTTCTACAAAGAAGAGCCTTGATATTTATGAAGATAAACCTGAGGCAAGGCCTGAGGTCAGGACAGAGTTGTTTTATAGAAGATGGTACATGCTTGCTCTGTTTTCATTAACTGCCATGTTGTGGAATGCCATCTGGTCCACATGGGGTCCAATTGCCCAGTCAGCCAAAGATGTGTATGGATGGACTGATGGATTTGTTCCTTCATTCATTCATTTATGCCCTTTTCAGTGTGTGTTCCAGGGTCCAATAGGGGGGTGGTGAGGGAGGGGGAGAAGAGTGGAGCGAGGGAACAGACCCTCCTACTCCAGTAATAAACATGTTTAAAAGTTGACTAATTAAGTATTTGTTGAAATTGGATGTGTTGTTTGGCTGCCACAAACAGAACTGAGGAATAGACTGCCAGCCCTATATGACATACAATGGCGCAACAGGATAATTAATGAATGAATGAATGAATTTATTGTGAGGGTAATTTAATGTAACAAAAAAGGAATGAAATTACTAAATATATCTGGATTATGTTTAATTGATCCTACTTCCTCAATTTCTGTATTGAATGTGTGCCTTTAACTCTCTCTCTCTCTCTCTCTCTCTCTCTCTCTCTCTCTCTCTCTCTCTCTCTCTCTCTCTCTCTCTCTCTCTCTCTCTCTCTCTCTCTCTCTCTCTCTCTCTCTCTCATGAACAATGCACAGTGTGGGATCATCTGTTATCCCCTTGTATCAAACAGTACATACTGTGTTGTTATCTATTTTATGTTTGGTTAAAGCATACTGGAGAAATCTTGTTAGATATTTTCAACATGCATTACAGTGTATTCCACTCTGAACGGAGCATGCTTTTCTCATTGTGGTTACACTTACCCTTGAGCATCCTATATCCCTTGAGTATTTTATCTATTTACAAATGTTTTAATTCTTCATCTTTTCTTCACCTGCATTTATCCTTCAAAAGGCAGTTGGCACGGGATGTTGTGCTATCCAGCTTGGCTGCAATATTTGTACCTTTCAGCCAAACACATCCAATTTTAACTAAACCCAATTAATCACTGTCTCCTACATGCTTGCTGGGGGCCTTAGATCTCTTTTCTCTCTTAAATAAGACCCTTGAATCTGCAGGTGACAGCTAGTTAGGGCTGAAGAGTAAGCCATATTATAGTTCTTTTTAAGGAGTGCAGGCCTTGATTTTCAAGAATTCTCTATAGGGGGAACTGTCATTTACTCTGATGGGTCTGTGGTTTACTATGTGGGCTTGGAGTTAAAATTGTGAAGCAAGATCTGGTGCTTTTGCCCTGACCACAAGTAGTCTGACTATAGAGGTCATTGCAGTGACCAAAGCAATAACAGGGCTGGGGACACCGACCTTTTCCCGAACTTGCTTTCTTTGTGACTCAAAGAGAATGCTCAGGAAAATAGAAATAGGCTGGTGTCTGAAGATAATGGTTGGAGTCTGTGAGGGGGTCAGAGCTGACTCATTTCAGTTTCCTTTCATGCCAGGGTACACAGGAAATGAGCAAGCTGATAGACTTGCAGGTAAGGTAAAGCTACCATGGCGGGCAGACGTATCATGAACCATGCTGATATACTGAATGCTCTGTGAGAAGTGAGACATTTGCCAGAACCAGGCGATGATTGTGAATCTGTAACCATGACCAGCTTGCAAGAACAACATGTTAAAAAATGTTTGGCTAGACAAGAGGACTATGCAGGTAGCCAAAAATGAATAAGAAACCAACACAGGACTGGTGTCATCATCCACTGCACACTGCAAGATTTACTGAAGAGGGGAGTTGAGCACTTATGGACTGAATGGTTTGGTTTACATTGAAAATAATCTGTCAGCTAACTAACTAACTAACTAACTAACTAACTAACTAACTAACTAACTAACTAACTAACTAACTAACTAACTAACTAACTAACTAACTAACTAACTAACTAGCTAGCTAACTAACTAGCTAGCTAGCTAACTAACTAGCTAGCTAGCTAACTAACTAACTAACTAACTAGCTAACTAGCTAGCTAGCTAACTAACTAACTAACTAACTAACTAACCAGCTGACTCACTGGCTGTAAACTCCAGTAGACGGTTCTGATTGTTCATCTACTTCTGGACTTTAGTCTTGTTTCAGAACTTATGTGTTATGTGCACTTCAATTTTACACAACAGTATCTAGACTGTATCTAGACTGTTGGTTCCTTGCCTTTCAGGCATATGCAGTCTGTTTTCAAAAATATATCTTTAATAGTTACTTTTCCATTTTTGTTGTTGCCAAAGTAAATTAGTGATGACTTCATTCCTGTTTTCTGTCATGAAAAATGTAGGCATGAGAATGGCCATGATATTCTGCTGCAGCTTCATGTTTGTTGGTGCTGGGTTTCGCTGTATTCCAGGAGATGTTAACACAGCTACATGGTTAGTATTGTTCTGTTAATTTTGTTATTTATCTTAGCATATTTTAGACATCTGTGTGATTGATTTGTGTTTTGCACTTTATGTTTAGTACTTTTTTATTTTATATTGAAACATTTCCAGGTGTTTTATGTTTTTTCTTATACCATTCTTGTTTAACAATCAGTATTTTACTAAAAATTTTGAGCATATACTCCAACACTTCGTATTGCTAGGGTGCCAGGTTCAATCCCAGCAGCAAGTGATTTGTCAGCAGACCGCCTTGTGTTGGTTTTGAAAGTGGTATCAAGTCAACCATTCAGAAAGCTGTGGCAAACTACTTGATATAAATGTGCCTATAAAAACCACAACAGCCAAAAAATGCTGGGTTGGTTCTGCAACATCCTGTAAAGGATACGCAACTAACTTTAACTCTGACTCTGTAAACTGGATACTTATAACAAGAAAGCAGTCTGGCTGGTTTCCTTCTCAGTCAAGGCTTATGGCCTTGTTGTATAAGTTAGGTTTGTCTAACAGAATCATTGAAGCAGAGGAAGGAGAAAAGGAAGTATGAAGGAGCTTCTAATAGAAACCTTTAAAGTGTGATAGAAATTACAGTTAGGATACCTTTGATTTGTAGTCTGTCAGTATTGTTGTAAAGGATGTCAAAAGTGTTAAACATGTGAAATCACAACACAGAATAACATGATGATGTAATAGTCACAGTTTAAAGATGGTCACCCCAAATGCACTCAAAAGGAGCAGATTTCTGTTATCTGTTGTTGTTTTAATCAGTGAGTCGTTGAAACCCTTCAGTGAATTAAGGTCCAGTGTAGTGGTTCACGCTTGTCAGTCTATCAAGTATATGAGTGAAGCTGAAAGTTTCAACAACTGCATTTGACTCTGGGGTCACTACTCACTGTGCCTGACCTAGTCATGAACAGATTGTCACTAAAGTCACTCGCTGCTCCACTTGTGCAACACAGTTTTGTTTTGACTGCGGTTAGAAGGGGCCCAAAATCCTCTTTGTTAGCAGTATATAGTTCACAGTTCTTCTTCTTCTCTTCCACCTTGTACCTCATCGAAGTGTCGGGGGGAGATGTAATGTTCGTTAATGAGCTCTGTCAAGAGCACTATTAAGACTGATATTCATTTCTGTAAGGCTGTTCTTTATGCCATCATTCCATCTTTTCCGAGATATTCCACTCGCTCTATACCCGTTGTAACGTTTTAGTGTGGTTCGCTGTGGCAGATAGTACTAGGGCATTCTTGTTAGGTGTCCAAACCACTTCATTTGTTGTTCTTTGATGACCTGTAAGACTGGCTTTATTCCTAGCAATCGTCTGATTTCATGATTTCGTATTCTATCTTTCCTTGAAACTCCTGCAGCTCTTCTAAGGCATTTCATAGTCCACAGTGTTGGAGTAAAAGTAAGTAAGTAGAGGTCCCTTTTGCACGCCTTTAGGCATATTGGAAATATGAGGCTGAACCTACATTTGTTTATAGACCAATCGCCACTTGGTAGTTGATGGGGTCATCATCATGTCAGCCGCCTTTACTTCCCAGAACTGCACCTACAGTGTTGGAGTACATGCTCATTACTTTGTAGATCAGTGCTTCTGAACCTGCAGGTTGTGACCCTTTTTTGGATTGAACAACCCTTTCACATGGGTCACCTAAGACAATCGGAAGACACATATTCATTAAAGCTATGAAGGAAAATAATTGTTTTGGGGGTCGCCACAAAATAAGGGAACTGTTCTGAAGGGTCACAACATCTGGAAGTTTGAGAGCCACTGTTGTAGATAGATACTGTCTGTTAATGATCTTCTGTTGGACTTTTTTTGTAGCAGGGCCTTTGAAGAACATGGCTCTCATCATAGTCTGCCTGAAAGAAACTCGGTCCCTTGTCAACTCTCCCACCTTGTTTACTTTTATATCCAAGGAGTTACTTATATCCTGGGCTCATCTCCATGCTGGTTGGCCTCTTGCCCTCCTTCCTGCTACCATGCACTCTGCTGTTATTTTTCAAGACTGCTGTTAGCTTGATATGGTCAAAATAGTTAAGCTTCCAGGACAAAATGCTGTTTAATGGCCAGTCTTCCTTGATGTTTAGATATTTTAGAATGTCAGTATTTCTTTTCTATTTTGTCAATAATATTCTGAGAATCTTCCTTAGCATTTCATCTCACAAGCCCCAATTTTCTTACTTAAGGACTGTGAGATAGTCCATAACTCACACCCTTGTGTTGCTACAGGGAAGATGCATGCTTTCAAAATCTTGTCTTGATTTCCTTGCTGGTGCTTAACCATAGTCTTTTGATGCTTTTTATCTTTGTATTGCTATGGTCATCCTCCTTTTGACTTCTATTGAACAGTCTCCATTGCTGTTTATTGCTGTTGCATTAGGAAAAACAAATCAGTGACAAAGGCATACAGCTTGGATAGGAATAAATAGAATCACAAGTCCAGTGCAACACTATCAGTTGAATGTTGAATTAAGAATTAACATCACAGCACTCGGGAGACCCCCATAAGCGCTCCATCCCCATTTTCAGCAGCAAGCAAAGAGTTAAAATTCTGATGGTACCAGTAACTGTCTGATTGTATATCCGTCTCGCCTTTCCCCTGAGTGTCGAACATCTGCCAAATCCCCTTGTAACTCCTCGCAGTTTCATTCTTCTCAGACCGTAATGATCTATCTGTGCCTCAGCACTGTTCACTCACTCCCAAAGGGCCCTCACAACAGCTTGTCATATATCAGTTCATGACCAGTTCAGAATCAGCCTTTCTATCTGCCTGCTCATTTCCCAACACACTGGCATACCCAGGAGAAAATATCCAAAGGATATTTGCTTGTCTCCACCTTTTTCAACAGGCTCTATGAGTCAGTTACAATGACGGCATGTGTGTACACTGATTCTCAAGTCAGCAGAAGGCAGCAGTGACTGCCTCCACCTCTATTCTCAAACTAGACGTTGTGATATATGCTCGGCTTTGTTGCATCAAGCAACGTCCATTCGCCTTCGCTATGAGACCCATGCACTTCATCTGCCCCTCAACACAGAGCCATCTGTATCAACAATCACATTGCCTGAATGGGAATTGTCATGAATCATTTGTTGAACTTCTGATTCTGCAGCACCAGCTTGCCTGTCCCTGCCCTCACATTCCAAAGAGATTAGAACCCTACACAAGCAAACACTAGCAGAAAGGTCTGTAGGGGGGTGGGGGGGGGGGGAACAAAACAGTTGAATAACAAATGAACTGGCCACTGCAGCTTTGAGTATCCATATTCTTCACTATATGCTGAAAGAGAGGGATCACTTATTCACATGTGCTAAGTGCTTTGCCAATAGTTTTGGATGACAATTTTTGACAGTGCTGGTTTATTTCCATAGGTTTATCAGGATTGGCCAGTTCCTAAATGGTGTGGCTGGGACGGTGCCAATGAGTGGCCCTGCCCTTCTGTCAGGTCTGTGGTTCCCTCCCAATCAGAGAGCAACTGCAACTGCAATCTCCACCGTGGCTGGATACTTGGGAGCATCTATCTCATTTGTTATAGGTAGGTATCTATGGTATTATTTTAGGACAAGCATAAAATTGTATATATCTAGGCACATTGATTACATAGAACGAAGATGTATAACATAAAGAACTATCAGGACAAGCAAAAAACTGCATTTTGTAAAATGAAGAACATCTTATGTAACAAATCCATGTCGTTGGAGCTTATAAACAGAATTCTTGCATGCTATATAGAGCCACTTTAAAGACATAGCGGAAAAGTCTGGGCAATTAGTAAACAAGCCAAACAATTGCTTGAGGCCTCAGAGATGTGATTTTACAGAAGAATCTGCAAAACAAAATCCTCACATTTTTCCCATGTTTGATAATGGGCAGTGAGTGAGTTCTTTCTATCCCCACTAGCCTTCCACAGTAGGGTTCTGAAACCAAAATGGGGGATGTTCTTTTGATGTTTATTATAATGAGGTAAGGTTTATAGATTACTATTATAAGTTAGAGGAAACCCCAATTTACATAAATAATGAGTCGGAGGCAGAACTTGAGATGACCATTGGCTACAGATAGGAAAACCGGCAGAAAGTAGTATAGACTATGTAGAGGAGATGATGTCAGCGCGGTAATAGTGGGTCTGAATGAAACTGTGACAACAGAGAATTATGTGTGAAAGTGAGTGATAATTGTGAATTAATGAAGCATGTGAACTGGAGAGAAATATATGCAAAGAAGGACTGGAAGTCATTCTGTGTGTGACGCCCTGCATGAGAGCTTACTGGTGAATCTCTATGTATAAGTGAGTTCAGTAAGTGATTACAGTTATGAAAGTGACTGACCTTTGCAGATTGAACCTGGTCATGTATAGTGTTCTTTACTGCAAGCAACTGCAATGTAGTTGCTGTGTTTATTTGAGGATATTTATTCTCTAGGATAATTTATGCTGTAAGCAGAATGCAGGGTAGTCAGTTGCTGTGTTGAGACATGATTGCCTGAAAGTCAACCCTCGACAACTGTTATCCCTTTGGAGATAACATGGCTGAAATATCAGCCCAGCGCAAAGTAGCCAAAAGGACGGCGTAGCCGATCGGTCAACCCTGTGTAATACAAGCCTTGAGATTGGCTGGCAGGTTTTGTACCAGCCAATCAGATTGCTTCTCACATTTCCTGCACATGTGGGCTGTTTAATGATAGCTTTTGAGAAAGTTTGTTGTGTTCTGTAATTTAATAGTAATTTGTGTGTGTGGGCCTACCTGTGTCCAATGACGGCGAAAAGGTCTATTGCGTCTTAGCAACTGAAACATAGCAGAAGGCATGAAAATGAGTAGAACCATGTGTCAGAAGTGTCTGAACAGCCTATATGGGCCTTATTTCCCCAAAACACAAGCCTTAGGACTCATTCAGGCTTCATCCATAAAAAAATCATAAAAGTTGATTGAAATTAACGTTGAGATTTCAGTTTGATTCATACATTTTCTGTTAGTTTATTCATTTTCCTCCCCAGATATATATTTTTTGTATATTTTATTTACTTTTTTTTATTTTTATAGTTTTTTGTGAGTAAACTAAGATAATTATGCCAAGAAAGCTATGCATTTTTGGCACTGAAACTCCTAAAAATAAGCCCTGTCTCCAAAGGGTTAAAGACTGCTGACTGGCAAGCAGTATACATCGTGCAACAGCTAGTAAACTAAATGAGAACAAGGAATGTGTTCATCAGGTTTACGACTATCCATCATGAAGTCCTGTTTGTTTTCATCAGCTTCAACATAGCCAGTTGGAGATAGTAGGTCCTGTTCCAATGTGGTATAATTTGGCCAGTCTAGAGAGCAACATCACATATATTGGGAGTTTATCTGGAATTTAAACCTGGGACCTCTCTTTTGTAGTTTATTCCTGAATCTACAGTTCACAACACCACTTTGGTCTCAGTAAAACAACATTTCAAATGAAATCTACAGCTCAGTGTGTTGCATTATGCACTCAGCTCAATGGCTGGGGGACAAATCTATATTCTTTCAGTCTAAAAATGGAGGAAACTGCCACAGCCACCATCGGTCAAAAGCAAACAATTTGCAGGCCTAAGAACGGTGACTGTGCTTATTGTCCGTTTTGACTGAAATGATACTGTTATTTTATCTGGAACCCGAATTATGAAGCCTGTATATGATACCTGTTTAACTAATTACTGTTTTAATTTCAGGTCCTTTGCTTGTACCAGAACCAGATGATCTATCACCCATCAATGCAACATTTAGTTTTTTGAGGTAAAATTATATTTAAAATAATTTCTCGGCACTTCTCTTCACTTATTTTTCATTAACTTTATTATATATCTTTTTTTTTTCTGTGAAGTGTAATCATTCTTACCTGTTATAGAAGCAGAGTCTTAGAAGAGGTTTGGACATCTATCAAGAATGCCCTGGTACCAGCTACCACAGCGAGCCACACTGAAATGTTACAACAGGTATAGAGAGATCGGAAGACCTCAGAAAATAGCCTTACAGAAATAAATATCAGTCTTAATAGTGCTCTTGACAGAGCTCATCAAGGAATGTTACATCTCCCCCCGACACTTTGCTGAGGTACAAGTTGGAAGAGTAGTAGAAGAAGAAGAAGTCATGGTTCTAATGTCACTGCCGACTTGTAGTTACTGCTCTGTTTCTGTACCAGTGGAAATCACATAAAATGTTCACTGTACTACCTGAAAACTAGTGAAAACCAGCAAAACCTTGAAGCTTGCACACGCAAAGTAAAAAGGCATAAGGCAGTGGTCAGATGTGCTGACACTAATGGCTCCATGCCAGAATTGCAGCTCATTCTTAGCACAAACAGTCAGTCATAAAAGCAGGGTATGCTGGGATAATACCTAGAGTGGCTGTTGTGGATGGCCTACTTGTATTTCTTGGGGGTTACAACTAACAGTTTCTATAAAAACATGCAACTGTCTATTTATGTTAGATGGTTCTTTACAAATAAAAAACAATTAAAAATTTACAAATAAATGTTTCCCTCAAGTTTATGTCCTTTCTCTGATTTTAGAACATGCTCTTAAGTGGAATATCATCATCATTAGGTGCCTTGCCAACTGGTGTGGGCGATCATGCCTCTCCATAATCTGCGATCTCCTGCAGCATGTATTAGTTTGTGTGCCGACACACCTCCATGCCATGCAACAAGACTGTCAAGCATCTTCTCTCGTTGTCTTCCTCTATCTCTCCTTCCACAGATCTTTCCAGTGGTCACAACATGTTCTATTTTCCCTCTTCTCATATCATGGCCGAAAAATGATGACTGTCTCCTTCTGATGTCTGTGATAAGTTGTCTTCGGGCTCCCACCTCTTTCAAAACCTCTTGGTTGCTTTTTTTGGCTGTCCAAGGTATTCTAAGCATTCTTCTGTAAAACCCCATCTCTGAGGCCTCTAGAAATTGTTTGGCCTGCCTACCGATTGTCCAGGATTCACAGCCATATGTTAAAACTGGATGTATGTAGCAAGCAAGAATTCTTTTTCTAACTCTCAATGACAAGGATATATTGCACAAGATGTTTTTCATTTTATAAAATGCAGTTTTTGCCTGTCCTATTCTGTTTCTTATCTCAGTTATGCATCTTCCATCTGATGTTATCCATATGTCCAGATACTTAAATTTCTGTACTTGTCCTAAAAAACACCATCAACTTTTGTTACACACTTAGGAATAATTCAAGTGGAAAATAATAAATGTCTTTAATTTATTTTAAAAATTATTAAATGTTACATTTTAATTTTTTGTATTTCAGAGATGCAATAGATTCCAATGGTAGCGGTATAAATATCACAGGTAAGAGTGTTTTGCTTTCTTTAATTAAATTATGGAAATGTCCTCAGATATTTTTGTTGTGTATCAGGAAATACTTTCAACAGCCTCTTTAACAGTGTCTGACATGAACAGTCCTTGTTCAGTTTCTTGATGATATTGTTAGGCCACGGTTCTCAAACAAGAAGTTAACTATTTTTCCACAGTGGTGAGGGAAGACAACTTAAGTTTTATCTTTTAAGTATCTAATGCCTTCTTTAATAATTGCGCAATTTTTAGCCAACTTATTTTTATTATTGCCGCGGCAAACACTGGCAAACGCTTACGGACACCCCAAGGTGCCTCGGCACTCAGTTTGAGAACCAATGCATTAACGCATAGTTAGCCTGACCCGGTGACATCAGCAGCAAGGCCTGTCAGCTGGAGCCAGTTGTTAGTTGGAAGGCATGACAGTCACAGCTGATGGTGATGGGCATTTTGGGCCAGGAATAAAGTTAATCTTCTCCATAGCCTAAATCCTCAGCAATATTGTAGAGACAGTATGTTGCCCATGCAGCTTGATTCCCCTTCTCAGCCTGCCTTGTGTATTCTAAATTATGTTGCTGCATTGAAGCTGAGTACTTTACCATGGTCAGCAGAACAGGCAGTCACACATGCAGTAATCGTTTAAGACTCTGTAAACAGGCTTCAGAAAATTGCAATAGGAAGCCTATGCTCTGAATGGGTAGAAAATATTGGGAAGTTATGTAAAATTCACTAGCAAACAGTAGGAATGGATCAGTTAAGGAATATTGTCACAAGAAAAAGTATGTAGTATCCTTCACTAAATTTATTGTATGTTTCTTACATAAAACTGCCAGAGTTTTCCTTCACTGAAATACTGTTTCCTATGTGGGTTCCGGGGCCCTATTATAGGGGTAAAAAAGAATAGACCCACTGCCCACCCAAAAGCATGTTGTGAGAGAGTCGACTAATTGGGAGCTTTCTTCGAAGTTGGAGAGACAAGTAACCAGCAGTCTGCATACAAATATGTTAGATCTATAAAACGGATGCACACATAACACTCAGGTTCTGGAACAGGACTGCAGTCCAAAGGTGGATGAGCAACCAGAACTTTCCGCCAGAGTTTACAGCTGGTAAACACGAAGAAGAAGAAGAACTGACATATTGTATAAATTCCCTCTTCCACCGTTTTAGCCTCTGCAAATTATCTTTTTTGTGCTATTTTAAATCAGCTGTGTTGTATACATTGCTAAAACAGTTTTATTTGTATACAGTCTCGTAACATGAATTACAAAGGACCGAAACATCAAGAGTTTGTGTTTAAAAAAAAACGTTTGCTAACCGAACACTAGTTATTGATGTATTATGAAGGATAAAAAATTTGTTCATGGTTATCAAATGTTCATCTTAAGCGAGTTCATGTTATCAAAGTTTTACTGAATGTTTATTTGAAGAAACCAAATACATTGCATATATAATTTTACCAGTGAGCTATGGGAACAAGAACATCGACACCTTTATTAAGACATTTGCTGCACGAGACGGGAGCACTTATGGGTATGCCTGATGTGCCATGATTCTTAAAATCAGTAAATCAATATAATTTCACCATTGTGCTCAGTGTGTCCTAAACTTCTTTATTCTCCTTAGATCATTCTGGCCAGGAGCAAGGAATCAAAACTATATTGTATGCTGGTAAGTCACAGTTGTGAAGCAATGACATCTTTGGTGAATGTTTCCTCCTCCCCCCCCATCTCTCTCACTCTGTCCCTATCTGTCTGTCTGTCTGTCCCCTCTCTCTCTCTCTCTGTGAGTTTTATGTGTGTTATAATTGGAAAATTATTTGTAATTTTTCCTTAACCGTGATCTTTTACATGTTTATAATGAGAATTCATATTATACTGAGAATGCATGATCCAGGCTTGTGCACATTTGAATTCTCATTGGTGCTGTGGAATTCACGTTTAGGCCCCTCTAAAAATGTTTGCCGCCTGTCTCAAACAGTTTTGTTTGATTGTTTTCCTAATTTCATGTAGTTTCTGGAGCTATGTTTTGATAATATTTAAATCCTGAGCCTGGTACTGAAAAAGTTAAATCAATTTTTGGCATTTTCAGTGATGAAATAAAGAAAGAAACCGCTAGACTAAAAAAAAGGAAACAAGGAAGAAAACAAGATCATACCATGTATGGAACAATTTTGTTAGCATATTCTGCATCATGATATTGAAAATAATCTGCTGTCACACAGTTCGTCCACCTATATTAACTTTCAAACATTCTTATCTAAACTGTATTATGTGCAACCACCATACACCAACATATGGCTGATCTTCACACAAGTGACCCTTACACTTAATTAACCCCCCCCCCCCCCCCCCACACACACACACACACACACACACAAACACACACACATACACTGACCTACAGCACATGATCCAACAACTTGTTCACAATCTGGCAACCAGCCAACTCTGGTTCAAAGGTCAGTTAATGATTTAGCAAAAAATATTTGTTTGGCCTACAATGTATGTCAGCTCCTGGTAGTTATAATTGTCTTGAATAAACTACTTGACTGATAATCATGTAAAAATAAAAATGTATCATACATTTACCTACAATTAGACAGCAGGAAAAGTCTTTCAGCTGGTAAACACGAAGCAGAAGAAGAAGAAGAAGAAGAACTGACATATTGTATAAATTCCCTCTTCCACCTTTTTAGCCTCTGCAAATTATCTTGGAAAATAAAATGAAAATTTTAAGAGTAGGCATCTTTCCTGTAACAACATACAGATGAGATTTGTTGACTATCCCTCAAGTATAATGGAAGAATGTTAAACGGGGTGTCGCCAAACAAGAACACTACGCGGATAGTCAAAGAAGAAGAATAAACCAACACAGAGCTGGTGTTGTTAGCCACTACACGCTGCATGATTTACTCAGGAGGTGATCAGAGCACTTATGGACTGAGTGGTTCAACGTGCAATGAGGATAATCTGTCGACTAACTAACTAGCTAACTATAATGGAAGACAATTAGGGCTTTTGAGCTGAAATGTTTCACAAAAACTCAAAATACCATGGACTAAGAAGACATTTGACATCCTGATTGATCTAAACATGAAGGAAGAGTGACTTGTAGACCGCATCTTGCTGTCTCAGAAACTGAAATAGTTTGGCCATATCAAATGCCATGGTGGATTGGAAGAAATAATGGCAGAAGTCAAAGTACTGGAAAAGAGAGGCAGGGGTTGACCAGTATGAAGATGGGTACAGGATATAAGAGACACAATGAGTAGGGAAGTGCTGGAGGTGGGAGAGCTGGTGAGAGACTCTGAGTTTCTTTCAAGCAGGCTGTGATGAGGGTGACATGTTCAAAGGACATGCTACATGATGACACATTTTGTCTACACGCTTTCATGTTTTAAAACTCAAGTGTTATCTGATAGATTCACTAAAGTATTTTTGCATTCTTTAAGAGCCTTTTTTTTCCCCACTGGATTCAGAATATTAAAGATAAGATAAGCTACTATTCAGTTGTAAAGAAGAGAAAATGTAACATAGTTACTATGTGTTCTTAGAAGACAAAAATACACAATAACAATATGTTACATTTCATGTTTGAAAACACTAAAAATAAAGTGTTAAAAAAATAAAAAATTCCCAAAGAAACAAGTTTAAATCTACTTGAAGTACAGATATGTAGCCTGATAAGAGTAAAACATTTACCATAAAAAAATTCCCCTAAAAATCTAAAACTGATTTAGGGCAGTTTTCTATGAGGTTAGAATGACCCCAGAGCTAAAGAGATATAAAAATAAAAAAGAATCCTGATTTTACTGTAAACAGAACCAAGGTACAGGTTTGTTAAGCTAGTGCACAAGCCACTATGCCACATTCAGGGCCAGATTTAGACTTCATGAGGCCTTAAGTTATCTAAAGTCCTGAGGACCTAACCATTTCAAATTACATCAGCTAATCTCTGAAAAATGTGAAATGTAAACACCTTTTAGATATATTAGTTATTAGTGAAAGTACATTGCCCTTTAATTAGCAAAGTAAAGGACCCTTTTCCACACCTTTAGGTGTATAGGGCATATAGGGCTAGATCTATATTTTTATATACCAATCGGCACAGGATGGGTGATGTGGTCAACACCTTTACTTCCTGGGCTGCACCCGGTACCCACTCAAGGCTGGGTCGACCTGGAAGCCAAGGTCATTTTTTTTTTAAATCTGACTCCGCCAGAAAGCGAACCCACGACCTTCCAATCCATGGCGAGCGTCTAGCTGCTCAGCCACGGCAACTCCCCATTGCGCTTTAATTTTTAATTAAAAGAAATAATATAGAAGCTGTTTGCAAAATCACAAAATTTATATTGCATAATCCTCTTAAAGCCTGTAAGTTATAAATTAAAACAGTTTGTTCTTGATTTCAAAAATGCAAAATCAACAATTATGTTGTCACAAGCTGTGCTGCAGTGCAAAATGGGAATTTTTATTTTAGGTCCCTGCTGAATGTGAGGCCCTAAGATGTAGTTTATTTAGCCTATGCCTAAATCCAGCAATGGCAACAGTAGTTTGTTGGTACCTTTCCTTATTTCCAGACGATAGTGTTCTACTCTGTAGAACCAAATGGTACCTGATACCAACTGCCACATGGAGCAACACTGAAGAGTTAAAATGAACACAGAGCAAGAGGAAGACCACGCAAGACATGGAGAGACAACATCAGGAGCAACCAATGGAGGAACTATGGGGTGATGTGTTTGCTATGAAATTGAAACTGCGATTACCTGATTCTCATCCACAAGATGGGTATCCTACAGACTACAATCCTAGAGGCAGAAAATGTTACCAAAATAAACAACAGCAACAAACTACCAGAACAGAGAGTGGGGAAAATGTTACCAAAATAAACAACAGCAACGAACTACCAGAACAGAGAGGGGGGAAAAAACAGTTTGCAACACAAGATAACCAATGAATATATTGTGTGTTGGCTGGTATAAAAAAGTGTTTAACTACTGTATTCTTTATTTCTTTATAGAGTGTGCACTGGCTGGAATCGTGTTCTTGTTAGTACTTTTATACTTTCCATCGAAGCCTCCTCTTCCTCCAAGTATATCGGCATCGATCCCTAGGGAGAAGTACCTCAATGGCTTGAAACTGCTAGTCAGGTAACATTGATATGCTGTGTCTTAAAGCTTAGCATAGCCAGTCACCAGTGCTGAAGTGATATATAGAACCAGCAGTCCCCATATGGGTTCTGGGGCCTCATTTTTATTGGGTGGGGGGGGCCGGATAGACCCATTTACCCTCCCCCCCCCCCCCCCCCCCCGCCCTCCTTCACCAAGCATGTCATAAAAGTCTACTAATCAGGGGTGTTTATTTTGAAGTCATAGTACATCTGCCTGAGAGGCGAGGAACCAACAGTCTGCTGACAAATAAGCCAGATCTGTAAAACCGGTGTGCAAGCAGCAGCAGCAGAGGAAGAAGAAGTAGAAGAAGAAGAGCAGCACTTAAAGACAGTTTAACACAAACATCATAAGGAAAGAGTCATCAATTTTTAGCCATGTTATGAGAAGATGGAAACCAGAAAAAGTGACCACTGAAAAGAGTTTGGAGAAATAGAGACAGACAAAGACAGTCAAAAGATTCTTGACAGTTTTTTTCTCATGGCATGGAGGAATGTCAGCACACAAACTGACACATGCCGTTGGAGAGCACAGGTTGTGGGGAGGCATGATCACTCCTGCTAGTTGGCAATTCACTTGAAAGTGATGATAACAGCTGTTGTATGTAAGTGAATCATAAACTATAAGCAGACAAGCTTAGAAAACCTTGAACAGCCAGGAAATGCATAAGGCATTGCTCAAAGAAGTAATCCAGAAAATCCATACACTGAAAGATCAGTTCAACGGGAAAGGGAAACAAAAAGGGGGAAAAGGTTGTCTGGAGTACAGGTTCCAGAAATATTCAACACTGAGGGGGAAACATAGGCGGGCTTTTAATCAGATTGCAACTGGTACTACTGACATGCTGACTCTTTATTGGGCTACTGCAGAAAGGGACAGAGCACATATGGGAATATTCCGAGTGCAGGAGTAAATTCTTGCATCACTCATTCATTCAGTCCTCAAAAAATGGATGAAACCCATAAATTAATGTGAGAAATGAGACAAACATTTTTGAACGTGTTATGAGAAAATGTATGTTATGAGAAAGAATTGACTAGAGAACATATTAATGACTGGCAAGATTGATGGAAAGAGAGCAAAACAAGAACACTACCTAATCTGTGATTCTGGTGATCGCCTGATGTGGGGAATCATGGCAGCCTTATGCTTATTGGCATGGCACAAGATAATGATAATATTCTTATACTTTATAGTAAAGATTCTTTTAGAATCTTAGTTAAGATTCTTTTAGAATCTTTACTTTAAAAATGTGGCTTCTTAAAAACATTATTAGTGAGCTAGTTAGTAAGTTTGTTAATTAGTTAGTTACTTGGCTGGCTAGTTAGTTAGTTAGTTAGTTAGTTAGTTAGTTAGTTAGTTAGTTAGTTAGTTAGTTAGTTAGTTAGTTAGTTAGTTACTTGGCTGGCTAGTTAGTTAGTTAGTTAGTTAGTTAGTTAGTTAGTTAGTTAGTTAGTTAGTTAGTTAGTTAGTTAGTTAGTTAGTTAGTTAGTTAGTTACTTGGCTGGCTAGTTAGTTAGTTAGTTAGTTAGTTACTTGGCTGGCTAGTTAGTTAGTTAGTTAGTTAGTTAGTTACTTGGCTGGCTAGTTAGTTAGTTAGTTAGTTAGTTAGTTAGTTAGTTAGTTACTTGGCTGGCTAGTTAGTTAGTTAGTTAGTTACTTGGCTGGCTAGTTAGTTAGTTAGTTAGTTAGTTAGTTAGTTAGTTAGTTAGTTAGTTAGTTAGTTAGTTAGTTAGTTAGTTAGTTAATACACTGATTATCCACATCGAACAAGACTATAAGTGCTCAGGTCCCATCTTCAGCATCTCCCTCAGAATCAATTGTTTGAAGAGCTGCTTCCTTTATTCCTCAGAAACAAGCAGTTCTGGATCTGTGCAGTAGCCTTCAGTGTTCCCATGGGTGTTTATGAATCCTGGCAAGTTATTCTTGACATTAACCTCGATTCAAAAGGCATATCACAAGTAAGTCCACCCAACATTAACTCTGTAACTCTAACTTCTATAATCCTTATTCTCAATATAATTCCAACCCTGCATTACAAACCTCACTGTACTCCTAACTCTAACTTTACTCCTAAATCTAAAACAAAATTGAAACCTGGATTTAATTCTAACTATTATCTTTAAATTGCTACTGATCCAATTTTTCACTCTATTTATTGATTGCTCTTTCTACTAAGTCAGCGTCTGTGGCTTAGGCCTTACGAACCTGTTTTGTAATGCTGGGTTGCTGGGTTCAATCCCAGCTGTATGCCCTGTGCCTTGCTTTGGTTTGGACAGAGGTATCGAGCAGCTGACCGTACAGAAAGTAATGTCAAACTACTGGACATAAATTTGCCTAGAAAAACCACAGCAGCCAAAAAAGGCAGGTGTTGGTTCTTCAATGTCCTGTAAAGGATACGCAACTAATTTTTTTCAAACTTTCTATTAAAGCAACAATGAGAACATTTATTAATTGGTCTATAATATTTTAGCAACAGTCAGAACATTTATTGGTCCCTGCATTCTATTATAACAAGCATGATTGTAAGTAAGTAAAGATCCCTTTTCACGCCTTTCGGCGCATCGGGCATATGGGCAGAGCGTCCCATTTTTTACAGACCATCAGCACTCTGTGGGTAATGTGGTCAGCATTACGCCGTCTGTCTTTACTTTCCCAGGACAGCCCATCCTGGTACCCATTTTAGGCTGGGTCGACCTGCGACGTCCCATACCATGACAAAAATCCACGCAGCCTGCAGTGGGTTTCGATCGCGGTATGCTGGCTCACGAGACGGACTCGCAACGCCTTAGCCACGGACGCCGCAAGCATGATTGATTGTTCTTTTCTATAATAGCAACCATCAGAATATACAATGATTGTACTTTTCTATTGGAACATTTATTATTGTTCTTTTCTGTGATAACATCCATCAGAAGAATTGCACTTTTGTATGATATCATCCAGCAGAACATTTATTGACTGTACGATAACATCCATTAAAACAATTATTTATTGTACAAATCTCTGATAACATCCATCACAACATTTATTGATTGCACTTTTCAAAATACATATGTCAGACAATTTATTTATTGTACTTTTCAGAACTTTTTTTTTTCTTGTTTATAAAATCAGTCAGAACATTTATTGACTAAATTTGTGCATATTAATGTCCATTAGAACATTTATAGATTCTACTTTTTAAAAAATATACATCATACAATTTATTTATTGTACTTTTCGGCATATTTATTGGTTTTATTTTTTTTTAAATCAGAACATTTATTGACTACATTTTTGCACGTTAACATCCATATGAACATTCATCAATTCTACTTTTCTGAATCCATCATAATATTTACTGATGCTTATTTTATATAACATCTATCAGAACATTTATTGATTGTTATTTCTTATGATAACAAATGTCATAACATTACTATACTATAGCCAGTTCTTTATTCCTCTCTGTGACAGCAAACAGCAGGTTGGTTGGACTTCTATGCTACGGTTGGAGGTTGTTTGTCAGGTCTTCTTGTGTCCAGGTAAACTAGCAGTCACATTGTTTTCTCCTATTTTTTTTTCTTAACCTAACAAAAGCCAAATATATTCCTAAATTATTCTGTACCATGTACAAAAAAATGCATTCTACTGAAAATTAAATAAATACTGTGGATTCAAGACAAGGAGTCTCCATGGTGAAGTGATTAAGTCATTTGCTTTATTTTAAAGGTCATAGGTTTGTATCACAGATTTGTCGTTCAGTTCACAAGTGCAGTTTTTATGAACATCCATGGAGTGTTAAGTGTAAAGTGTATGTTTTGTGTGATGTTCTTGACATGCATCTAGCCATTCTGCAGAGAGAGACTGAGCTTGATGGGATAATAACCTGATGCAGTAAAGTTAATCCTCTTGACTTTAAGTTTAACTTTTATAGAAAAGCAGAAGCCGAAGTTATCTTGTCAAAATCTAAACTGAAAAATGGGACTTGTAGGATTTACTATATTCTTCTTTTTTCTTCAAGTTCACAGGCTGTAAACTCCGGCAGAAAGTTCTGGTTGTTCATCCACCTTCAGACTTTAGACATGTTCCAGAACCTGAATGTTGAGTATGCAGACTCTTGGTTTCTTGCCTCTCAGGCAGATGCACTCTGACTTTGAAGGAAACCCCCAGTTATTTGACTCTTATAACATGCTTGTTGGGGAAGCAGTGGGTCTAAAATGGGGCCACGGAACCCCCACAGAGAACATTAACTATATTAAACTGCACGACTCACGTTAACACGTGGAAAAGAATTAGTTGATATAATAAGTGAATAATGGACATAGATTGAATAAAGCATGTGGCTAGTTCCTTGGTACTGAAAGAGTTAATGATGAAAGCGGTTAAACAAGATACTGGCTGCATTGAAATACTCATTCTGAAAGTGTGTACATTAAACTTGTCATCCACAGGTTTGCAGACTTATTCGCCCGACAAATGAAGTTGTTTCTGCTGGTTTTCTACACATTTGCCACAATATCAATTCTGTGGTTGACCCTGGTAGTGCTTGACATTATACCCTTTGATCAAGGTCAGTCTAGTCACCAGTGTGTTGTTTATGTTTAATTTAATTTCTTTTTTAACACTAATTTCCTGGCCAAAAAGGTTTGGGTTGGAGATCCCATCAGGGTATTTTTTTTTTTTTTAAAGTTGACCATGGATCCAGGTCAACCAGTCTAAAATGGGTCCAAAGTAAAAGCTTAGGAAGTAAAGATGGCTGCCAGGATGTTGACCTTTCCGACTCTACAAGAGCATCATTTTGCCAGTTCTTCTTTATGGAGCGGAATGCTGGAGAATGACCAGAAAGGATGCACACAAGCTGTCCACCTTCCACCACACATGTCTACGTAGAATTATCAAAATTTTGTGGCCAGATATAATCTCAAACACTAAACTACTTCAAGCCAGAAACCAAGAAACTTTAGACAGAATGATTACCAAGAGAAGATGGAAATGGCTTGGCCACGTTATGAGAATGACTTCTGATATACCCGCCAAAACAGCTCTCACACGGACACCAGAGGGAAAGAGAAAACAGGGGCGCTCAAAAACAACATGGAGACGAACGATGGAAAGTGACCTGAGTGCGGCATCTCTGACATGGAAAACTGCACTGAAGATTGCACAGGACAGGAAAGCATGGAAAGTCCTCTCTGAAGCCTCATGTGCCACTAGTCATAACGAGAACTGACAGGATGTTGACCACATCACCCACTGAGTGTCAGTTAGTTAAAGGCATATCTTCCAGGAGAAAGACAAAGCATCTTGGAGATCCACTGCAGCCAACCTTCATTGCTGATATAGAACATTGTTGATTTATTTATTGGTTTGGCAGAACAGTTATAGTGTTCTAATCACAATTAAAATGTTCTATTGTGAATCACTAATAAAATGTTCTTTAACAAATCACCAATAAAATGCCTAATTACCCCCACAAATCTAGTGAAATGCTCAATTAAAAATCACTACTAAAATGTTCTAACAAAGAAATGTAAATTACAAATCATCACTAAATTGTTATATTACAAACCTCCACAAAAATGTTCAATTAAAAATGACCATTAAAATGTTCTATTAGAAATCACAAGTAAAATGTTCTATTAGAAATCATAAGTAAAATGTTCTATTAGAAATCATAAGTAAAATGTTCTATTAGAAATCACAAGTAAAATGTTCTATTAGAAATCATAAGTAAAATGTTCTATTAGAAATCACAAGTAAAATGTTCTATTAGAAATCATAAGTAAAATGTTCTATTAGAAATCACAAGTAAAATGTTCTATTAAAAGTCACAAGTAAAATGTTCTAATAAAAGTCAGAAATAAAATGTTCTATTACAAATCACAACTAACACATTCAATTACAAGTAACAATAAAATGTTAATGTAATTACTGCTACTATCATTGTTGTTTGGGAGTCGCCGTGGCCGAGCGACTAGACGCTCGTCGCGGATCTGAAGGTAGTGGGTTCGCTCCCTGGTGGAGCCGGACTTTTTTCAAAAATGATCTTGGCTCCCAGGTCGACCCAGCCTTGAGTGGGTACCGGGTGCAGTCCCAGGAAAGTGAAGGCGGCTGGCGTGATACTGACCACATCACTCATTTGTGCCGATTGGTCTATAAAATGTAGGTCTAGCCCTATATGCCCTATACGCCTCAAGGCGTGGAAAGGGGTCCTTTGCTTTACTTTACTATCATTGTAGTTTAAAAGCCTATTAAAACAAATTATATATGTATTTTAATGTACTCCTCAGTGAGCATCTATGCAGCCATAATCCTGGCTGGTGTGTTTCTTGATGGCGGATCACCCCTGTTCTTTGAACTGACCATAGAAGTGTCCTACCCTGTAGGAGAGGGGGTCACCTCGGGGTTCACCCACATGATGTGTGCTGCCGCTGGAACAGTCTTCCTTGTCATTGTGCAGATAGAAAGTATAGGTATGTGACTTTTGCTTCTTTTTTCTCAAGTCTGCATTGTCATCATTATCATCATCATCATGTAGCAGGTCCTTTTTTAGAGACAGTCTCTTGACAGTCTACCTGAAAGAAAGTCGGTTCTTTGCCAGCTCTCCCAGGTCATGCATATATCGATTTGATGTTTCGGAAACATTTTTTTTTTAAAACTGTAACCATGTTCAACCTGTTACTATGTAAGCTTCAGTTATATTTATGGTCATTAGACTTTGCGATTTTTTTTTTAAAAGGGGGAAGGGTTTGTTTCTTTCTCTGCTACATGTAGTTACGACTAAATTTGTCTTGATGCACACTCCTGCCCAGGGTCTCTTTTATATCCTTCGGCTTTGTTCATGCTGGTCAGTCCCTACCCCTCCCAACCAGTACCGTGTCCTTGGCAGCTGTTCTTTCCAATCCACTGTGGCATTGGATGTGGCCAGAGAATTTCAGTGTCCGAGACAAGTTGTTTACGAGCCAGTTTTCCTTGATGTTCAGATCTTATAGGATGTCAGTATTTGTTATACAAATAATTTCCTTGCTGGTGCTTGGCCAAAGATTAAATAGAAAATACAGGCACCAGATTTTCATATGCCTTTTCTTTTAAGTAGTCTTAAGTATATACAACCAGACTACAACCGGCACCATTAGTATTGGAACTGTGCGCTGGCTGCGGAGGATGGGGACAAAGCGCGTATGGGAATTCCTCGAGTGCTGTGATGTCGATTCTTGACTCTACTCAACTTTAGTATTCATCATCATTGACCTAACCTAAAAGGGGTACAAAATAATGTCAACAGTAGTAAAGGTGTTCCTTGTACAATATAAGATAGGTCTTTCTTATGAGCATGCAGATAGAAGGAATAAACTATGTAGGTACGTAATGAACTATCTCCCCTATTGACACATAAGCAGATACCTCGGGGTACTAAAGTGAATCTTATCAGAACTATTTTTTGGCCAACACTATGCTATTAATGCCAAACGTGGACACTTACATCCTCCAATGAACGTAAAATTGTGACAACAGAGATGAAATGCCTTAGAAGAGCTGCAGGAGTTTCAAGGAAAGACAGAATACGAAATCATGAAATCAGACGAATGCTAGGAATAAAGCCAGTCTTAAAGGTCATCAAAGAACAACAAATGAAGTGGTTTGGACACCTAACAAGAATGCCCTGTTACTATCTGCGACACTAAAACGTTACAACGGGTATAGAGGGAGTGGAAGTCCTCGGAAAATGTGGAGTGATGGCATTAAGAACAGCCTTACAAAAATGAACATCAGTCATAATAGTGCTCTTGACAGAGCTCTTCAACGAACATTACATCTCCCCCCGACACTTCGATGTGGTACAAGGTGGAAGAGAAGAAGAAGAAGAAGGGACATAATGTCATTAGTTTATTCTCAAGTATTTATCAACATCCTCATCACCCTTTTATCTTTATATTTACTGTAAATTTAAGGTATTTTCTGTCCTATCATCTTACAGATAGAATAAAAAAGATAGACAATTTTTACTAATTTTTTTTTCTTCAGGTATTTATCAGTATTAGCTTATCTTTACATGCCATTTACAATATAAGGTCCATCTGTCTTATGAATGTACATAAAAAGGAAATATATGTGATATTCATAAGTATTCATCATTATCAGTATTATATTATCTTTATCTGCCATTTACAATATAAGGTACCATCTGTCTTATGAATGTACATAAAAAAGAAATATATATGATATTCAAAGGTATTAATCATCATAGCTTATCTTTGTTTTGCCATCAGTATAAAGTACGATCTGTCTTATGAATGTACATAAAAAAGAATTATATATGATATTCATATTTATTCATCATCATCATAGCTTGTCTTTGTATTTGCTGTCAGTATAAGGTATCATCTTTATTATTGTTCAGATAAGAATATACTATATCTTTCTTGTATAGGAACTACGTGGATGAACTGGTGTTTTCTTGGCACCGTTGGTTCAACCATTCCTCTCCTCCTCTTCGTCAATACAACTTACAGCCGTGCCGATGTTGATGATATGGAGATAGACATATCTGATGATGATGAGGAGGCCATAACTGGCATTGGCGCTGCAGACACTAATGAAAAGACTTCATTACTAAAAAACTCTACAGTGTAAAATGTTGATGAATAGTATTATTTATTCTGTGTTGATATCCACAAGAAACTGTTTCAAGATGTATTGGCCCTTAGAGGAGTCTTCACCATTTGGTGGTCCTAAAGTAAGGGACCTATGAAATTAATTACAAAAATACCATCGGCTTTAAAATATAATCTTTTATAGCAATTCTAATACAGTATAGACCGCCTAAGGTGATTTCTCATGTGGCAAATTTCTGTTGTGAAGAACTATTTGTTTATCTCCGGCAATTACAATATGCTTGAACTCTTATCAGGATAAGAGGAATTTCTGATAAGAAGAACTATTTCTCTGGACCCTGGTGAGTTTTCCTTATCAGGTCTGCACTGTATTTATAAATTATATTAAGTTCTTCAGAATGACTATTAAACGGTTTGGGGTCGGTGGCAGACCTTCAAAATTAAGAGAGTCTGCAGGTGCCGCTAACTGGGAATCATTGCCTCAGACTAACAGTAAAACGTAAGAAATGGACTCTTTTCTAAGCCTCCAAGCATTTTGGGCGTATAGGGCTGGACCTGTGTTTTATAGACCAGTTTAGTTTAGTCAAACGATCAACATCATGGCACACAGGTGTAAACCCATAAGTGCTCTGTTCTACTTCTAACTCAAGCGCGCGTCTGAAAAATATCAGCGCAGTGCATAAACTCCATTGCACCGGCGAGGATCCTGAAATAATTTTTTTGGGTAGATTTTTAACTCTAAATTTTGCCCAGGCACCACCGTAAGCCTACTCTTTTTTGATTTCCAACTGACAAGGGATTTTCTTCACATGTGCAATAACACACACGGGTGTTCGGTCTTACTAGCCAGAGACCAGGGGAAATTTCTACAAGCCCATTTGAAAAACTCCCAACCTTCACCAGGGTATGAACCCAGGACCTCCAGCACTCGAGGCGGATGCCATACCTCGAGACCACGCAACCCCCAGATTTTATAGACCAACTAGCACTTGGTGGCTGATGTGGTCAGCATTGCTCTAGCTGCCTTCACCTCCCAGGACTTACCCTGGTACCCATTTAAGGCTGGGTGGACCTGGAAGCCAAGGTGATTTTTGAAAAATGTTTAGCTCCATTTGGATTTGAACTCATGACCTTCGGATCCGCAGGCTAGTGTCTAGCTGGCAACTCCCATCAGACTAATGTTTATATTTAAATCTAGAGTAGAGAGAGAATGCAAGAAGTAATATTGTACAGAAAGTAATCTAAAAATATATCAAATTTGTAAGTGACTACAGGGTAAGATGTTTACCAACAGTATTATTTCCTCTGTAAAAAGTTCATGAGAAGTTGCCTAAAAAATAACAACTCTCTGACTAATATTTATGTTCTTATTTTACACTGTTATGTGTGTGTTCATGCATGTGTGTGTGCATGTTTGCCAGCAGTTTTTTTTTTTTGTGTGGTCATTTTGTTATTGTTCATTATTTTTTTTTTTTTTTTTTAAGTGCCAACAATTAGTTTAAATTATTAGTACAATAATAAAGTGCCCTAGTAAGTTCTTTGAATCTATCTTATCAGCATATAGAACATTGTTGGCATCCTAATGGGCATTTTCTGTTATGTCATTTATATATATGAGGATAAACGTATCAGATAATACACAAACCTCTGTGGTATTTTTCATCTGTTTTCTGGTTGGTTCAGAGCTTCACTGGGAAGGTCACGGGTAGTGAGCATACTTTAGATCTTTTCTCCAGGTGATGCCGGCATGGTGGGTTATGAACAGGCAGATGGATTGTTTAGATCTGCACGACTGGGTGGTGAGCTGATACATGACAGGGCAGATGTGGTCAATGACCTTTGGGAACAAGCAACGGAATCAGTAGAGAAACAAGATTATTGTGGTCTGGAGAGAATGAGGCACCTGGGTGTAACCAGAGGGTCTGGCTGGCTCACTACACTCAGAGGAAAGGCAAGACAGACATATAACCAGATTGTGACTGGTACCATCAGTATTGGAACTCTGTGCTGGCTGCTGAGGATGAGGACAGAGCACACATGGGAATGCCCTGAGTGCTGAGATGTCAATTTTTGACTCAGCTCAACTGGTCTGTTCGTTCTTTTGCTTTTTTATCAGTTAGAGCATCTAGAAAACAGATCAACATAATGGCACAAGGTTGGTAACCCTGTAGTGCTCCTTTCTACTTTTAACTCAAGCCTGAGTCCAAAGAATCTCAGTGCAGTGAATGAATTTATTAGCACCGATGAGGATCCTGAAATACTTTGGGTAGATTTTGAACTCCAAATTTTGCTTAGGCACCACCGTTAGGCTACTCTTTTTCAGTTTCAAACTGCCAAGGAATGTTTTACATGTGCAACAATACACACAGGCATCCAATCTTACTACCCAGAGACCAGGGGAAATTACTAGAAGTCTATGGAAAAATCCCAGCCTTCGCTGGGGCTCTAAACCGGGACCTCCAGCAATTGAAGCTGAAGCCACGCCTCGAGACCATGCTTCTATTAGTTATTATCAACAAAATCGATGTTACTGAATGTAAGCCCATAGAAAAATTAAATAATATTAAGTATTAAGTGGTTGGCTGGGTGATTAGAATGCTGATACTTGTGTGTGTGAGATACAGGTTCAACGGTCATTGAAGGGTGGAGATTTTTTTCAGTCCTAAACCACAGTTTGTGATGCCTGCACTAGCCATGAAGCCTTAAATCCTCATGTATATGTCCCCTTGTCCTACTCCACCCTAAAAAAACTGTACACACAGGAAGTACAACTACAGAACATAAAATTACCTAGTTTGTCTGCTCTAGCCATGAAGCCTTAAATCCTCATGTATATGTCCCATTGTCCTACTCCACCCTAAAAAACTGTACACACAGGAAGTACAGCTACAGAACATAAAATTACCGAGTAAAATCAAAACAGCTAACAAATGCTAGGGTTGGCTCTGCGACCTCCTATAAAGATTATGCAATACATTTTCATTCTTTTAAATTAAAAAAAAATGTTTCTAACTTTTTTTTTCAAAGTATTAATTGAAATTGTTTTACAGCAGAAGATAATCGGGGCGTAGATATCAGCCGTAAGACTGAAACAAAATAAGATTTAAAAATTGATATTTTACAAACCTATATAGATCTCTCAAATGCAGTGTCAGCTGGCAATTGTTGTATGAGTTCTTGTCAGCTTTTAAAGTGAAATTGATGTTATAGTTAATTATGCTTTTATTTTTCTGACATTCCACTCTCATATGAGTCTGTTGAATAGTTGCTGATTATTTTCATTGTTAAATTGTTATTAGTTTTTTAATATCTTTTGCTGTTAAAATCTGGCCAGTTTTGATACTAAACAATATTAATATTATATCTGACCAGAATATGTAAGAGTAGGTGTGCACATGCATGTATGTATTCCTCTATAATTTTCACATTTGTACATGTCTCATGTTTTACTAATGGGAATTAACAACGACTCTTTTTCACTCATGGGATAATTCCTGTCTTCCAAATCTGTTTTATTAATTTCTAACTCTTTGAATGTAATGCATGACCACCTTCTTTTATAAATTCAGCTGCAGTTCCATCAGCTTCCGTTGGTTTATCGTTCTTAAGCTTTGTTATTCACACACAGTATTTCGTCAATATATGACTCTTCTCAAGGAAAACCACCATATATTTCCATGTATAAGATGTCCCATCTATATTATATATATATATGGTAAAGTAAAGGTCCCTTTTTTCATGCCTTTAGGTGAACTGGGCATATAGGGCTAGACCTATATTTTTTATAGACCAATCTGCACTTGGTGGGTGATGTAGTCAGCATAGCGCCGGCCGCCTTTACTTTCCAGGACTACACCTGGTACCCACTCAAGGCTAGATCAACCTGAGAGTCAAAGTCATTTTTGAAAAAATTCCAGCTCCATTAGGACATGAACCCACGATCTTCCGATCCGCAGGCGGGCCTCTAGCCGCTAACACCATGGCAACCCCCTTTTTTATATATAAAGACCTCACCTATTCTTTGAGTCCATAAAAATATTTTAAACATATTCTTTGAAAGATTTCCCCAATTTTAAATTTTTTTTTTAATTGGGATAACATATTGCCATATGGACCATTACAGTCAATGCTAACTATCAGTGATGGTACGCCAGGTCATACATTTGCTATGAAGAATTCCCTTGGTAAAGAAAAATTCTGAAAATGTATAAAATAATATATGCTTTATTTTTTTTTTTTAACATTAATGATACAGTTTCATTAAAAATACCCAGTATTTTAGCATATGTACTAATGTAAATGTTTAACACAAAAATAGTAATAGATATTATATTCATGTGTGTGTCTGTGTGCATGTGGTGCAGGCATTCATGTGTGTGTGTGTGACACACACAGAGAGAGAGAGAGAGAGAGAGAGAGAGAGAGAGAGAGAGAGAGAGAGAGAGAGAGAGAGAGAGAGAGAGAGAGAGAGAGAGATGGAAGGGGGGGTTCTTCTATTACATAATAAGACTTCTTCTTCTTAGGTCGTCTCACTGATACCAGTGTTGTGGTTTTCTGTATTTGTCTTGCATTTCTCGGGTGGCTTGGGTGATTAATTTGTTCATCTTTGTGCAGGTTTCATCCCTATCTTTCTTGGTCTTCCTCTCGCCTTCCTCCAGGATATTCTACTGTAAAAAGTCTCATATGCAGTCTGGACTCAGCTTCAGAAAATTCTGGAGAGTAAAGTGGGGCTGGAGGGGGGCACGGAAAGTGAACGGAAGACAATTGTACATACAAGTGAACAACAAGAGAAGCCTGTGTGAATGCACTATACTTTCTTTCTTCTTTATTCTTCTTCTTCTTCATTTGATTGTTTTGAATGTAGGAGCATTATTAACAGCAAAGCTGCGATATCTGCACCTTTCAGCCAACACATCTAATTTCATCAGGTGTTTGAGTTAGGAAAGGTACAATAAAAATGCAGGATACAGGATGCTGAAGACTCATGACAGCCAACCTTCACGGAGGAGATGGCACTACATTCAACTACGCGTGTGCGGGCATGTGTGGGTAGGTGTGTGTGTGTGTGTGAGAGAGAGAGAGAGAGAGAGAGAGAGAGAGAGAGAGAGAGTCATACAGTAGTCTGTATTTCAGTCGTCGTCATCATCTAGCGGTCTGCACAAAGATGCGTGTTGATGTTGTCTTATCATGTTCCTCTATTGTCTCATATTCTTATCAACTCCCTTGAGTGTCTTTGTGTGCTTGCATATCTTAGTTATTCCTTGGACATTTTTGCCAGTGTGATGCTGACCACATCAACCACCAAGTGCCGATTGGTCTAAAAAAAATATAGGTCTAGCCCTATATTCCCAATACGCCTAAAGGCGTAGAAAAGAGTGCTTTACTTTACTTCACTTGGACATTCTCTATTTGTTCTCACACCCTGTATCTTGCCTTTTGCTCACTTTCATTTTCAGTAATAGACCTGCATGTTTGACATGGTAAACATCTGCCGCTGATACCGTCAACATTAGAACTTGTCCACTGAGTGATGAAGATGACAGCAGAGCACTTATCAGAGTGTCCTGAGTACGGTGGTATTGGCTCTTAACTCCTCTCCACTCTTCTGTTGTGACCAACCCAAGATTATCTTATTTTTCTTATCCTAGTACTTGGAAGGTCACGGGTAGTGAGCAACTTTAGATTTTTTCTCCAGGCCATGCCAGTGTGGTGGAGAATGAACAGGCAGACATAATGGATGGATCTGCACCACCTGGTGGTGAATTGATACATGACAAGGCAGATGTGGTCAAGGCCTTTCAGAACAAGTAACAAAGTCAGAAGAGAAACTAGACTATTATGGCGTGGAAAGAATGATGCACCTGTGTGTGACCAGAGGGTCTGGCCAGCTCACTACACTCAGAGGAAAAGCAAGACAGACATATAAACATACTACGACCGGGGCCATTACCATTAGAACTTTGCGCTGACTGCTGAAGATGGGGACAGAGTGCATATGGGAATGTCCCAAGTGCTGTGATGTCAATTCTTGACTGAATTCCTCTCAACTCTTATCCTAGATTACCTTCTTTATCTTAGGTATGTGTTTTTTTTAACAGTTGCTGATTTTATTTAGTGTTTTAAGAACTTATTCATTTCTAACTCCTTTCTGTCCAACATATTCTTTGCATCCTGCAGTAACACCACAACTAAAAAAAAAAAACTTTTATTTTTTTTTTTAGTTTTAAAAGTATTTTTTGTTCTATTGAAGACAACAATAAAATCCTAACCTGCACACTCTAGGGTCACTGTTCAAGAACCTTAAACCTGCACTGTCCTAACAAGTAGAATGTACAAGCAGTAAAGACTACTTATTTCAGTTTATAATGTTTCATAGTTGTAGTGAGATTGGATGCCAGGGTGTATTGTTGCGCAGGTAATGAATCCCGTGGCAATTGAAAATCGAAAAAGAGTAGCCTAACAATGCAGCCAGGGCAAAATTTTGAGTTTAAAACCAACCCAAAATATTTCAGGATCCTTGCCCGTGCTACAGAACCTGTACACTGTGCTGAACTTCTTCAGACTCAGACTTGAGTTAGAAGAAGAATAGAGCACTTATGGGTTACACCTATGTGCCATGATGTTGATCAGTTGTTCAAAACCTCAGACCTCAAAACCTAATAGTTGTTCATTACTATTAGCCATATATTTTGTGATTTCTACTTTGCACAGTTTATTGTTGATGTTATCTGATGTTAGAATTACTTAGTCTATACTGACATTCAAATTTGTAAATACTGTGGATGCAAACAGTATATTTCACAGTTTATTGCTAAGCAAATTTCAGTGTATCTATCTCATCAGGTCCGTTAGGACAGTTTACCTCAACATGTTATGAAACATTAAACATAAATGCCTTTCAACTGAAGAACATAAATATCATGAAAAGATATAAAAGTAGAGGAAACCTAGATCAATCAGCTTCACATTATCACAAACACAAATGACAAGTGCATGTTGCTGCTAGAAAGCCTTCATCAGCAAATTACACAAATATACAATGTCAGAAACACGAACAAGAACACATACATAAAAACACTTAACTGAAGTATCTCCAAGAGAAATCACATATCTGTCTGGCAAGTTGAATCTCTGCAACACTCACTGTGTGGCTATCGGAAAGATGTCCTCAATAAATACTTTGTGAAATACACAAATCACATTGTAGCTTGTTGCACTGTATGCCTCACCAAAAAAAGTCTAAACAATTAACCATATGAGGAACCAAGGAAGCCCAAAGTTGACCACATCATTCCCCCCCCCCCCCCTTTTCCTTTTTTTTTCAAACATAATAGTTGTCCATTTCAACTGGCTTGCATTTTTCCATGAAAAGGATTTATGTTTTGAGCTTCATTAATGTTGGTTTAACTCTGTAATGATGAGATGCAGAGAAATATGCCTGGCAATAAAATGCAGTTTATTGCTTGCAATCTCAATATTTAAAGTCAAATTAGGATGACACTGTTTTGAATGTTATTGCTCTATTTTGTGATTGTCTCACAGATTTTTGTTTATTTAAACAAGATAATTCATAAACATGACAGCTGTTTTACTGTGAAATTTTTTTTTTTTTTTATGAACCATAAAATATTTTTTTTTAAATGTTTATGTAAAGGCCAGTGACTTTTAGCATGATTTTATTTTTTAATTGCTTTTGAAGCAAAATCATGTCAGCATTTCATTGATTTGTTTTCTTTCCTGAAATATATTTTTTCTGTGATTTGTAAGTGTGGCTGATTTTAATGTCTGATTTTATTGATTGTTTCACCACATTTCAGTTATTCTTATTGTTATTGGCATCTTACTGGTTATACATTTAAAGATAATTCACTTCTACAACCACAAGCCTTTGGTTTCTCTTTTTGTGGGTGGGAGGATATGTGTGTGTGGGTGGGTGGATATGTGTGTGTGTGGGTGGGTGGATATGTGTGTGTGTGGGTGGGTGTGTGGATATGTGTGTGTGTGTGTGTTCTTCCCTAGATTGCTTTGAGCAGAGTGGCAAGCTTTACTTGCAAGGTCATGGATAGTGAGCATACTTTAGATCTTTTTTTTCCAGGCCATGCTAGAGTGGTGGGGAATGAACAGGCAGACAGACTGGCTGGATCTTCACCACTGGAAGGTGAATTGATCAAGGCAGATGTGGTCACAGCCCTTTGGGAACAAGTAATGAAGTCAAAAAAGTCAAATTAGTTTAATGATGCTACAAAATGGAGACAATAATTCTCTTCATCATCATCATCAAGTGTATTGCCCACTGGTGTGAGTGATCATGCCTCTCCACAACCTGCAATCTCCAACAGCTGTATCAGTACATGTGCTGTCCCCTCATCCATGCCATGACAAAAGACTGTGAAGAATTTTTTCGGCTCTACTGTCAAATTTGGCCGGTAAGCTGGACTGCTTCGGCCGGCTTAGCGGGGCTTAGTGGGAGTTATGTCCCTTCACGTCCCTTCGCCAAACTCAAAACAAGTCGCAGAAAAAGTCACGAATCAAATGACATACTTACCTATCATCATCCGGGTGCGTGTAGGGCTGCGTAGGGTTGCGTCTAGGGTTACCTATCATCATACGGTTGCGCGTAGGGCTGCGTAGGGTGTCTATCATCATCATACGGTTGCGTGTAAGGATGCGTAGGGTGTCTATCATCATCATCATACGGTTGCCTGTAGGGTTGCGTAGGGTTTGGGTTAGCGGTAGGGTTAGGGGTGTGGGTTAGGGGTAGGGTTAGGGTTAGGGGTAGGGTTAGGGGTAGAGTTAGGGTTAGGGTTAGGGTTAGGGTTAGATGTGACAATTTTCACGTAGAAGGTCGCAATACTGGCCGACAATCTGATGCTTGTGGGAGTGGCGCCACTGGAAGTGTGCCAAATATGATGGCAATAGCGCGCGGCGGCAGCTGATGCCCAAATCGGTGGCGAATTGTCCGTGTCAGTAGCATCCACAGTCCGTCGACTGTTTGCACGTGCATGCGACTGTGCGCGATTGTAGGGAACTACGGCGTCACAATTGTCACATCTAACGCTACACCTAACCCTAAACCCTAACCCTAACCCCTAACCCTACACCCTAACCCTAAACCCTAACCCTAAACCTAAACCTAAACCCTAAACCCTATCCCTAACCCCTAAACGCTAACCCTAACCCCTAACCCTACCCCTCATCTTACGCAAACAACCAACCTACACGCAATAAGCAGCCCTACACAACCGTAGGATGATGATAGACACCCTATGCAACCCTACACGCACCCGGATGATGATAGGTAAGTATGCCGTTTGATTCGTGACTTTTTCCGCGACTTGTTTTGAGTTGTTTTGAGTTTGGCCAAGGGACATAACTCCCACTAAGCCCCGCTAAGCTGGCCGAAGCAGTCCAGCTTACCGGCCAAATTTGACAGTAGAGCCAATTTTTCTAATGCTGCCTCTGTCTCTTTCTTTTCTTTTTTTCCACCGATCTTTCCAGTGATCCAGCATGTTCCAGTTTCCTTTTTCTAATAACATGACCACAGAGTGACAACTGTCTCTTTCTGGTGTTCTGTCTTTGAGCTCTCATCTTGAGCCAAGAGTGACTGGTACCATCAGTATTGGAACTCTGCGCTGGCTGCTGAAGATGAGGATGCAGCACGCATGGGAATGCCCTGAGTGCTGTGATGTCAATTTTCCACTCAGCTCAACTCAACTTGAGCCAAGACTGCTACAACCATATTATTATTGATTCCCTATTCTGTCATAAGTGTGTACAGTCACTTAGCCTGTTTGAATCACATGTCATAGAATTCTAATATCTTCTGGACTTTTACAGCCACATGTCTTTGATTATCGTTGCCCAGTGCACCAATATCTTTGCAATAACAAATAAATAAAATATTCATTAGGTGAATTCAAATTCATTAGCCAAGAGGCCAAAAAGCAGCGAAATATATTTTTTGTTTAGCCAAAAAAAGTTTTGAAGAGTCACTTGTTAGCTGAGTTATATTGCATACATAATTTTAATCAGTGGTTTCCAAAGTTTACAATGGAAAAATCCGTGGAGTAGTAAAAGAGTTTGCAGTAGATCTAATGCAAAGAAAGATATGTAGTGTGTTTGCATATGTGGATGTTTGGGTAGCATGTGAGTCTATGGAAATGAGTCTAAAGAATTTTGGAAGCACTGATCATTGTCTTGGTAGGACCAGTTCTAAGTAAACAACAAGCAGAAGAAAGTGTATACCCACATCTGTCCACATTCTTGAAGGGCCTACCGACACGAATGGGGGGTGGGGGGGGGATTTATGGGCAATTTGTAAGTAGAATTAATAAATATATATAATCAACTTTTATACTCAGAGCATAATAAATCAACGATTTTAATGACACATATGTTTGTAAGATTATCTAAGTATTCATAGTGCAATTTATATCTCAATCCCAGTTTCTATCTCAATCACAACCCAGAAAAGTTTAAATAAAGCAATGTTGTAAACAATAATACAAATTACATAACTGTTCTACATAAATAATTACATGATATACAAAATTACTAATATGTGCTCTGAGAACTCGACGAGTATTTTATATCCCAGTTAAAACCCTGCAGGGTTGAACAAGATATTTTGTGTGAAAATTACTACTACTACGTGACAGAATCAGGTTGACCCAGCCTTAAATGGGTACTAGCTCAAAGGTTAAAAGTAAAGGTGACAGGCAAGACCCGGACTTCACCCACTAGATATAGGTCTAGCCATATATGCCCAAAACGCCTGAAGGCATAGAAAAGGGTCCTTTACTTTAGTTGACAGAATATTGTGGACATGCATGATTATGAATGCTATATGACAAGGACTTAAGAAGTCATATTTTATGTTCAGTTCGTTTTCCACTGGGATAGCAAGGGCTATGAAAGTCTGGTGTTCTTGACATGAATGAATGGATCAAGAACTGACATTCCTGCACTCAGGACATTCCCACATGTGCTCTGTCCCCTTCTTCAGTAGCCAGTGCAGAGTTAACATGTTAATTGTAACAGCTGCAACCTGATTAAATGTTTGCGCATGTTTGCCCTTCAGTGTTAAATAACTTCCAGAACCTCTGCTCTAGTCTTGATATAGAATTAACTTTGGTGTCTTGTGCGATAAAAGTGGCTGTCACCTAAAAATGAAAATAAATGATGAAGAAATTGAAAATGTCAAAAATTTGAATATTTAGGCTCTATAATAAACAACAATGAAGACTGTTCGACAGAAATTAAAAGGAGGATGGCCATAGCAATGCAAAGATTGAACAACCTTAAAAGTCTATGGTTAAGCACCAGCAAAGAGATAAAAATTAGAATTTTGAGAGCATGCATCTTCCCTGTGGCTACATACGGATGTGAGTGGTGGACTATCTCTCAGTCCTTAAGAAAGAGAATAGGGGCTTTTGAGCTGAAATGCTATAGAAAGATTCTCAGAATATCTTGGACAAAGAGGAGGAGAAATATTGACATCTTAAAAGATCTGAACATCAAGGAAGATTGGCTAATAAACAGCATCATGTATCGGAAGCTGAAATATTTTGGTCACATCAAGCATCATGACGGATTGGAAAAAAATTATAGCAGAAGGCATGGTACCAGGAGGGAGGGGCAGGGGCCGACCGACACGAAGATCGGCACAGGATATAAGTGACTCCTTGAGTATGAAAGTATATGAGGCAGAAGAACTGGCAAGAGACCGGGTTTCTTTCAGGCAGACTGTGACGAGAGCGACGTTCTGCAAATGACCTGCTACATGATAATGAGGATGTCTTGTGCGATTAACTGTATTTGCAACTACCGATTAGCTCCATTCCATTTCTAGTGTTTGCTGACTGCTTGTGTTGACGATTCTGACCGCTATCTTATGCACTTAATGCGCATTTCTACTTTTGGATTTGCTGAGACTGCAGTCAGTGTCAATTGTTTTTTACAGCAAGGGACATTAAAAGACATTCTGTGCGGTTTTTGTTGGCACAGTAACGGTGCCACTATGGCAGCGGTTCTTAAACCTTTTTTCGCCACAGCACCCTTGTTAGGAAAAAAAATTCGCGGCACACCTACACTTGAAGCGGTTTGAATTCTTAGGTAAGGAAGAAAAAAAAACAGTGCATATTAAATGTTTAATTGTGTTTAATGCGATCAAAGAAACTGTCTGGATGAATGCTTCATGATTTTCTGTATGTTTAAGGGAAGTTTAGTTAATTTAACCCTCAGATCACTTGACCTAGAAAGTATGTTCTTGTGTCTTTTTTCCCCTTCTATTTAAGCTTACGTCGAGAATGCAAGGCAGCCTTGCCAATAGCTTTGTATTCTGAATACATCTCCATCCAAAACTTTTCTTGGCTTCCTTTATAGTATTTCTGTTTTAAACTATCGCGGCACCCAGTTTGAGAACCTCTGCACTATGGGGTGACCTGTTTGCTATGCAGTTGAAATTGCAGTTACCTGATTTCTTGAAATAGAAGGAGTTACAGATGTTTAGTTACAAATGTATAGTTCTTTAATTATACAAATATGGATTTTTACACATCACACAATGTTAGAATTTATGTTTTACAATGCTATTCTGAAGTCTGTTTTTCAAAATGTGTTTTTAATGATAATTTCAAATTATATGCAATTAAAACAATCATGTGCCATCATTTTAATGTTAATGTTTTTTTTTTTTTTAAATGTCTGAACTGCAGTAGTACATCTATGTCTTTAGTTTTCAGTCAGTCGATGTACATGTTTTATCCACAAATCTGCATGTTTTTTCCACTGTTGAACAGGTTCTATCTGTGGTTTTACATGTTCTTTCCACAGCTGTACATGTTCTTTCTCATGATTGTCATATAGCAGGTCCTTTGCAGAATTCGCTTCCATCACGGTCTGTCTGAAAGAAACTCGGTCTCTCGCCAGTTCTCCCACCTCATGTACATTCATTTTCAAGGAGTCACTTATTTCATGTGCCCATCTTCATGTTGGTCGGCCCCTGCCCCTCCTTCCTGGTACATGAAGACATGTACCTACAGCTGTAAATGTTATGTTCACAGTTGCACATATCCTGTCTGTAGTTGTACATGTTACGCCTCTTATCGACAGAAGAAGAGGCTAATTAAATCAATCAGAAAGCCGCCAAAACTGGCACAAGACGATTATCATATCATGGACAGATCAGAGCAAGTCACTATTCGACACCTTAGAGCAGGATACGGTCAACTGTGCAGCCACATGTACAAAAGATTTAAGATTGGCAAGTTAGGCATTGTACATGTGGACTGGCACCTGAGACAACAGATAACGTCCCCTAAGACTGTGCCAAATTCGCCATATTAAGGCATTACTTTGGGCCAAGGGAAACACCAGTGCAAGCCAAACTTTAAGGGTCGCTGAGTGAATTACAAGTCAATGAAGTTCATACTAGAGACAAAATTTCAGATATAGATAATTTATTTCAAGCGAACGAAAGAAGAAAAAAGGGTAGTTGTACATGTTCTGTCTGCAATTTTACATGTTCTGCCCACTTTTGTACATGTTCGGTCCAAGTTGCACATCTTTTATCTATAGTTGTACATGATCTGTCTACACCTGTACAAGTTTTGTCTGCAGTTGTACAGACTCTTCTTGTACATATTATGTACAGACTTGGACATAATCTGTGCTAGTGCTGTGAACAAAGCACAACACAAAATATGACGACGTAACGAAATCTTCTTTTTCTTCTTCAAGGTGCCTTGGCGGGAGCAATTATGCCTCTCCACAATCTCTGATCTTCATCAGGATGTACCAGTTAGTGTGCTGACACCCTTCCATGCCATGGCAAAAAGCTGTCAAGAATCCTCCCGCACTGCCTTCCATTGTCTCTTCTTCCCCAGACCTGTCCAGTGGTCACAACAGGTTCCAGCTTCCTTCCCTCTCATGACACTGAAAAGTTAGGTAAAGCTGAAAGGATTGGCTTTATTGCACCGGGTTTTATCCTATATAGCTCAAGTCTCTCTCCGCAGAACAACTAGCTGCCTGCAGAGAGCGTCGCACAGAACACGACCTCCGTAGCTGCGACGACGATCCCTAGGGATGTCCGAAAATATTGCACTCGTGAACTGAACGTCACCCCCGTGAAAAACAAATCCGCGACCTTAACAACGCGAGGCAAACGGCTTGACCACTTCGCCAAGGAGACCCCCAAGAAAAGAAATAATAAGTAAGTAAAAGACACATTCAGGCGTATTTGGCATAGTGTGCTAGACCTATCTTCTAAAGACAAATCTGCACTCGGAGAGTGATGTGGTCAGCATCACGCCGACGGCCTTTACTTTCGTACCCTTTTAAGGCTGGGTAGACCTGAAAGCCAAAGTAGTAGTATTTGAAAAAGTCCGGTACCATCAGTGCCCAGGTCCGGTGCGCGTCCAGCCGCTACATCCCGTTGGCTTCCCCTTGAAAGGAATAGACCGACTATTTACGGCGATTTGCCTAACTGCCAACAAAAACCCGAAAATCTCCACGCCGACCTTCCGGTGAGAGAAAGCAAAAGTGAGAAGTCGGAGAACATCTCTCAGATCTCGGTCTGTTTGGTGTGTCTTCGCGTTTCGCTGTCATATCGTGGAGTTTAATCTACACTCTGCACACAACCGCTCATGACAACCAGCCATGGGGGTGTTGCTGTCAAGGTTTAGGGTAAGACTCGTGCAATCATGTTTACAAACAGATCATACGTGACAATCGCCAATGTTGCGTAAGACTGGGAGCAGTGGAGGAACACAGGATGCTATATGGTTGTGATCGTACCGTTTTTAATAATGAGCTTCTCTGCTTCTGAAGTTTTTATGTGTCGCCCACTGATGATCGTGAAGTAGGATTGGGCTCATGAAATGCCCATCCAATATTTCAGTATAGTTACATACTTACAGAAACTAACACTGTACTGTACTAATCTAATATTAATAAGTACTAATTTAATTAGTGACTGGTTTAAAACAAAGGGACTCAATTATTTCACTTAAAGTTATTTTAAGCTTTAACAGAACGTAGGTTGTTGCTGCAAAAATAAAATTGTTGGTAAGTGGTTGCCCACTAGTTAAAATGCTACTTACACTATTTTCCGAAACGCAAAAAGCACCCAGGTTCAGCCAGACCCTCCTCTTTTTACAGCCAGGCTTGGGACCAGTCTTAGCGGAATTGATAAAATGTGGCAGTATTTTGCTATTTTAAATGCTGTTTTGAAGAAGAAAACTCAGCATGTCCTTTATTGAACGTTGCTCTCTTCACGGCATGCCTAGAAGTCTCTCTTTAGTCTTTCTCTAGCCACTTCTCCAGCCCTAATGGGCTTTCACAGCCAAGCAAATTCAGTATCCACAACATGAAGGTCAGCCTCTGCCTCGTTTTCCTATACTCTCCACCACTATTCTCTGCAGAGCGTCATAGCGCTTGAAATGCCCAAAATTTATCAGCTTTTAAGAGGATGCTGTTTTTAACTGATGGGTGTATTATTACATTTTAATGTACTTCTAGTGGCTCAGTAACACTGCAGAGGGCTAGTACTATGATTGTCCCAGTGAATACTAAACAGCAACAGTGAGAGACTACACAAATATTATTTGATATAACGGTATATACATTGACCGTACTCTTTTCCAGGCTTCATACTCAGTCTGTTGTCACTGATCGTTACCCTCTCCGGTTTTAACTGACAAGCATCAGCGCTAATGCCTTAAACACACAAAGCTCTACATACAAGAAACATTCTGCATACATACAGAGTTGTGTAGCCAGAGGGTCTGGCCGGCTCACTACACTCAGAGGAAAGGCAAGATGGACATATAACCAGATTGTGACCCGTACAATCAGTATTGGAACTCTGCGCTGGTTGTTGAAGATGAGGACGGAGCATGCATGGGAGTGCTCCGATTTGCTGTGATGTCAATTCTTGACTCAACTCAACTGATGTTGTCGACAGTTGCTGGCCTGCTCCATTTCACACACACATCTCAAACGACACAGCTAACAGTCATTATGCAGACTGCTTGGATAGATTCAGAGGCACTAACATTCATGCTTCCTTCCTTTCCATTCCAGTTCCAAACTCAGAATGAATTCACATTCTGTCACCGTTAGCCTCATAAATTTTCTTATGTAATTCTAACATTACTCACTTATCCTGGTGTTTTATAAGATTAATGGTTATCCATCCTGGTTTATGAATGCTTTTATAGTCTCCACCCGTAATGCTAAGCAGGTGTTTATCTTCCTTAGGTTAAACTTCTGTCATTAGATAAATCAGGGATCATTACATCGTTAACCATCACATCACATTAGATAAATCATGGATTATTAACCATCATATAACATTAAATAAATCATGGATCATTATCCGTCACATCACATTAGATAAATCATGGATCGTTATCTATCACATCAGATCTGTAGAATTGTATTCTGATTTTGTTTTTGTTTTGCAGAGAAAGCAGACCACAATTGAAATTTTGGAAGGCATAGACAAGGTATGTTAAATCTGATTTTCATATGCCAGGAGATAATTCTTGTGTTTTTACTGGAAATTTATTTGAGTCTGTACTGTAAATTATTATGTTATCAGCTCAGCTATTGGACTTGCTGTATAATTAAAGTAATGGCATAGTCCTTCTGTATCGCTGTCAAAATCTGACATTTCATACTCCATTGGTCCTTTTATGGTTCCAGAGCCCAGTTTTTGAAGGGAAAAGAAAGTACACCCATGTGTTGCTGAAATCAGATGTGGTGTTGAAAGGCGCTGTTATTACAGCCTAGCTGTGAATTACAACACAGTGTGCCAGCTGCCTTTTAAAGGGTGAGCACAGAAGAAGACGAAGATGATGAGAAAGGTCTGTCGGCAATAACTACTACAAACTTTGAACCACAGCTGCTTGTGATGCTCTACCAGGGATTAGTCCTCTCCTGCACTAGCCATCATGACATTTAGTGTCGCACAGATAAACAGACTGAAACAAATTGAAAACGTTATTCTCGGTTGCAATAGGGACACCTCCTGCCAATCGGTGCCATACCTGTTGGACTTTCCCCACAATGAACAACAGAATCAAACTTTCCAGGGCCACCGCTGTCCTCAAGTTGAAATCAGACCAGTGACACCTGCTCTGTGGTGAAGTGTTCCAGCCAAAACAAAACCGGCTTAAAAGAGGCAGATCTGGGATGGGTCATGCAGAGGATGCCCTTCAGCAGATTTGTTGCTTTCCGGACGTTAATCTAGGAAATGAATGTGTGGATTTGCCAACTTCTTTAAACATGAGTATCACGGCCTATGTCAATCTTGATAGAAGCTGAGGAGAACAGATCCCTTGCATAGGGGATTCTTTAGTCAAAAAGCTAATAGATGAAACACAGATGCCAGCGATGCTGTGGTTTACACAGATGGATCGGTCACCCAGGTCAAGCGTAGTGCATGGGTGTTCATTAGGAGCGAAAACGGAAAAACCATTAACAAGAGAAGTGCCTTTGCTGTTACAACCAGCAGCCTCACAGTGGAGATAATGGCTGCAACAGGGGCATTGACATGGCTGGGTACTCAAGAATTCATACATGCGTGCAAACAGCGATTCAATGAATATGCTCAAAAAAATCCAGGCTGGCGTTATTGGACATGAATGCATTCTTTCATCAGATGAATCACAAATAACTCGCTTAACCTTTATCTATGTGGCAGGTTATACAGATGTTCAAGGCAAAGAGCATTCAGATTATCTGGCAAACAAGGCAGTTACAACCACGGCTTCCCCTGCAATTCTTATTCTTTTTCTTCAGCAATTCAAGCCCTTGAGGATAGCACCCACCTCCATTTATCTCTCTGGTTGGCCTTCTCTTTCCAGTTGGTGACACCAAGTGTTTGTAGGTCTGTCGACATTATTTTTCCATCGTCTTCTTATTCTGCCTCATGGTCTCCTTGTTGTATAGCTTTTAATCTCCCTGTCATCTGGCACTCAATATGCCCCAGCCATTTCAGTCTTTTAGCCCTCATAATGCCAGTGATCAGTGATGATTTAAACAGATTATGAATTTCAGCGATGCATTTCTCTCTCCATTTTCCACTGTTTTGCACCTTTGATAAATCCAAAGATATTATGCTGTCAGTGCCAAACGTGGACATTTACACCCTCTGATGAATGTAAAATTGGACAACAGAGATGAAATGCCTTAGAAGACCTGCAGGAGTTTCAAAGAAAGACAGAATACAAAATCAGACGAATGCTAGGAATATAGCCAGTTTTACAGGCATCAAAGAACAACAAATGAAGTGGTTTGTACACCTAACAAGAATACCCTGGTACTATCTGCCACAGCGAGCCACACTGAAATGTTACAACGGGTATAGAGCAAGCGTAGACCTCGGAAAAGATGGAGTGATGGCATTAAGAACAGCCTTACAGAAATGAACATCAGTCTTAAAAGTGCTCTTGACAGAGCTCATCAACGATTGTTTCATCTTCCCCCGGACACTTTACTGAGGTACAAGGTGGAAGAGAAGAAGAAGATAGATTCGTGGTAAGACTTTGTTTTCAGAAATTTGTAATGTGGTAATGTTTATCTCTTTTAGTATCCTTGCCTTGGCACTTTTGTAAAACTTCCTTGGTAGCTCAGTACGTAGGATTACACCAAATAAAATTGTGTTATTTCTCAATTGCAGGAAATCAGTCGACTCCAGAGGAACCGTAAAGTCAACCAAGATCGGCAGAAACATATTGTGACAAGCCTGTTAATTTATTCAATTGTTGTCTACGTGTTCGCAGCTGTCATCTTCTTCTGCGTGTATTTCCCAGACACATGGCAGCTGAGGTTGCTTTACAGCTTACCACTGTTGGTGTTTCCATTTCTGTAAGTACTGACCTTCTTTTTGTGTGTGTGTGTGTGGAAAAGACAGTCAGTTTTTAAAAGAGTCGCTGTCTGTGGCTTAGGCATCGCAAAACGTAGTTTGTGATTCTGACATGCCTGGTTTGATGGTGGTATATGAGAGCTGGCCTTTTAGAAAGCAGTGGCAAACTGCTGAATGTAAAAAAACACGAACAGCTAAACAATGCTGGGACTGGTACTGCGTCTTGTAAAGGATGCACAAGTAACCTGTGAGGAAAAATTAATGATAATTCATTTGCAGCTGACAAACTTCTTCTTCTTCAGCATTCCGAACCCTTGAGGTTCATTGCTGCAGATTTTACCCGCCTCCAATCATCTCTCTGGTTGGCCTTTTCTTTCCAGTATTTGACACCAAGTGTTTGCAGGTCTGTCTGGACATTATCTCTCCAACTGACAGGCTTGAAGGGAGAAAAAGTCAAGTTTTCACAGAATCAGTGCTGGAGGTTTAGTGTTTGTGTTCTGCACAATTCTCTTGACAAGTGACCAGCCATTCTAGCGAGAGGGACTGAACTGCCTGGGATAAATCCAGATCAGGGAAATTCATCTTTCACTAATAATTACCTTTATTGAGAAGTGTTTTTTCTTTTTCTCGGTGTTCTTCTGCTTCTTAATTTCATCCTAATGCTTATTCCATAAAGTGTCTGCAGAGAGCAGTTAGATGTAGTTTCCTGTCCTCTGCTAGTTGCATAGCTTTTGTTACTGCCTCATTATTCTTCTTCTTCTGCCTTTAAACACTAGTGAAGCATGGGCCCTCAGTCAACTCACACCAGATCGCTCTATCTTTCGCGATCGGATACAGCTCTCCCCATGTCCTCCCTTCACTCTCCAACTCCCTTTTCAAAATTTTTTTTTTTTTTTTTAAATTTTATGTCTTCTTTTTTACCTCTTCATTCTTATGATGGATGATGTCATCAAGACCTGTAAGGAGAAGACAAAGAAGTACTCTGTAGGGTACTGGAAGATGAGACCAATCTGTAAATCAGAGCTGGCTTTTGCAGACGATGTGGCCCTGATAGCTAAATCAGAGGCACACCTTCAGTCCAACTTACTTGTCTGGAAGGAAGAGCTTGAAAAGAAAGGGATGACCATCAGTATCTCCAAAACTAAAACCATGGTGATCTCAAGAGAGGAGAAGAAACACCAGATCATGATGGGACAGTATGCATTGGAGCAGGTTAACCAGTTCAAGTACCTTGGAGTTGTACTAGACCAAAACGGAGGCATTAAGACTGAGCTGGCTACACGAAAATCAGCTGCTGGGAGACTCTTCCAGGCCATAAACCAAGGGTTTCTTAGCAAAAGAGAAATTGGCAAGAGGACGAAAATGGCTGTTTACCGCTCTACCTATGTACCAGTCCTGACCTATGGGTGTGAGTCATGGGCAATGACAACAGCTCACAGAAGCCAGCTGCAGGCCTCGGAAATGAGATACCTGAGAAAGGTGGTCCAAGTGACAAGAAGGGACAAAGTCCGCAATCAGACAATACGTCAGGATCTTGATACCCAGCCCTTACTAACCCGAGTGGATCAGTCACAGTTACGATGGTTTGGACATGTATGCAGAATGGGAGAAAATCGGCCACCATGGCAGGCATGGGAGGCTAAGAACCAGGGAACCAGACCTCCGGGATGACCCAGGGTGCGCTGGGAAGACAACATCCGACAGTCCCTAACTAACAGAGGGCTGGAATGGAACAAAGCCAGAAAGAAAACTGCTGATAGAGACGTCTGGCGATCTCTCTGGCAAACCTCTACACCCCAAGGTAGAAGAGGAGCGACTAAGTAAGTAAGTCTTCCTTTTAATATCAGATTGTGTTTCTGTATTGTTTATTTTACTCCCTTCACCCATCTCTTTCTTGGTCGGCCTCTTGCCTTGTAGCTTGCTGTTCTCATGTTGTAGGCTCTAGTTGCTGGCAGTTTTTGTTCAATTCTGACCAGAGGACCAAACTGTTTGATTGTTTGTGGTTCTGTGAAATCATTTACCAGTACTAGGCCTACCATTTCTTAGTTTTCACCAGCTGCAAACTCTAAAGAAAGTTCTGGGTGTGCATCCACTTCTGGACTTTGGTCATATTTCAGCCCTTGAGTTTTGCCTGTGCATCCCTTTTACAGTTCTGTCTTATCTGTATGCAAACTATTGGTTTTTCGCTTTTCAAGTAAATGCAGTTGAGTAGGATACGCATTGAGAAACCCTGATTTAAAAAAATATGACAAATATCTCTGGTGTTGTTCTTTTAACATTTCTTTTTTTTAGCTTTCCGATCTCTTCAGGTTGTTTGCTGCAGATATCACCCACTTTCATTCATCTCTGTGTTTGGCCTCTTTCCTTATGGGGAGTGTTTGTTGGTCTACCTTTGTGTCTCTCTGCTTTCTTCTTGGTCTGCCCTGTGATTGACTCCTATTCATCTTTTGTATATACAGTTTTTGTCTCTATCTTGTCTGCCATTCTTCCAATTCAGCAGTTGGTTAGCCCTCATGAGGCCAGGAAATAATCATGATTAAACATATTATTAATTTCGGTGTTGTTTCTCACTCTCTTCATTCTCCCTTCACCTTAAATGAGGAAGGTTTGGATGGGCCATACATTGAGAAAACCTGAGGACAGCATAACCAGAATGCCATTGCACTGAAGCCCATAAGAAATAAAGTCAGACCAAAAACACACAGAAAAGAATGAGATTTAAAAAAACAAATATGTGGCAATGTGGAATAAGCTAAACTCATTTGCAAATGATGGGTCAATGGCAAACGATGGATCAGTGGCAAATGATAGATCAATGGCAAGTGATGGATCAATGGCAAGTTATGGATATCTTGGCATGCATTGGTGAAGGATCTATGCTGTATTGGAGAATAAAGTACTAGAATAAAGTGTGTAGTCAATTGAAAACCTTGAAAGTATGATACAATTTTCAGTAACCATGCCTTAATTTTGTAACCTGCAGTATTGTTGTGAAAGATGTCAGGAGTGTTAAGTATGTGACATCACAGCGCAAACATGATGACTTCATAATAGCAGTTTAAAGATGACCACCTCATGTTAAAGAAGAGGAGGAAGGAGTAGTGTTGGTGGTTTGTTTATGCTTATATCTGTAATATTTATTACATTTATAACTTCTTCTTTTGAGATGGTCATCTCTAAATAAGTTTACAATCTTCTATTCTCCAGCATTTGGGGAATCAAAAAATTACTTCACTGGTACTTTGTGAAAAGAATATCATCCAATGGTGAGTAATATCTCACTGTTTCTTTCATTAAACAGTGACAAGCCTCGCTTCAAAGGTCCTGTGTTGTTGGTATTCTTTGAATATTTTCTCAAGGTAATGTTGGAGTGTTGGGAAATGAACAGGCAGACAGACTGGCTAGTTCTGCACCAATAAGTAGTGATTTTATTCATGGCAAACTGGATGTGGTCAAAGCCCTTTTGGAGCAAGTGGACAATGCGGAAGCATGAGTAGGTCATTATGATGCGGAGAGAATAGTACAGCCAGGAGTGACCAGGGAATCAGGTCAACACATTATTATGCGGAGAGAATGGTACAGCCAGGAGTGACCAGGGAATCTGGTCGACACATTATAATGCGGAGATAATGGTACAGCCAGGAGTGACCAGGGAATCGGGTCGACACATTATAATGCGAAGATAATGGTACAGCCAGGAGTGACCAGGGAATCGGGTCGACACTTTATGATGCTGAGAGAATGGTACAGCCAGGAGTGACCAGGGAATCGGGTCAACACCTTATGATGCGGAGATAATGGTACAGCCAGGAGTGACCAGGGAATCGGGTCGACACATTATAATGCGGAGATAATGGTACAGCCAGGAGTGACCAGGGAATCGGGTCGACACTTTATGATGCGGAGAGAATGGTACAGCCAGGAGTGACCAGGGAATCGGGTCAACACATTATGATGCAGAGATAATGGTACAGCCAGGAGTGACCAGGGAATCGGGTTGACACATAATGCGGAGATAATGGTACAGCCAGGAGTGACCAGGGAATCGGGTCGACACATTATAATGCGGAGATAATGGTACAGCCAGGAGTGACCAGGGAATCGGGCCGACACTTTATGATGCGGAGAGAATGGTACAGCCAGGAGTGACCAGGGAATCGGGTCAACACATTATGATGCGGAGATAATGGTACAGCCAGGAGTGACCAGGGAATCGGGTCGACACATTATGATGCGGAGAGCATGGTACAGCCAGGAGTGACCAGGGAATCGGGTCAACACATTATGATGCGGAGATAATGGTACAGCCAGGAGTGACCAGGGAATCGGGTCGACACATTATGATGCGGAGAGCATGGTACAGCCAGGAGTGACCAGGGAATCGGGTAGACACTTTAAGCTCAGAGGAAGACAAGATTTACATATAATCAGACTTCTGCTGGCACTGTCGGAGTTGAAGGTGTTTGTTGGCTGCTGAAGTTGAGGTCAGCGCAAATATGAGAATTCCTAAATGGTGTGATGTCTGTTTTTAACTCGTCTAAACTTGAAAAAAAAAATACAAGTTTTCCTCTCTCCTTTTCTTTGTTGTTGTATCCCACCAGGACATCACACAAGCGATGAACACTGGGGACACAAAGTGCCACCATCCGGATGAGGATCACCCGTGGAGAGGTCCCAAAAACCCCTTTCTGCCATTAGGCCATATTTATGGCCCCGCCATATTCAGGGCCCTCGGCAAAAGCCAGGGTGGGGCTTCAAATAACGAAAAATTGTATCCCACATGGGGACGGCTATAACAACGTTTGCCATTGACTTATAAAAAAAATGACAGATGACATAGACACAAAAACCGCATACACAAAAGAGTTGAAAGGGAGTAGACTTTGAGGGAGACCAAGAAGATGATGGAAAAATAATACACAGGCATACTTACAAACACTTAGAGTCACACACTCGAAAGAGAAGGTCTGTCACAGAATGAACAAATTAACTTTATTTTCAAAGGGTTACAAATTAGGCATGCAGGCCCGTCTTAAATGCCACCCTTCCAAGCCCTTTCAGACCACCATTGCATGTCATCAATAATACATGTGGTGTCTACATAAAAATATACATAATGAAATATGCATACACACATCATATATACACAAGCGTACACAGTTTGTTTTTGTGTGCTCATACATACACAGACAGAAACATACATACATACACACATACATACATACATACATACATACATACATACATACATACATACATACATACATATTTACATACATACAGAGGTGAATGGAGGCACATAATAACTAGCAATGATCCTCAAAGGCTCATATTGCTGAAGTTGTTCCCGTCAGTTGTAATTCTGCCTCAGATACTGTTGTTGGGGCAGTGAATGGTATATTTTTACATATACAAGGCTTTTTAATTTAACCCTATTTCCCCAAGAAGGCTAAATCTAGTCACTTCTGATTGTGACATAAACCTTGCAAAAGCCGAAATCGTCATTTCTGCAGTGACCAGTTTTTTCTTCAAGCGTAATTAAATGCTATTAGTGCTGTGTGATAGGAGGCCCAGATATGAATATATCAACTAAATATAGCATTTAGATCATATTCTTTGGGGATCCATTAGATTTTTCTAAGCTAGGTTGACTTAAATTTTTCCTTAACCCCACCAGACCTGAGGCCCTGAACCTAACTGTCCTCTATACCTGAGCTCCTGGGCATTAACACGAAAAAATCAGCATGATATTAAAAAATATTAGTTACATGCAAACAATTGGCTAGAATAAGATGAAACTTGGAGACATTGTAGAAAATAGGCTTACCTTTTATCTAGCGCCAATATTCCACCTTTGTGTGCCAATCCACTCAGCAGAATCAGCCTTGTTTCTCAAAGTGAACACCAGATGTTGCTGTTTGAGGGACACACCCCTTCTACTATTGATCTATTTCTAGATTTATAATTTTCAAGATTTTGACTGTGTCACTTCAACTGTGAACGTATTCTTCATGAAATTATGTCTCTGCAGAGTCTGAATAAACCAAAGTATCGATCATCACTCCATGCCTGTCTATAGCACATTATGACATTCCATGCCTCTCTGTAGCACATTTGACAATTTATGCCTCTCTTTAGCACATTATGACATTCCATGCCTATCTGTAGCACATTATGACATTCCATGCCTATCTGTAGCACATTATGACATTCCATGCCTATCTGTAGCACATTATGACATTCCATGCCTATCTGTAGCACATTATGACATTCCATGCTCCTCTGTAGCACATTATGACATTCCATGTCCTTCTGTAGCACATTATGACATTACATGCCTTTCTGCAGCACATTATGACATTCCATGCCCCTCTGTAGCACATTATGACATTCCATGCCTATCTGTAGCACATTATGACATTCCATGCCTATCTGTAGCACATTATGACATTCCATGCCCCTCTGTAGCACATTATGACATTCCATGCCTATCTGTAGCACATTATGACATTCCATGCCTATCTGTAGCACATTATGACATTCCATGCTCCTCTGTAGCACATTATGACATTCCATGCCCTTCTGTAGCACATTATGACATTCCATGCCCCTCTGTAGCACATTATGACATTCCATGCCTCTCTGTAGCACATTCTGACATTCCATGCCTCTCTGTAGCACATTCTGACATTCCATGCCTCTCTATAGCACATTATGACATTCCATGTCTCTCTGCAGCACATTCTGACATTCCATACCTTTCTATAGCACATTCTGACACCATTGTTCGGGGAAGGGGGGAGGGGGAATAGGTTTTTAAAAAATTTGCCAAGTGTGTGAGAGACTATTCAGTATATTATATATTTAGAAAGATCAAACAACTTATGTATTTCAGATTTAGCTCTGCAGCAACTGCGGGAGAGGAAGAAGCAGATTGTGAGTACTTATGACATCTTGTGTTCATTTATTGTTTAAACTTTGGTCATATATAGGGAGCTGCAGGATCGCAGTGGCTAGATGCTTGCCAGATTGCCCCAAAAGTTTTGGTTTTCACTCTGTTTTAGGCTAAAAGTCTTGGGTTTCACTCTGTTTTGGGTCAAAAGTCTTGGGTTTTACTGTTTTGGGTCAAAAGTCTTGGGTTTCACACTATTTTAGGCCAAAAGTCTTGGGTTTCACTCTGTTTTGGGTCAAAAGTCTTGGGTTTCACTCTGTTTTGGGTCAAAAGTCTTGGGTTTCACTCTGTTTTTGGGCAGATTTTTATATTTGGCCTACCATTTCTACGAACATATACTGCAGACCACATGCTACTGTGAGAATCGATAATGAAGTAGGTCTGTACTGACCAGTCAAGAAAGGTGTGCTACAGTGGTGTGTAATGTCTCCAGATCTTTATTCCTTGTATAGTGAAAATATTATGGGACATCTGAAAAACAAGAAGGAAATTAACATGGGATGGTGTATCGTCAATAATATAAGATGTGTAGATGATGTGATGTTAATTACAGACAGTGAAGATCTGCAGTCTGCTTTCGCTCTGAAGTGTTCAGAGTTCGAAATGCATCGTCCATGTTTACAGTGTGCCCAGAATTCAAAAGGTGACGCGCAATGGATGACTGGTGGTCCTTTCGACCAGTCACCTGATTCATTTTTTGTTGAGTTGTTGGTCTTCTTAGTAGTTTGCATTGCTTTTACCACCCATAGTGCAGTATATTTAGCAACCCGTTTCTTTAGTCATCAATCAATTCAGCCCACATATGCAGCTTTACTGGTGCATTTCTATTTCTATATTACGATTGTCACATATCACTCCTGTCACGTGCCTGATTTAAGGATTTCTCCTTAAGAACCAACAGCACTCTGAAATAATTATGTTGAGTCGTTGGCTCGTATTGGTCTAAGGGATGCCCCATGGCCAATATACGCCCAACTTATTTCAGGAGTAGGGCAACTCAAGTTTTGGCACTACAAAATAAATATTATTCCTAGGCACGTTTGGCTAGACACCCCCACTACTATAAAAAGATAGCCCCCAGGTTATGATAGTCTACTATCATAGCCATGTTTACACAGATAACACTTATTACTCACACAAACATCAAAGCTAGACAGTTAGAATGGTGAAATAGGGACACCCAAGTCAGCCATGAAAATGTGTGCATGTAATTAGTACAATATATACATAAAATAATAAATAGATCAAGAGTTCAGTGAATGGAGCTCAGGAAACATTGACACAACCCAGATATTGAAGCAGCCAGATGTAGTCTTGAGGAGTACATGAATTTATCCTAGGAATCTCAAGGTGCTGTGGGAAGAGAGCATGATAATGAATAAGTGATCACTTAGCCCAGTTCGTAGGTCAATGCTCCCCTCAGTCCATGGTGATTCGACTGTAGTTGACTCAGGTATCTATGCCTTGATTTGATCTGGTACAAGTTGGCTATCTCACAATAGAGGACACAGGAACTGCACAGGAACCCAACAAGTCTCTCTCACAGGTCAGGACACAAAAACTGCATCAGAGCCCAACAAAGCTCTTGAAGACTGGTTCTCTGGATTGATGACACAGATGTCTGCAATTGTCCACTCGTCCTGGAACTCACAAACAAGCTCTTGCCATGTTGAGGTAGTGGCACAATGGGCAGGACTTTTGGGTATGCTTGGTGCCCAGAATGGTATGGGTTGGTGGTTGTTGGCTGGACTGTGATTCGTTTGCCTGATCTCTAAGGAGGTATCATCTTGTCAGGAAAGAACTCAGAATTAGTAATCAACTTTAATCACACATGAGCTCACCCCACCTCTGCTATCCTTCTCCATTCCTCAGAGTGTAACTCTCAAGTACAGGAGACAATGTCTCCTTTCATTTATCTGTCTGTAAACTAGTGCAACAGATAGAAAACAGGGTATATAGTGGAGATAGATAGGAACTACCACACATAGATCATCCTCTCTCCACCCTCACATCTGCACTCGCAGACATACTATGTTTACAGTTGGTACCTATATATATATTCCACGTCTCCCCAGGCTGCTCACTACACACCCACTGAATCTGTGTCAAATACACTATTGACTCAGAGCGCCTAGCCCTGACGGCCGGTTAAAGATGACCTAGATTCCCCATTGCTGTTATGCGGCACAAAACTTCGTTTGACTGGTCCAAGAATAATTATTTGTAGGGTTTAATGTCTTTACAAATGGTGTGGGTTATGTAGAGCACCAACTAATTAGTCTGTACAGGGGAAAGTCTAATGTTCGGAGCCTGATCTCTGGATATCCAGAACGGTCGAACTCTGTGTGATCACACAGCTGACTCTGCCCTCTCTGCAGCAGTGGCCAACTTTAAAAAGACATAATTTATGGTACTCGTAAACTATAAACAACTTACCCAAGCTTAGGAAATCTTTCAAGATAGAAATGGAACTTTGAATGCACCAGTTTCTACATAGACTGTATGCACGTCTAGACACTTTGGGATCAGGCGAAAGAATGTTTTTTTTTTTCAAACTTAAACTCTAGGAAAGATGTCCCCTGTATTCCTGCCCAAGGAGTAAACCGGTTTATAGGAATTTCTAAATAAATTACCAGAAATCGTCAACCTACGGTTGCAAGTTTGAAATGAAGATTTATCAAAGCAACTAGAGGGTCTAGAAATGAATATATCACCAGATCTTTATCTGGTGATATATATATCAAGATAAGGGACTATATACCCTTCCGGACGGGTTTAAGTTTGAAATCTGACTGAGCGCGAGGGAGTCAAAGTCACGACTCGTCCATTGTGTAGGGTTGGTTGCTCACCCCACGACAACGATTCATTAAAACAACAGCTATAAAGTGGTTCAATCCAGAATTATGCAACATTGCTTTGAGTGTACGTTTGTCCATTTGTCTGTATGTTGATTTGTCTTTTTGTCCATTAGTCTGTGTTCAGCTGTCTGTTTTCTGTCTCACAGCTGGAGGATGTTGTTGAGACGGAGACATACAAACGGGCCAGAGAGATTCTGGAGAAATTTGATCCTGGGAGACTCCGGAAATTGGAAGTTGTAGGTTTATTTTTCAAACTGATTTTATTTCAATCTTTGTCTATTTTTATGTCTGTATGTATGTGTATATATATATATATATATATATATATATATATATATATATATATATATATATATATAGTATATATATATATATATATATATATATATATATATAGGAGACTCACTTACAAAACCAGCTGAGACTTGCTGCAGCCCACGTCCAATGTTCGAAACCGGGCGGTTCCTGGGGTTCGCCCAGCCTCTAGGTAATGGGTACCAGAGTTAACACTCTAGGGTAAATGGAGGAACATCGCTGTAGCTACGGAGTTGTGTGTGGACGGCGACACAGGCGAACAGTTTCTTATCAGCTGTCCGTACTGGTGGCAGAGCACTTATGGTTTTTAACCGTGTGCAATGATGCTGGTTCACATCTCCCGAATTTACCTTTACCTTTTTACTCTCTGTTGTGCACTGACACACACCCCTTTCTGTTCTTTCTCTTTAGATTTACTTTTTCACTCTTCTCTCTTTTTTCTTTTCATTCCTCAGTTTGTTTCTGTTTCTCTAGTACTCCTTTTTTAATTGTCATGTTTTTATGTTTTGTTTTTCTTTCTTTTGTGTATCTTATTCAGTTTTTCTCTTTTTCTCTTTCTGTATTCTTCTGTGATTTTCATTCATGTCTCTGCACTACTCTCTTGATCTCTATTGCACTCTCTTTTTTCTTTCATCTCCCCCTTCCCCCCCCCCCCCCACCCCACCCCACCCATCTATTTCTAAATTGTGACCTTATTGTCACCCCTCGCACTTCCATCTTTCTTTCTTCTTGTCTTTCTTTAAGTTCCTCTCACTCCATTTTACTCTTCTCCTCTGTGATCAAGCCATTGCAAAATACTTATTCCCTGCCTCTTCTCCTAGAAGATACAATCAACTTTTTCCACATGAATGGTCTAATACATCTGAGTTGGAGAGTAGTATAGTCTGAAATGATGTAACTAATGAATTCGAAGAGCATGCTTCAAAAATTCGAACTGGTGTCCTGCATGTAAAGTGGCTTGCATTGCTTGGTATGGCTCAGATCAAGAGAAATCTTAGATTGGCTGCTTCCATTCCTCTGGGCTCCGAGCTGCCTTATGATAAAGTAAACTTGGTGAAGGCTCTCACAGATCAAGTGAATAGTCAAACGGAACAGAGTATCCAGACCTTGAAAAATGAATTCAACAGGGAGTTCAAACGATCTGGACAGTTTTCAAAGTGTCCAGGAAAGGATGGGCCGACTTGCAAGTCGCACCATCAGTAGGGAGACCCAATCTTTGGCTATTGATAAAGGAGGTGGAACACATATAGGAATGTCCTTAGTGCAGTATTGTCAGTTCTTGATTCAGTCATTCATTCATTTATTCATAACCCTGAGTTTACCATGTGTCTTTAGGGCAGCCCAGAATCAGGGGGAGGAACTCCGGCCACCATCACCAGCACCCCTGGCACAGGTCAGTTAGAGTTATTTTTCCATTTCTCATTCCCTGTATTCTTCAAGTTTTGATGCTTTCCCAGACATCAAAGACTTGCAAAAGTCAGATTCTTCAGCCGAAAGGCGTGAATATCACAGTCATGTTGTAAATGGGCACAACACGTTTACATCTTTGGATGAACGTTGCAAGAGTATTTAACGTATACATAAGAGAGAGAGATTTTTTGTGATATGCCTCCATGTAATTTCAGAAGAAACTCTAGATATCAACAAACTCAAGTTGACTGCTACTTTCTTTAAATATAGTAACATTAAAGACTGCATATGCATTCAACAGAAAAGAAGTATTCTTTGGTTTTATTAGAATAATTTCTTAATTGGTTGTTACATCACTTCTATTTTAACATGAAGATTACATAAGATATTGGGGTTGTGTACATTTACACAAATACGTTGTCTTTATTTTGGAATTATGTTACTGCTTTTGTCCCAAGATGGTGGAGAAAAATAAGACCTTGCAATATTTCAGCAAAATCCACAATAGTTGAGTAGAAGTAGATGAGGTCTGGTGGGTGTGTTCTTTTTCTTTTTTTCATTTTCACTTTTTTAATCCAGAAACTATGAGTTGTTAACCCTTTGGCTTGGTACTATTGATGTGCCAACTGAACCCTTCGGCCTTGATTCCATGATAGATACCGTAAATTGGGTGGAATGTGACTTTTCTGCCTACTCCTGGGCGTGAACCCGTACCACAAGGAGTTTGTCACCCGGTCGCCGCACAGTCCGGTTTAGCCAACTGCGCTAACGAGCCGGGTTTTTTTCCATTTAAAAATGGTCGTGGAAACCTACACGTGGATAAAATGTAAATTATGCTTACCTCCCATGTAGTTCTAGGGCCTCATTGGGGAAAGGGTACAGACCCAGTGCCCCCTTAACAAACATGATGTAAAAGGTGACTAATGGGGGGGGGGGGTGATTTGTTGAAATTGGATGTATTGGGCCACAAGGTGCCGATATCACTGCCTTTTTGTACGCCATAACATGCCATATGCCCTTTTAAGGGCGAACACAGGAGAAGAGTGATGCTTACATAATTTGTTAATTCTCCTTGTGGGTTCCAGGGCCCTATTACAGGGATAATAACAATAGACCCACTGCCTACCCAAAAGCATGTCATAAGAGTTGACTAATTGGGAGCATTCTTCGAAGATGGAGTGCATCTGCCTGAGAGGCAAGATACCATCAGTCTGCATTCAGATTAGTCAGATCTGTAAAATGGATACACACGCAACACTCAGCTTCTGGAACAGGACTACAGTCCAGAAGTGGATGAACAAACAGAACTTTCCGCCAGAGTTTACATCTGGTGAACATGAAGAAGAAGAATTTATTAATGCTCTGTATGCCTGGAGATGTGCTCCCATTTGTATGCTTAACCTGATATGCGATCACCCATGGAGACAGACATGAGAGATAGCTCTGCAACAATCCTTATTAAGCTTTTACTTTGGTGCTGGATCGTGAGAGACATCTCGACACCAACTACAACACCTGTATGAATAACAGTCCGTCATCATGATGTGCTTTTCCAATTAGCACTGGTGGCCAAGTTTTGCTCTCTTACATGATCACCAGAATCATGGATTAGGTCAGTGCTCTTGTCCTGTCCCTTCCATATGGCCAGCCATCTGAATAATTTAAACACGGTAAGGTCCATTTGCACAGCAGTGAGGTGTCAGGCATCTGGTTTCAGACTCAGTTTTTATATATCAGTCTGTACTCTGTAATGATGATTTTTTATTTGTTTTTTGTTTTGTTTTCCTTGACATTTTCTGGTACCAGTTTTTGGTTAAATTGGCTGGGTAGGCGGGACCATTATTTTTCCATTTCATCCTGGTGAGGATTTGAACCCAAGATCTTTGGTTCAGTAGGCAAGCATCTAGCTACTGTGCTGCTGCCATTCCCGAGTTGAGGTTCTGCTGGAATAGTTGTCCTGTACTCATCACTTCTGTTTGTCATTTGCAGTGCTCCAGCAGAGAACTGTCAGAACAGCTGTGCCAGTTGCCAGAGCTGCTTCTTCAGTGACCCCCAGGATGTCTAACCCAGCCACCCCCTCACCGACCCAAGTACTGCCACGACCCAGGCAACCAGTGACCCCATTTCCTTCAACACCCACTTTCCGCCAGCCTCAGGTTCGGCCTCTGTTACAATCACCACAGCCGAGATCAACGGCCACACCCCGGCCACAAGCCACAGGATTGCCACAGCCCAGAACTCCATTCCCATCACAGCCTGTCACCACTGGAGGCTACAGCGGTAAGAATGGGCCAAACCCCAGTCCATTTCGGCCTTTATCATATTCATATTTTTTACACATAAGACATTCACATGTGATCTTCATTGTTGCTGGCCTTCTGCTTTTCTGCATATTGTGTCCCGTTTCAGTTTACGCTCCTTTATTTCCCATTCTGCTGCCATCTCCTTTATTTCCCATTCTACTGTCATCTCCTTTATTTCACATTCTACTGTCATCTCCTTTATTTCACATTCTACTGTCGTCTCCATTATTTCCCATTCTACTTTCGCCTCCTTTATTCCCATTCTACTGTCATCTCCTATATTTCCTATTTTACCATCGTCTCCTTTATTCCCCATTCTACTGTCATCTCCTTTATTTCACACTCTGCTGTCATATCCTTTATTTCACATCCTGCTGTCATCTCCATTATTTCACACTCTGCTGTCGTCTATGTTTCCTTAGGTCATCCATGTTTCTTTTTTCCCATCTGCCATACTAGAGAGCTGTGTTTGCCAGAATGTCAAAAGGCATTCTGGAAAACCAAAACTATACCCATCTTGTTTGGATATCATTTCCATTCCATTTACAGCTTACTTTTTTCCTTGTCCGTACTTCTATGGTATTACACTTTTTTTTTGATAGGCCAGTTCAGAAATAGGAAAAAGAAATTCAGCTGTGATCACCATCATCACTAGTCAGTTAACCTAGTCAATTTACCATATATTTTTTTTTATCATAATAAACAAGCCAAATAATTTCTTGAGGCCTCACAGATGTGGTTCTACAGAAGATTCCTTAGAATTTCTTGAGGCCTCACAGATGTGGTTCTACAGAAGATTCCTTAGAATTTCTTGAGGCCTCACAGATGTGGATCTACAGAAAATTCCTTAGAATTTCTTGAGGCCTCACAGATGTGGATCTACAGAAGATTCCTTAGAATTTCTTGAGGCCTCACAGATGTGGATCTACAGAAGATTCCTTAGAATTTCTTGAGGCCTCACAGATGTGGATCTACAGAAGATTCCTTAGAATTTCTTGAGGCCTCACAGATGTGGATCTACAGAAGATTCCTTAGAATTTCTTGAGGCCTCACAGATGTGGATCTACAGAAGATTCCTTAGAATTTCTTGAGGCCTCACAGATGTGGATCTACAGAAGATTCCTTAGAATTTCTTGAGGCCTCACAGATGTGGTTCTACAGAAGATTCCTTAGAATTTCTTGAGGCCTCACAGATGTGGATCTACAGAAGATTCCTTAGAATTTCTTGAGGCCTCACAGATGTGGATCTACAGAAGATTCCTTAGAATTTCTTGAGGCCTCACAGATGTGGTTCTACAGAAGATTCCTTAGAATTTCTTGAGGCCTCACAGATGTGGTTCTACAGAAGATTCCTTAGAATTTCTTGAGGCCTCACAGATGTGGTTCTACAGAAGATTCCTTAGAATTCCTTGAGGCCTCACAGATGTGGTTCTACAGAAGATTCCTTAGAATTCCTTGAGGCCTCACAGATGTGGTTTCTACAGAAGATTCCTTAGAATTCCTTGAGGCCTCACAGATGTGGTTCTACAGAAGATTCCTTAGAATTCCTTGAGGCCTCACAGATGTGGTTCTACAGAAGATTCCTTAGAATTCCTTGAGGCCTCACAGATGTGGTTCTACAGAAGATTCCTTAGAATTCCTTGAGGCCTCACAGATGTGGTTCTACAGAAGATTCCTTAGAATTCCTTGAGGCCTCACAGATGTGGTTCTACAGAAGATTCCTTAGAATTCCTTGAGGCCTCACAGATGTGGTTCTACAGAAGATTCCTTAGAATTCCTTGAGGCCTCACAGATGTGGTTCTACAGAAGATTCCTTAGAATTCCTTGAGGCCTCACAGATGTGGTTCTACAGAAGATTCCTTAGAATTCCTTGAGGCCTCACAGATGTGGTTCTACAGAAGATTCCTTAGAATTCCTTGAGGCCTCACAGATGTGGATCTACAGAAGATTCCTTAGAATTTCTTGAGGCCTCACAGATGTGGATCTACAGAAGATTCCTTAGAATTTCTTGAGGCCTCACAGATGTGGTTCTACAGAAGATTCCTTAGAATTTCTTGAGCAGCAACAACAACAAAAAGAGCAAACACAGATGTTTTGAAAGAGGTGAGGGTTCAAAGACAACTTATAAGAAGTATCAGAAAAAGTCATCATTTGTGGGTCATATTGCGAGAAGAAAAACTTTAAACGTGTTGTCACAGAAAGATCTGTGGAAAAAGAGACAGGAAAAGACAATGCGAGAAGATTTTTGGCAGCCATTGTTATGGGGGCGCCACAGTGATGTAGCAGCTAGGCGCTGGCTTGTGCATCTGAAGGTTGTGGATTCAGGTCCTGTCTAGCCCTGTGTGCCCGTTACGCCTGAAGGTGTGGAGAAGGGTCCTTTACTTAACTTTGTCATGGCATAGAGGGATGTTAGCACACGAGCTGATTCATGCTGCTGGATATCGCAGATTTTGGAGAGGCAGTCAGTCAGCAAGGCACATTATGAGCAGAGGGTTTGGACGATTTTTCAGTACACTGAAGAAAAGACAGACAATCTTGCAATCTGGTTGTAAGCTGCACCATCAGTATATGGATTCTTCATTGGCTGTTGAGAAGGTGGATGGAGTACTAGAAATGTTCCAGATGTAGTCTTCTTCTTCTTCTCGTTCACTGGCTGTAAACTGCAGCGGAAAGTTCTGGTTGTTCGTCCAATTCCAGAACCTGAGTGTTGCGAGCTCATCCGTTTTACAGATCTGACTCATTTGTATGTAGACTCTCAGCTCCTTGCCTCTCTAGCAGATGCAGTCCGATTTAGGAGGAAACTCCTAGTTAGTCGACTCTTACGGCATGCTTTTTTTGGGTAGGTCTGTTCTTGTTTTTCCCGCAATGGGGACCAACAGTTTTTATGACCTTTCTTCAATCATACAACAGTATAGATTGTACACTTTTATTAAATTGTGTTTTGGTTTTCTATAGATATAGCTGTGAACTTAATGCCTGTGCAAGACACTAAAAATCTGTGAAAATAAATGCTGCTTGTTTTACGCCCAGTTCTTTATTAATTATAATGATTCTGGCACTCCAGCATTACAAAGCACATTCGCAACACCGAAGCCACAGATGCCGATAATACAGTATCAGATAAAATCATACGTAACCCCAACATCAGATCAGACTATCAACATCTGTTTTATCATTGTGAAGGGAAGAATAGTCTTTGGTCATGTAATGTGAAAAGGAGCACTGAAAAATATTGTGATGACTGGAAAGATCACTGGTAGCAGAAGCAGACCAATAGAAATGATGGTGGATGGCTTAAAACAGTGGCATGGAGGAATATCATCAGTGGCATTGATCCAAAACACCAAAGACCGAGATCTGTGGCGACACATGAACGCGTACGCCAGCTGCAAGGCACTTGATAATGATGATGTTGATGAAGGGAAAAGAAAAAAGAAAGAAGTCAGTATTGGTCTGCGGCTTAGTCTCATTACAAAAATGTGTTGAGGGGCTAAGCCGCCAAAAACCCCCACCACAGTGACCCCCCACCCACTCCCAACCATGTAAAAAAACAAAGCAGGGAGGGTTGCTGGAACCTGAAGGCTTTAGCCAATTGCTATAACAAACATAGAGCAGAACATATTCTGTTTATGTTTCAGAGATTTCCCATGTACTACAAGACATGCAAGTTCTCTGAAGCATAAATATTATGACTTTGACCCCATGTTTGTTATTAATTTTAATGAGATTTTATCCATTTGTGTACAGAAATCTTCAAGTTCACTTTTCTGTCTTTGGCAGAAAACATGTAGTTGTTTCTGGGTACGCTTTTTATTTTATCTTCATTGATATTCCAAGTCATTATTTGTGTTGTGTTAATTAATATAGTCTTTAGCTGCTTGTTTGTAATCACTCCTAATTTTAGCAAATGAACAAACCTGTTATCTATCCTGTTGCTGATGACATTCTTATCTCTATTCTCAGTCATGCCCCCAGGCCTGCCAATGCCCAGGACTGTGCTGCCCCGAGAACGAGGCACCATGGACAAGTTGATGGATTATCTGGTCGGAGATGGGCCCGAGAACAGATATGCCCTCATATGTCAACACTGCTCCTCTCACAATGGCATGGCCTTGAAGGAGGAGTTTGAGTATCTGAGTAAGCTGCTTCTTCTTGAACTAATACTATGCATCCTTCGAAGTGGGAGTGCATCTGTCTGAGAGGCGAGGAACCAACAGTCTGCATACTAATAAGTCAGATCTGTAAAACGGTTGTAGAACGAGGAGACCAAAGTCTAGAGGTGGATGAACAACCAGAAGTTTCCGCCAGAGTTTACAACCGGTGAATGCAAAGAATAAAAGAAACTAATATTCCATTATTTTCGTAACCATACTTTTAAAATAAACACGTGTAAGCGTATTCTTTTTTTCACTTTTTTTAAAGGTTTTTCAAAATTAACATTCCCCCCCCCCTCCCCCCTCATTTATTTTCATAGGCTAAGAACTGAGCAGACAGGCACTGAAATGTGAAACAGATGGATTGAGGAAGGGAGGACGTCCAAGAGACACCTTAAAATGAATGTTGATGAGAGGCCAAAGGTTCTGGACTGGGTTCTATCCATGATGTTGATGGATTGCAAAGGATAGAATAGAGCGGAGAAATAGACTACAAGCCCTATATCAGGGCTGTTCAGCAAAGTTAACTCAGGGGGCCAGCATATTGTAAATGGGATCATCATGTCCCAGAGACCCAGGCCCCAGCCTAGAAAGACCATTAACACAATGTTAGGGGGCTGAGTGGTCTCGAGGTATGGTGTCCACCTCGAGTGCTGGATGTCCCGGGTTCAAGCCAGGTGAAGGCTGGGATTTTTTTTCATGTGAACTTCTGGTAATTTCTCCTGGTCCCTGGGTGGTAAGATCGGATGCCCGTGTGTATTGTTGCGCACGTAAACAAAATTATCTTGGCAGTTGAAAATAGAAAAGAGTAGCCTAACGATGCTGCCCAGGCAAAATTTTGTGATAAAAATCTACCCAAAGTATTTCAGGATTCTTGCCGGTGCATCAGAGTTCCTGCTGCGCTGAGATTTTTCAGACCCAGGAATGAGTTAGAAGTAGAATGGGTCACTTATGGGGTTTAACTCATGTGCCGTGATGTTGATCCGTTGAATAAACATTAACATAACAAAGTGTTATGTTATCACCATCGACGTCACTGCACATTAAGCATTCCAATGCATGCACAATCCTCTCATGCAGCAGCCACTCCAGTGTACTTCTACTAAATATTCCCATGAGAGGCTGGTTATATTGTCTCCTATCTCGGCCTTGCAGGTGGCATAGACAAGCTTCACCATGCTTTAATCCCATGTACCGCAGCGTTGATGATGTTTGCTCTGTCCATGCTTCTTCCCACATGCTTAGTGCATAGTTTGCCAGTTGTTCCGCTCCCTCATTACCCTTTACCCCAGCATGACCAGGTGTGTAGATCCAGGTTAGGGAGGTTAAGTGCGAGTTTTGAATGCTTTCTACCCATTCAGAGCACCTACCGCCAGTTGCCATCTTCTGAAGTATACTTATGGGGTCACATACTATTACTGTCTGTGTGGCTGTTTCTTCTGCTACCCATTCTAGTGCTCAAGAATCAGCAGCTACCTCCATGGTCATGCTTGACACAGTTGTCTGGAAAGCGCCGCTGTCCTCTTGTATTGTTTTTCCCTATTCTTTGTGCTATGTATGCCCATGCTGACCTTAAACCGTGCTTCACGGATCCATCTGTGTAGATGATGATGTTGTGGGCCACTTTTTAGGCCTCCATGCGCCAGATTTAGCCCGCGGGCCGCTAGTTGAAAAGCCCTGCTCTCTATGATATATAATCTGGCACAACAAGATGATTAGTAATTAGAAAGGATTATCATCACAGCACTCCAGGCAGATCCATAGGTGCTCCGATCTCCTCCAAAGCTCCACAAGTGTAACAACAGGATGATGGTGATTGTTAACTTAAATCCTTTTATCCTGTATTTTGACCCTTTAAGACAAATTGCTTGAACTCTTTCAGTTCTGGTCACCTAATATTTTGACTCCCGCTGTCCCAAGAAACAGAGCCAAAAAACTCTAAATACTTTGTTCTGAACACATTCAGCATATTCGCTATTGGACAGAAGTATTTCGGCTTATGATTCTAATACAAAGAGATATTCCAGGATTGTCTGTGATAAAAGATAGCAGCTACATTATAATTATTTGAATTCATATTCACAAACACTGCGGTAAACTCCAGCGGAAAGTTTTGGTTGTTCATCCACCTCTGGACTTTAGTAGTCTTGTTCCAAAACCTGAGTGTTGTGTTTACATCCATTTCACAGATCTGGCCTTATTTCCATGCAGACTGTTGGTTCCTTGTCTCTCAGGCAGATGCACGCTGACTTCAAAGCCCCCCAGTTAGTTTACTCTTACGGAGGCAGTGGGTTTATTCTTGATTGCCCTGACAGTAGGGTCCTGGAACCTACCCAGCAATTTCTTCTAAATTACGAAGATTCATATGATGAGCCTGTTTGGTACTGAGTGAATTAAGCAACAACAGTTGAAGAAATGTTGAGTTAAAAAAACGCATGTCTAGGGCTCAGACAGTTAATTTGTGATTTTTCTTTTTCTGCATGCACCCCTTGAAAGGGCGGTTGATGTGTTGTGAATTTACAGCTAGGCTGCAACATCATTGCATTTTGGCCCAACTCATTCGGTTTCAGCAAACATGATTTGTACACTATATACTAGATTTAATCGAGCAGATCAAGTGGTTAGGCCATCTCGTTAGAATATATCATGATCAAATATTATCACCAGCACTACATCTCAGATCAGCTACGAGAGGATGACCACGAAAATATGGATCGACAGCACTAAAGATACTCTACGCCTTCACGGCATGACAATAGCCAGTTTCAGCCAGCAGCAGCCAGGGTGTACTGGATCGCAGATTATTCCTCCCCTATGACAGTTAATGGCAGAAGTGGATTATGATGAGGGTGACTCTGTTAAAGACAATTATATGGGAAAAGATCTCAAGCAGTCAGTCTTGATCACAGAAGGAACGAACAAACTTTATTCTTAAAGGGTCACAAATTGGGCACGCATGCCTGTCTTACATTCGGCCCTTCCAGACATCCGTCTTTCACACTGCAGTTGTATTTTATCAGTAAGCATGTTATATTCGTATGAAAATATGCATATCATGAATATCAACCCAAAAAAACCCCCACAAAAGCATGGGTGGTGAAATGCACGCACGCACGCACACAGAGAGCGGGACAAATTGTCTGTTCTTGTTGCAACCAGAACCCACACAAGGATAACTTTTGATGAATAGTTAATGTTTATATTTAACTGTGTTGTTAACATCTATGGCTCTTTCTATGTGTGTATGTGTGTAGTTATTCTCTTTTCTCAATCTCCCTGCAGGCTTCCGATGTTGCTACTGCTACAACTTAAACCCTGCCAAAAAGCAGCGTCCGCTGGCCCCAAGACTTGAGTTCTTTGCTCCAGGAAGCAGCAACAGGGGGCAGTTATCGGGTAACTTGAGTTTTAGTATTTTTTTTTTTTTTTTTAATCATAATAAGGTCTTCCTGTTTAATTATTTAGACCATTCATCATCACGAGCCATGCCCATTGTGATATTAGTATATTTGGCCTGTGTTCTAGACCCATATTTTCATAGACAGAATAATAGATAAGGGGCATGGGGAACATAACACTGGCCACCTTTACATCCCAACACACTTTCTATTACCCATTTTCTTCTTAGTGTTCACCAGCTGTAAATTAGGGCAGAAAGTTCTAGTTTTTGTGTGTGTCCCTCTTGTCTTCCATTTTACAAATCTGGCTTACTTGTACGCAGACTGTTGGTTCCTCACCTCTCATGCAGCTGCGACCTGACTTTGAAGAAAAGAATTTCTAATTAGTTGCCTTTTACAACACGCTTTTTAGGAAGACAGTGGGTCTGTTCTCTTCCCCAACCTCCTAAATCAGGACCCTGGAATTCACGTGGGGAAGTACCCCTTTCAGGCTGGGTCAACTTTGGGGCCAAGGTCAGTTTTGAAAAAAAATCTCACTTGATGTGGATATAAACCCAGAACCTTTAGGCCAGCAGGCAAGCATCTAGCCACTGCGCCACCATTGCTTCCCACTAATTAACTTAAACCCAATTCAAAACAATGTTTTCCAGTTGGGAATGTTTAAAAATGCGGACACAAACAGTAGGTTACACAGTTTACTGCCTGGCATAGTTCAGTGTGTCTTGACAGTTGCATTGTTACTTCAGTATGTAACGAAGCACAAAATATGACTTCTTTCACTACGATATACAAATCACTTTTACTCTAGTTACACAGTACACCTTACCAATAGGAATTCAAGATTAGCCATATGATTACCACAGAAGTTTAAGATTTACCACATTATCTTTTTGTTTGCACAGCACAGGTTTGTCTGTTTTAATTGCTGCAGCTTCACCAGTTTCAGTAATCACCTATTCACTATGTGGTAAATAAGTTGGAAGGTACAATCTCTACCAGTTAAAAGCTCGAAGTCAAGAAAATGGCCTATTAATGAAGAATTAGGGTCTATCCTCTTGGATGATCTTGAAAGTATCACTAAATGGCTCCACATACAATTGAAAGGTGATCCTGCAGGTGTCTGTTGTATTGTAGCTGAAATCTAACAGGTGGCTGCAGTTCTATGCTGCAAAAGAGTTAGTGCATATAGTGCCACATGCTCGTGCTCAGCTGGTCTTGTTTAATATTATTTATCTTTGACAGCAGTGTTGAATATTTCATTTTCTTCTCCTCCCATTATTTAGGTAAGACACCCAGCAATGATGAAAGTGATGATGAGGATGACGATGAGGAGGAGGAGGAAGATGGTGATAGTGACCAGGGCTCGGCTGGGTGCGACACGTCTGCTGGTATTTCACCTCTGCAATCAGGAAAGTCTCCACCAAACTCGGCTTCTGCAGCCTCCAGCACCTCCTCATGGTCCAGCAACCGGGCAGCAGTGACTACAAAACCTAAGGAAGTTCTGGATTCAAAATTGCAAGAGAGCAGAGGACCTGTAGTCAGCCAGGTCAAAGGTCCAGTGGCACTTCAGGCTGCAGGACCAGTAGCAAGTGTAGCCAAAGGCTCCTTGACAGTGGAAGTCAAAGGTCAAGTGGCAGCTCAAGTCACAGGTCAAGTGGCAGCTCAAGTCAAAGATGCACTGGCTGGTCAGGGCAAAGGACAAGTACCAGATGAGGGGAAAGTAGCAGTCAAGCCACTCATTACCAGTAAGGTCACAGAGTCAAGGCTGTCAAGCTCAACATCCCCAAGGTCAGAGGAAACAAAAATTCCTGTTGTCAGTTCCAGGAGTCAGCAGAAGGAGCCACAGTTAGTGAGAACTGCAGGAGGTGTGCCTGCTACCCAAGCTGCAACAGTTACAGGAAATGGCATCGCTAATGTAAGAAGTGATTCTGTTGGCAAGTTAAAAGTAATTTCGGACAACGAGGTATTTAAAGAAGGACCACATTCTCCAGAATCTACACAGGGTAACCCTCAGCCAGCTGATGTGCCAGACAGCAAGAATTTCTCCCCTGCCATCAGTTCTGCTGGAGCAAGGCAAGAAATTCTGCCACACGAGGCAGTCGCCAGTTCTGTACCCCAAGATGGCAACTCTGATGGCGATCATGTCAGGTAAAGACCACAACAGAAGTATGATCTCACCTGAACATGGCAAACTGGCATAGTTGAAGAAAAGCAATGTCCGCAACAGGCAATGGCAGCAATTCGCTGACCAGGGAGTTTTGCAGAATAAAACCCAAAGTAAAGCAGCATCAATCCACCCTGACAGTCTGCTGTGAAATTTACGGGTGAGGTCTTTGATTCCTGCATTTTCCAGGCTACCTTGATATAAAATTGAAATCTGGTGATGGTTTTGTTGTCTTTAAAAAACCATCATGTCTAGAATAACAAAGTATTTATTGAGCTTCCATAGTTAGTTAGTCGTGTGCTAGTTTCCACAACTGCTAAGCAATGTGCCATTTTCCCTATTTAACTGTGTGCCAATTTCAATAATTAATGATTATTGTGTGCCAGTTTGACTTGTAGAAATTGTGTGGAGGCCCATATAATTTAGAAACATTGTTAACTCTTGTGTTTAAAAAAAACCTGTTGACAAAAATGTGTTTAGCGGCCATTGTACTCACATCTGCATTTATATTTCACATTAATGCTCAAGTTTGCAATAATTTGTGGCATGTTTCTATTCTACAATAATTTTAGGTTAAAATGTATCCTTCAGATGCCTTTTTCTTCACATTCACAGGCTGAAACTCTAGTGGAAAGTTCTAGTTGTTCATCTACATCTGGACTCTAGTCCTGTTGAAGAACCTGAGTGTTGTATGCACATCCATTTTACAGATCTAACTCATATGTATGCAGGCTGTTAGTTCCTTTCTTCTCAGGCAGATGCAATCCGACTTCAAAGGAAGCTCCCAGCTAGAAGACTCTTATTAATGACATTCTTTTACTGTAAGCATTGGGTCTGTTCTTATTTTCATTACATCTTTTTTTTTTTTTTCTCTTCCTACACACTCCACACATGTCCTGTAATGTTGATCCATAGGTCTTGATAACTTTCATTGAATTATGTTGTCCCTGTGCGGATTCCAGGGCCCCATTTTGGTCTTATGGGGGGGGGGGGGGGGGAGGCTCACTGCCACTTAAGAATGTCACAAAAGATGACTAATGAAGACTTTGCTGAAGTCGTATGTGTTAAGCCAAATGGCACACATATCACAGCCTAGCTGTAAACCACATTACAGTATGTCATCTGCCCCTTTTAAAGGTGAATGCAGAAGAAGAAAAAGCTTGATGTTGTTGCTAAGTGCCTGTAGTAGGTCACTGATGCCCTTTATTCAGTGGTGCCTTCTTATGTTTACTGGTGCCCTCTACACTTGTCAATGATGCTTGATGTTGACAGTATGCTGGTGTCCTGTGGAAGGGACTAGTGATTTCCTTTATAGCAGTTGCAGTAAGTCATTGAGACAAGACAGAGAATTCTTAAAGGTTTCTTAAATCCTCTCTTGATATACAGAAGTGAATCATGAGCAGTTGGTAGATTAGTAAAATATTATTTGGAAGCTATGGAGGTGTGGTTTTATAGACGAATGATGATAATACCCTAGACAGATAAAAAGAGTTATGTCTTGATGCACAGGGATTGTTTTCAAATAAAAAAGGCGCAAGTACTCACTTCAAGGTAAATTAAAAACGGAGTGCTGGTAGTGACCACAAAGTAACTGATCTATTATAGCAGTGCTGAGAAGAAAAATGCTTCAGAAAAGGTGCCAGTACTGTGTACTGTTGCAAACTGCCAGAAAAAAAGGATGTCCTTCACACTTTAATTATGTTTTCCAAGTTGTACTTTCTGTAAAAGTTTTTTTTTTTTTTCAAGTATAATAGTTACCTCTGCACAAGTTCCTGTTGCTGCTTGTAGAGATATGCCCATAAATTATGACTGTCTGTGCAAGTTTTTGATGCCACCTGTAGAGAGATGCACCTAAATTGTTACTTTCTGTGCAAGTTTTTGATGCCACCTGTAGAGAGATGCCCATAAATTGCTACTGTCTATACAAGTTTCTGTCCCTTTTTGGTATAGTAGTTACATGTATACAAGTTTACATATGCCCTTTGTAGAGATGCCATCTGACCGTTTACTGACAGCTCCGTGGAGATGAGTTAAGAATTGACATCCCAGCACACAAGGCGTTCCCCTGCATGCTCCGTCCTCATCTTCAGCAGCCAACGCAGAGTTCCAATACTGATGGAACCGGTCACAATCTGGTTATATGTCCATCTTGCCTTTTCCCTGAGTGTAGTGAGCCGGCCAGACCCTCTGGTCACACCCTGATGCCTCATTTTCATTTTTCCTTGGAGATGTGCTGTGAAAGTTTACTGGTGCCTTCAGAAATGATCTCATCTATGTTGGTAATACTCATTCATCTGTAGATTTGCCTTCAGAAATGATCTCATCTATGTTGGTAATACTTATACATCTGTAGATTTGCCTTCAGAAAGTGTTGGTAATGCCCTCTGAGATGTGAAGAAAACCACTCCATCATAATTATCTCATCATCTGTGCATGGGCACATCAGCTTTAACCACTTTTGTACAGTGGAGTCCTTTTCATTGCTCTTCTGACATTTTGTCACTGCTCATTTGATGACTTTTTGATAACCAGTTATTTGTCTAGAATTTATCAGATTTTTTTTTTTTTTTTTTTTTTTTTTTTTAGTACAAAATGCCTGTCTCACAATTTTTAAGGGCCTTGTAGTACTGATTTTGTTTAAAAAAAAATTAGGGTTGAAGTGATGTGGTATATTTAGTTAACTGGTTAGAGTGATATTGATGTTGTTAACAATCTAGTTTCTTTTGTTAAAAATCCAGTTCCTTTTGTTAAAAAATCCAGCTGAAGGGATGTGATGGGTTTTGTTAACAGTGATATGATAAGTTTTGTCTACAGTCTAGTTAAAGTGATGGGATAGGCTTTGTTAACAGTCAGTCCAAGTGAAGTGATGGGATAGGTTTTTTTTCAACAGTCTAGTTAAAGTGAAGGGATAGGTTTTGTTAACAGTCTAGTTGAAGTGAAGAAATAGGTTTTATTAAGTCTATTTGAAGTGATAGGTATTGTTAAGTCTAGCTGAAGGGATGTGATGGATTTTGTTTACCGGCCATCTAGTTAGGGTAAAATGATACATTTTATTAACAATCTGTTTGGATTATTATGTTAATAGACCATGAAGTTGGCATCAGCTAGGTAATATGACAGATTTTTTAGCAGTATACTTACTGTTAACAATAGAGCAAACTTCAGTTTGAGTAATGTATTAGATTTTATTAACAGATTTGTTAAAGTTAGTGATAGATTTTGTTAGCAGTATACTTAGAGTGATTGTTAACAATATAGCAAACTTCAGTTTGAGTAATGTATTAGATTTTATTAACAGACTTGTTAAAGTTAGTGATAGATTTTGTTAGCAGTATACTTAGAGTGATTGTTAACAATATAGCAAACTCCAGTTTGAGTAATGTATTAGATTTAATTAACAGACTAGTTAAAGTTAGTGATAGATTTTGTTAGCAGTATACTTAGAGTGATTGTTAACAATATAGCAAACTCCAGTTTGAGTAATGTATTAGATTTTATTAACAGACTTGTTAAAGTTTGTGATAGATTTTGTTAGAAGTATACTTAGAGTGATTGTTAACAATATAGCAAACTCCAGTTTGAGTAATGTATTAGATTTAATTAACAGACTAGTTAAAGTTAGTGATAGATTTTGTTAGCAGTATACTTAGAGTGATTGTTAACAATATAGCAAACTCCAGTTTGAGTAATGTATTAGATTTTATTAACAGACTTGTTAAAGTTTGTGATAGATTTTGTTAGCAGTATACTTAGAGTGATTGTTAACAATATAGCAAACTTCAGTTTGAGTAATGTATTAGACTTTATTAACAGACTTGTTAAAGTTAGTGATAGATTTTGTTTACAGACTGCTAAAAAAAAAAAAAGTAAATTGTCACAAGAGCCTGAGTTTCATAAAACAGCGGATATTGTTAACAAAATATCTAGCTTGGGTTGCATACTTTCTCTAACAGCATCATGTTTAACTATAAGGCTAACAAAGTTACAGCATTCATCACAATTGTTAACAGTTGATATATAAATGAAGTAGATTTTTGTTTGCTTTTAGGGAGACACATGTATAGCACTCCGTAACTGGAAATGTCTTTTTCTTTGTGTGGTTGACAGTAGCATTGGAAAAGTGCCGTAATTGCATATTGCTGTGTACTGCTAGTATATAAAAAAAATTTTTTTTTAAACCACTGTTTTATTAATACGTGCAATTTTTTTTTTTTTTTTTGGGGGGGGGGGTTTCTTATGGACTTTGTTGTTGGGCCTCGTATTTAGGACTACTGTGGCTGGCTACTTCAGGCTTTGGTTAAGCACATCATTAGAAGAAAATAACTGAAGTGTAACGTGACAGCAGGAAAATTAAAGTGAAAGAGAGGCAGGGAGAACCTAGATAGTGGGAGCTGGACAGTTCAGCTTCATGACATGGAAAAACATTTGATGTTTGCCTTTAGCTTTCAGTGTTTCTGTTCTCTGGTGTTATCTCTGGGCTATTGCTTTTTTCACCTGTGAAATTTATTTTACACATGTGAGTTGGTTAGAGCATGAGGTAAATTAGCTGACTAGCTTCATACAGATATCTCTCTCTGTTCATATGCTACCAGGATCTTTCTTCGTCTTCTTCTTTTTCTCCTTCTTTATATTTATTGGCTGTAAACTCAAGTAGAAAAATTCCTGGTTGTTCACCCTTTTCTGGACTTTGGTCTTGTTCCAGATCTGGGTTTTGCATGCGCTTCTGTTTTACAGATCTGTCTTATTTGTATGCAGACTGTTGGTTTTGCCTCTCATGGAGAAGCATTCTGACCTCAAAGGAAACACACCTTATTAGTCGGCTTTCATTACATGTTTCTAAAGGGTTCAGTGGGTCTATTCCCCCCCCCCCCCCCCACATGGGGCCACAGAACCTACACCAGTTTCTCTCTCAGAGAAGCAAAGAATAGTAACACTATAACGGCCATGCATTTGTTAGCGACAATTAAGGAAGGTTAGTGTGAGGCTAAATAATCCCATAGGAAACTGGTTAAAATTATCCCGAGAACCACTTTGTCCATCTCATGGGTGCCAATTCACCTAGGGGGCTTGACATCCAACACAGTTTTATCTGTCTTTGAGTTACAGCCCTTGTTGATCATGGCATTTTTCTGGCTAGTATTTATTTTCAATGGCCACACATGTGTCCTCTCCTGGCCAGACAGAGACGTGGTTTCCATGGGAGATATGTCAGTTAAGTGATTTTATGTATTCTTGTTTTGTGGTATTGCAGGTTTATGTTATGTGCTGATCAAGGCTCTCTCACCACAACATTCACTTGGTTGTTTGTATTTGTGATATTGTAAAGCTGACCGGTTCTGCTTTTCATTTTGTTTGATATCTTTTTATGATATTAGTTGAAAGGCAGAAAAATAAGAGATTGTACCATTTAGTGTCTAGTTTAATTTCCAGGTGGCAGTATGGCATCCATTTCCACTGTTGTCGTTGATTCTCAGGTAGCAGTATGGCATCTATTTCCACTGTTACTAATGATCTCAGGTAGCAGTATAGCATCAATTTCCACTTTTGCCATTTAGCCTCATGGGGAAGAATAGTTTTCACTTCAGCACCTGATGGTTAGCATTGGATTTTGCCATTCTGGCTTGATGTCTATCGTCTTTAATCTCATCAGTCCATATTCTCCTTGAATTGCTCTCGCTCTCACATCAGATCTTGTTAGATATAGTGCATATCTTGACGGATGCATTCTAATGTATGGCATTTAGGGCTTTTCTGCTTTTTTTTTTTCCAGGTGTTACCCAATGGTACTTGGTCCTGGTACTGTGTCTTTTCAATCCCCGTGGGGGTTCTGAGGCCTCATTGTAGGTCAAACAAGAATAGACCCACTGCCTTCCCAACAAACATGTCTAACATTCGACTAATTAGAGGTTTCCTTCGAAGTCAGAGTGCATCTGCCTGAGAGGCAAGGAGCCAAAAGTTTGCATACAGAAAAGTCAGATCTGTAAAATAGGTGTGTACGCAACACTTAGGTCTGAAACAAGTCGAAAGTCCAGAAGGTGGAGATGAACACCCAGAACTTTCTGCGGGGGCTTAAAGCCGGTAAACTCGAAGAAGAAGAAGATCTATTTTCAGAACTACTCTAATAGACACTTTGTCATGAGTACTGACCACCAGTTTTTTTAATACGCTTTGTGGTGAGTACCGGCATCTTTTTTCTATGAAGAAGTCCTCCCTGGATATGTGAATTCTGTGAAGAATAGAGTTTGCCACAATGTCTCAGAATGCCATGATTTATGTAATTTTGGAATCATTAGCTTTTCACATATTAGCTGATTTATCTTGTGAGAAGGTGCTTTTGATTTACCGTGCCCCAGGAAGGGCAGTTGTTAGTTGATTTCTTTACATTTGTTGAATTTGTTGCCAAATTACTTTGTTGACTGAAGGGTTTTTCTTTAAAGATATATAAACTTAGTATTTTGTTTCTTTTGTATAGTTGCTCTAGGAATTCATTTTTATCTTCATGCTTTATTATTTCTTGTTTCTCTCTCTTTTTTTTCTCTCCAGAATCCCCTACTTCTTCTTTTCCCTATTCTTCTTATTATTATTATTTCTGTTGTACTTCTTCTTCTTTCTATTCTTTTCATTTTGTATGTTCATTTCCTCCTTATTTCTATCCTCCTTATTTCGATTCTTTTTCCTATTTTTCTTCATCTTCATAATGTTGTTTTCACTTCTCTATCTACTTTCTATTCTTCTTCTTCTCCTTCTTTCTATTCTTCCCCTGCTTCCTATTATTTCTCTTTATTGTTAATGTTTTTCTTTGTCTTTATTTCCTGCCGTCATCATTTACTGTTGCATTTATTTCACAATAACAAACCTCACATTCTGATCATTATATTTTTGCTTTATTATTATGTATGACAAATAAAATTATCCATGACGAGATCACTGATCTTTAAATCTTCACAGTAAATGCATGTTTATTCTTCTCATTATTCCCTTATGTCTATGTTGTCCTTCGACTGAAATAATTCAGTGTGAAAAGCTTGAACAAGGAGAGAGAATACTAGTTCTGCTCAGGGATGGTAAAGATTTGTGGTAAAATGTGCACATGTTGTAGCCCATGCATTGTTTTAACTGTGCTTCTACCTCTTTTTCTGGCATGATGCTGACTACATCGTCCACAAGCGCTGATTGGTTTATAAAAATATGAGCCCGCCCTCATATGGCCAATGTGCCACTAGGCGTCTAAAGGGACCTTCACTTTTTTTTTTTTTTTTTTTGTCAACACCTTTCTTCTTATCTTTTTTGTGCAGCGGTTCTCAACCTGTGGGTCGCGACCTTTTTTCGGGGGGGGGGGGGAGGGGGGGGGGGTCGAACGACCCTTTCACAGGGGTTGCCAAAGACCATAACAAAAGTAATATTTATTGAAATTATGAAGTATCGACGAAAATAATTGTGCAGTTGGGATCGACACAACATGAGGGACTGTATTAAAGGGTCGCCACAACATGAGGGACTGTATTAAAGGGTCGCCACAACATGGGGGACTGTATTGCGGCATTAGGAAAATTGAGAACCACTGTTCTACTCTATTGATTTTCTCTTCTTCTGTCCTCTTCTTTCCATTATTTTTCTGTATATCCTATTGTGCTTTGCATAGTGGCCCATGCTCACAGCCAGCCGAGCAGAAAACCCTTGCAAGAAATGACGGCACAGGATATTCGGAGCTGAAGATATGAACTAGGCAAAGCCCGAGGTAGACTTGTGGTCAGTAGGGTTTGAGAAAGACTGTTTTAATGTTGTTTGACTGAAATGTATTAAACGTGAATGATTACTGCTAAAATTGTGGGAGTGAGCAATGATGTTGATAGTGGAAGTGAGCAGCGAATGGGGATCAACTGTGACTGTGAAGTTTGAGGATCTGGAGGAATCAACTATTCTGCAACTGAGTGCTGCTCTGCGCTATTTATTGTGAAAAGCTGTGTCTGTCCCAAGAGACCCAGAGTGACTGCAAGGAGAAACATTGCAAGGAAGCAGAATTATTGCAGTGATATTCTTCCTTGTAATTGTGCAGCTGGTCCTGACTTCCGGTTACTTTATAACCATTCTACCAGTTACTGCCTTTTTTATACCACTTTTGTGGTGCAGGCAGAGGAGGTCTCTGAGCCTGAGGATTTACGGCCGCATGGCTAGTGCTGTTGCCACGACTGTGCAGGCGAGGATTTTATTTTGCCCCCGACAGAAAAATGCCCAGCCTGACAGAGGATTCGAACCCGGGTCTGCCGCTTGAGAGCCTAGCGTTCTAACCATTCGGCTAGCCGCTCCTCTGCCATTAGGGGCCTTAAAATAACCTTATGGTTGAACAGGGCTTACCAGGAATTGTACGTGTATGATTCTCACCCTTGAGGTGTTAA
>CAJHNH020000645.1:0-248527 GCA_905116865.2 Candidula unifasciata
TCATTGTGGAGAGACAGACTGACATCCTAACTAACACCTAGCTTTCTTCATTGTGGAGAGACAGACTGACATCCTAACTAACACCTAGCTTTCTTCATGGTGGAGAGACAGACTGACATCCTAACTAACACCTAGCTTTCTTCATTGTGGAGAGACAGGCTGCATCCTAACTAACACCTAGCTTTCTTCATTGTGGAGAGACAGGCTGGCATCCTAACTAACACCTAGCTTTCTTCATTGTGGAGAGACAGGCTGACATCCTAACTAACGCCTAGCTTTCTTCTGGAGAGACACTGACATCCTAGCTTTCTTCATTGTGGAGAGACAGGCTGACATCCTAACTAACACCTAGCTTTCTTCATTGTGGAGAGACAGGCTGACATCCTAACTAACACCTAGCTTTCTTCATTGTGGAGAGACAGGCTGACAGCCTAACTAACGCCTAGCTTTCTTCATTGTGGAGAGACAGGCTGACATCCTAACTAACACCTAGCTTTCTTCATTGTGGAGAGACAGGCTGACATCCTAACTAACGCCTAGCTTTCTTCATTGTGGAGAGACAGGCTGACATCCTAACTAACACCTAGCTTTCTTCATGGTGGAGAGACAGACTGACATCCTAACTAACGCCTAGCTTTCTTCATGGTGGAGAGACAGACTGACATCCTAACTGCCTAGCACTGACATCCTAACTAACACCTAGCTTTCTTCATGGTGGAGAGACAGACTGACATCCTAACTAACACCTAGCTTTCTTCATGGTGGAGAGACAGGCTGACATCCTAACTAACACCTAGCTTTCTTCATTGTGGAGAGACAGACTGACATCCTAACTAACACCTAGCTTTCTTCATTGTGACTGAGAGACAGGCTGAGAGACCTAACTAACTAACACCTAGCTTTCTTCATTGTGGAGAGACAGGCTGGCATCCTAACTAACACCTAGCTTTCTTCATGGTGGAGAGACAGGCTGACATCCTAACTAACACCTAGCTTTCTTCATTGTGGAGAGACAGGCTGACATCCTAACTAACACCTAGCTTTCTTCATGGTGGAGAGACAGGCTGACATCCTAACTAACACCTAGCTTTCTTCATTGTGGAGAGACAGGCTGGCATCCTAACACCTAGCTTTCTTCATGGTGGAGAGACAGGCTGACATCCTAACTAACACCTAGCTTTCTTCATTGTGGAGAGACAGGCTGACATCCTAACTAACACCTAGCTTTCTTCATTGTGGAGAGACAGGCTGACATCCTAACTAACACCTAGCTTTCTTCATGGTGGAGAGACAGGCTGACATCCTAACTAACGCCTAGCTTTCTTCATTGTGGAGAGACAGGCTGACATCCTAACTAACACCTAGCTTTCTTCATTGTGGAGAGACAGGCTGACATCCTAACTAACACCTAGCTTTCTTCATTGTGGAGAGACAGGCTGGCATCCTAACATCTAGCTTTCTTCATGGTGGAGAGACAGACTGACATCCTAACTAACGCCTAGCTTTCTTCATGGTGGAGAGACAGACTGACATCCTAACTAACACCTAGCTTTCTTCATGGTGGAGAGACAGGCTGGCATCCTAACATCTAGCTTTCTTCATGGTGGAGAGACAGACTGACATCCTAACTAACACCTAGCTTTCTTCATGGTGGAGAGACAGACTGACATCCTAACTAACACCTAGCTTTCTTCATTGTGGAGAGACAGACTGACATCCTAACTAACACCTAGCTTTCTTCATGGTGGAGAGACAGGCTGGCATCCTAACTAACACCTAGCTTTCTTCATTGTGGAGAGACAGACTGACATCCTAACTAACACCTAGCTTTCTTCATTGTGGAGAGACAGACTGACATCCTAACTAACACCTAGCTTTCTTCATTGTGGAGAGACAGACTGACATCCTAACTAACACCTAGCTTTCTTCATTGTGGAGAGACAGACTGACATCCTAACTAACACCTAGCTTTCTTCATGGTGGAGAGACAGACTGGCATCCTAACTAACACCTAGCTTTCTTCATGGTGGAGAGACATCCTAACTAACACCTAGCTTTCTTCATTGTGGAGAGACCTAACTAACTACCACCTAGCTTTCTTCATGGTGGAGAGACAGACTGACATCCTAACTAACACCTAGCTTTCTTCATTGTGGAGAGACAGACTGACATCCTAACTAACACCTTGCTTTCTTCATGGTGGAGAGACAGACTGACATCCTAACTAACACCTAGCTTTCTTCATTGTGGAGAGACAGACTGACAGCCTAACTAACACCTAGCTTTCTTCATTGTGGAGAGACAGGCTGGCATCCTAACTAACACCTAGCTTTCTTCATTGTGGAGAGACAGGCTGGCATCCTAACTAACACCTAGCTTTCTTCATTGTGGAGAGACAGGCTGACATCCTAACACCTAGCTTTCTTCATTGTGGAGAGACAGGCTGGCATCCTAACTAACACCTAGCTTTCTTCATTGTGGAGAGACAGGCTGACATCCTAACTAACACCTAGCTTTCTTCATTGTGGAGAGACAGGCTGGCATCCTAACTAACACCTAGCTTTCTTCATTGTGGAGAGACAGGCTGGCATCCTAACTAACACCTAGCTTTCTTCATTGTGGAGAGACAGGCTGGCACCCTAACTAACGCCTTGCTTTCTTCATGGTGGAGAGACAGGCTGGCATCCTAACACCTAGCTTTCTTCATGGTGGAGAGACAGGCTGACACCCTAACTAACACCTTGCTTTCTTCATTGTGGAGAGACAACTGACATCCTAACTAACCTAGCTTCTTCATGGTGGAGAGACAGGCTGACATCCTAACTAACACCTTGGATGGTGGAGAGACAGGCTGACATGCCCTTTAACTCAGACAGGCTAACATCCTAACTAGCTTTCTTCATGGTGGAGAACCTTAATATCATCCTATGAAAAGCAAGTCCGGAGAAATAGAGGGCAAACAAACGTCTGATAATATCAATTAACTTTAAAAATACAGTATATTAATAAAAACGTTAGTGCTCTTTTAGATATAGGTTATGTGCAAAAATTACAACATTGCTGTTATTATTTACCATTACATGAATTCAGAAATGCAGTTTCAAATTTTTAATAATATTTTATGTGGTTTACATTTTATAAACAATCTTTCACAGAAACATAGCTTAACAAGCATTCATCTATTTACTGTACAAATAGAGTAGATTTATATTGTGAGTAATGAAAACTGTTACTTCTAAATATTCATTAAAAATATAATCAAACATTTACTATTTACATTATGATGATGAAACACTGAAATATACAGTTTACAACAGAAAAGTAGCTTAACTATTTGCACCTTATTTCAAAACAAATTAATTAAGTGAAATTCTTAAATTCTCCAAAAATAATGACTAAAAATCAATCTATGACAGTCTTCAATATTTAAGTAAACCATACCCATAGTCACCATACCCCCTTCACTTCGATGAGGTACAAGGTGGAAGAGAAGAAGAATAATAAGATAGCCATAGTACAAGGTGAAGAGAAGAAGAAGATACCACCATACCCCCCCCCCCCCCCCTACACTTCAATGAGGTACAAGGTGGAAGAGAAGAAGAAGATACCCATAGTCACCATACCCCCTACACTTCGATGAGGTACAAGGTGGAAGAGAAGAAGAAGATACCCATAGTCACCATACCCCCCCCCCCCCTAAGAGAAGAAGAGAAGAAGATAGCCATAGTCACCATACTTCCCACCACACATTCAATGAGGTACAAGGTGGAAGAGAAGAAGAAGATACCCATAGTCACCATACCCCCCTACACTTCGATGAGGTACAAGGTGGAAGAGAAGAAGAAGAAACCCATAGTCACCATACCCCCCTACACTTCGATGAGGTACAAGGTGGAAGAGAAGAAGAAGAAGATAGCCATAGTCACCATACCCCACCAACACTTCAATGAGGTACAAGGTGGAAGAGAAGAAGAAGAAGATAGCCATAGTCACCATACCCCCCTACACTTCGATGAGGTACAAGGTGGAAGAGAAGAAGAAGAAGAAACCCATAGTCACCATATCCCCCCTACACTTCGATGAGGTACAAGGTGGAAGAGAAGAAGAAGAAGATAGCCATAGTCACCATACCCCCCTACACTTCGATGAGGTACAAGGTGGAAGAGAAGAAGAAGAAGAAACCCACAGTCACCATACCCCCACTACACTTCGATGAGGTACAAGGTGGAAGAGAAGAAGAAGAAGATAGCCATAGTCACCATACCCCCCCTACACTTCAATGAGGTACAAGGTGGAAGAGAAGAAGAAGATACCCATAGTCATGCAGATTTGTAGCAGACATGTTATCACATATGAGTGACCGGAATGGAAAGACCAAGTACGGATGTTTACTGGTGACCCTTTGGCTAAGTTACCAAAGATGTAAATAAGGGCAGGACACCTATTCATACAAGATGCAGTGCTTATTTCAAAGTTTAGAAGAAATGAAAAAAAAAGCTTCTATCATTAACTAATGTGAAATGAACACACAACATCCTGCCATAGCATTCTTAATGTAAAATTATTACTGTGTAACATTTATCATAAACAAAACTTATGTGTGGCATGATTTCATGCACTGTCTTGACGGCTGTTTAAGATTATCCAAAGAACTTTGCTCATTCAACCACTCCAATAACTGTTTTGGCTCCTTGGTTTTTAGTTTCTAACAGACATTTAGAGAAGGTCTCCTATCCCATTATTTTGTTATTACACAACATATTAATTACTGGATATTAAAAAATGATGTACAAATAACAACAGATGTGTACTTATAATCATAACACACAAACAAAAATCGTCTGAGAGAAAACAAAATGTTTTGGTAGCAAATACACAACTAATCAGAAACACTGCAGGAAATCAAGGAGGCTGTCTGACATGCATATGTACTGTCTGCTGATTTGTTTTCATTTGAAGGTTTCAATATTTAATTCATCACATCATGAGATCTTCAGAAGATATGCCAAGAAATCTGATATCAGTAGCTTACATTAGGCTGATGACACCATCTTGATAGTAAATAGAAGTATCTATAGAAACTTGATAGATACATTGACTGAAGCATGTAAGGGGGAATAGCCTCAGCTTGAATTATGGGAATACACAAATAGTGCTGACATCAAATAAAAACAATTATGCCTAATATATAATTAACTCTTTTGGTACCAGCCACGGGTTAATTTAACATATTCAAACCCAGTTGTTCTCAACCTAAGGGAGGCAGCCCTTTTTAGTGTGGTCAAACATCCCTTACCGAGGGGTCGCCAAAGACCATCGCAAAACATACATTCATTGAAGTTATGAAGTAGCGAGGAAAATAACTGTATGGTTGGGGGTCGCCACAACATGAAGAACCATATTAAAGGGTCGTGGCATTAGGAAGGTTCAGAAGCACTGCTCTAACCTAAGCATTTATTACCTTAAGTAGAAATATGAAGGGGTCACAAAGGATTCAAATAGTAACATAAGGACACAATAAGATCAAGTACAAATTGGGATTGAATGGGTTAAACTAAGTGTGATAAATAATAAAAAGCATATAACTAAGGAGAAACAAGTTAACACATGGTGTGTTGCTTGTTACTAATTGAGTTAAAATCAAAGGTATTAGGTAAAGCAATTTCAGAAATTCAAATAGCTAGGCACATGGATAACATCATCTGGAAAGTGTATAATAGAGACAAAGATTAGAGAAAATTGCATTTCATGAATTGTTTAAACCCTATTCAATAAATCCTGCACTTGCAATAGTGATACCAACGTGGGCAACAAACAGAGCAAGCAAGAATGTGGTCAATACTGTGGCATGTCTCTTTTATGTCATGTTGGAAAAATGTATGACAAAATAATAGAAACAAGGCTTAGACTAGTGAAAAAAACCAGTTGGCAGAAGAACAGATGGATTTTAGAAAAAACAGAAGCTGCACAGATACAATCACACTTACATAGAAATCTGAATGTTAAATTAAGAACCGACATCACAGCACTCAGGACACTCCCATAAGTGATCTTTCTCCATCTTCAGCAGCAAACAAAGAGTTTCAATTCCTGTGGCACCAGTAACTGTCTGATTGTATCTCCGTCTCACCTTTCCCCTGAGTGTTGAGTGTCTGCCAGATCCCCTGGTAACTCCTCGCAGCGCCATTCTCCTCAGACCGTAATGATCTGTTTGCGCTTTTGCACTGTTGACTTGCTCCCAGAGGGCCCTGACAACGTCTAGCTTGTCATAGATCAGTTCACTACTAAGTGGTGCAGAATCAGCTAGTCTATTGGCCTGCTCATTTCCCTACACACCGGCGTTTCCTGGAGAGAATTGTCAAAGGATACTAACTACCTAGGACCTCTGAAGTAATGCCTGCCACTCACCTTTCTCAACATGCTCTATGAGTCAGTGACAATCATGGCATGTGTGTACAGCTGATTCTCAAGCCAGAAGTGGAGTAGGATAAGAAATTATTTGTGGCATTTGTATATCAGCAGAAGGCATTTGACAGTGTCAATACTATTATGGAAAGCAATGGCTCCAAATGGAGCAAGCAAAAATCTCAATGGAGTGTGTACAAGTTTATATAAGGACTGTAAGAGCAAAGTGAGAGTAAAGCAGGAAATATCTAAACCATTCACAGTAACATTTGGAGTCAGAGATGGATGTGTTTCATCACCTATCTCAATAGTATAAGCACAGATGCCAGGCCCAGGAACAACAAATATTAGTGAGATCAATGAACTACTTTTCACTGGTGACGAGGCCGTCCTGGGCCTCTCTGTTTCAATATGTTGTTTTTTTCAACAGAGATAACCACCCCCCCCCCCCCCCCCCCCCCCCCCCGACAAAATGTGTATAGCCCTTAGATAGGTGGTTGCAAAGAACACTCAACATTTCTTGAAAGTCATGATGAGAAAATGTTTTAAAAGATAGCTATTACAGATGCAGCCATTTTTGGGCCATATTATTGGAGAAAATGAACAGAAAAGCCTTTTTAGCAAGGTATTGAAAGATGGTTGCGCAGTCTGGCATATTTGCCTACCTGCCTGGTGGTCATGTGTTTGAATTAGCACGGGTGGACTGTTGGAAAAAGTGATCTGGAGGTCCCAATCAAACCACCTTAACAGTGATGTTGTAGATGGCAAGTGTGATGTTAACCAAAATCACTCTTCAAATGTTGACTAGTTTTATAAAAAAAATATGGTGCTAGTCAACATATTTCACAACATTAAAATGCCATCTTATATTTTCTTTATGGAAAAGTTTTAGCATATAAAGTTATACATGCTGTTCAAGATGGCAAAATGTGTAATCATGGTTGCCCACCTAGTCGGCAAGGCACTTGATGATGATATGTGTGCGTATAATTGTATAGCTGCAGTTTTCCTAGTATTAAACATGTCCAGGAATGATATACCATTGTCAAGCAGTAAAAAAGTAATCTATAACATAATTTTCCTACAATAATCTTTATCAGCTGACAGTTGTTCCGCAGTGTGCTGTTAAACCCCAGCTGGGTGGCAAACACAAGTGCTAAGAGGACAGTCAACTGTAGAAATTAATGATGATGTCAAAGAAAACAATGAAAACATAGGCCATCCAAAAATATGTTTTTTTTTTTAGAAAAAGTTAGTCGCCACTGCTCTGACAAAGATTATCACATCTATGAAATCCAAATTATAATAATGAGTTCTGTTTGCTGTGACAATGAAAAACCAGACAATTTAACAGAATGCAACATTTTTTTTTTTTTTTTTGTGCAAGACATAATTACTTAAAATAACTCTGTTGCTAGCTTTAAACACTACATGATATTGTCTGCTTACTTTCTGTGATGTTTGAAATTGCTAATTGCTTATTTTGCTTTTATTTTAATAAATACTTTCAAAGAAAATATTGTTATTCAGAATGTTTGAGAAGTCTTCTACTTATAATCTTAAATGTCAGCAAACAGTAAAATGAAAGTGTGATACCAAGAGAGGAGTGGAGTAGTGACTTTCACCACAGGTAAAGGGGACAGTTGAAACTGATCATGCAGCAGACAGATGCATCAGGCAACCATATCACCATACACATACAGATGCCCTGTATCAGGCAAGACGTCTGGCAACCATATCACTATACACATACAGGGATAATGGACATGAACTGAACTGACATAGGATCTTAGAAATAGTCAACCAGCTCAGCTGTCATGACCAGAAACAAGCAGTCAACATTTCAAGTCATCTGTCCACTCCCGGGTCATAGGTCAATGATGTCAGATGAATGTATGCCCTGCTAAGCAACAAATCCGATAGTTTATAAAGCACAATTTTTACAGAATTACAAATTACTTCAAATGTCTCTGGAGTTCATCCCTATTTTCACTTATTCCAGCTGATCATTGTGTGCAGTCATCAAATTCCCAAGCTATGAACTGCACTCTACTTGTCTCTAAAGCTTAGCCCTTAAACATGTGGTTAATTAAACTGAAGGAAGCTAGACCAAGTTCACAGGACACTACAAGTACTGTGTGTACAGTAGCACTGCAATCATGTACTGTGTGTGTACAGTAGCACTGCAATCATGTACTGTGTGTGTACAGTAGCACTGCAATCATGTACTGTATGGGTACAGTAGCACTGCAATCATGTACTGTGTGTGTACAGTAGCACTGCAATCATGTACTGTGTGTGTACAGTAGCACTGCAATCATGTACTGTATGGGTACAGTAGCACTGCAATCATGTACTGTGTGTGTACAGTAGCACTGCAATCATGTACTGTGTGTGTACAGTAGCACTGCAATCATGTACTGTGTGTGTACAGTAGCACTGCAATCATGTACTGTGTGTGTACAGTAGCACTGCAATCATGTACTGTGTGTGTACAGTAGCACTGCAATCATGTACTGTGTGTGTGTACAGTAGCACTGCAATCATGTACTGTGTGTGTACAGTAGCACTGCAATCATGTACTGTGTGTGTACAGTAGCACTGCAATCATGGTACTGTGTGTGTACAGTAGCACTGCAATCATGTACTGTGTGTGTACAGTAGCACTGCAATCATGTACTGTGTGTGTACAGTAGCACTGCAATCGTGTACTGTGTGTGTACAGTAGCACTGCAATCATGTACTGTATGGGTACAGTAGCACTGCAATCATGTACTGTGTGTGTACAGTAGCACTGCAATCATGTACTGTATGGGTACAGTAGCACTGCAATCATGTACTGTATGGGTACAGTAGCACTGCAATCATGTACTGTGTGTGTACAGTAGCACTGCAATCATGTACTGTGTGTTACAGTAGCACTGCAATCATGTACTGTGTGTGTACAGTAGCACTGCAATCATGTACTGTGTGTGTACAGTAGCACTGCAATCATGTACTGTGTGTGTACAGTAGCACTGCAATCATGTACTGTTGTGTGTACAGTAGCACTGCAATCATGTACTGTGTGTGTACAGTAGCACTGCAATCATGTACTGTGTGTGTACAGTAGCACAGCAATCATGTACTGTGTGTGTACAGTAGCACTGCAATCATGTACTGTGTGTGTACAGTAGCACTGCAATCATGTACTGTGTGTGTGTACATGTACTTGTGTGTGTAGCACTGCAATCATGTACTGTGTGTGTACAGTAGCACTGCAATCATTTGTACTGTGTGTGTACAGTAGCACTGCAATCATGTACTGTGTGTGTACAGTAGCACTGCAATCATGTACTGTGTGTGTACAGTAGCACTGCAATCATGTACTGTGTGTGTACAGTAGCACTGCAATCATGTACTGTGTGTGTACAGTAGCACTGCAATCATGTACTGTGTGTGTACAGTAGCACTGCAATCATGTACTGTGGTGTGTACAGTAGCACTGCAATCATGTACTGTGTGTGTACAGTAGCACTGCAATCATGTACTGTGTGTGTACAGTAGCACTGCAATCATGTACTGTGTGTGTACAGTAGCACTGCAATCATGTACTGTGTGTGTACAGTAGCACTGCAATCATGTACTGTGTGTGTACAGTAGCACTGCAATCATGTACTGTGTGTGTACAGTAGCACTGCAATCATGTACTGTGTGTGTACAGTAGCACTGCAATCATGTACTGTGTGTGTACAGTAGCACTGCAATCATGTACTGTGTGTGTGTACAGTAGCACTGCAATCATGTACTGTGTGTGTACAGTAGCACTGCAATCATGTACTGTGTGTGTACAGTAGCACTGCAATCATGTACTGTGTGTGTACAGTAGCACTGCAATCATGTACTGTGTGTGTACAGTAGCACTGCAATCATGTACTGTGTGTGTACAGTAGCACTGCAATCATGTACTGTGTGTGTACAGTAGCACTGCAATCATGTACTGTGTGTGTACAGTAGCACTGCAATCATGTACTGTGTGTGTACAGTAGCACTGCAATCATGTACTGTGTGTGTACAGTAGCACTGCAATCATGTACTGTGTGTGTACAGTAGCACTGCAATCATGTACTGTGTGTGTACAGTAGCACTGCAATCATGTACTGTGTGTGTACAGTAGCACTGCAATCATGTACTGTGTGTGTACAGTAGCACTGCAATCATGTACTGTGTGTGTACAGTAGCACTGCAATCATGTACTGTGTGTGTACAGTAGCACTGCAATCATGTACTGTGTGTGTACAGTAGCACTGCAATCATGTACTGTGTGTGTACAGTAGCACTGCAATCATGTACTGTGTGTGTACAGTAGCACTGCAATCATTTATCAACTCTACATTTAAAAAAAGAGCATCCTCAGGTGACATTATACATGCAACTATTCTCAACAGACCACATATAATCCTGCTGTGGATGGAAAGTAAAGATGATGTCACCACTCCAAAGCAGTCAAAATGTTGTACCTAAAGACCCATTTCATGAAATGTCCCAAGGAGTTGGAATGACAAAAGTCCTGTGATCCATGAACTGACACTACTGGCTCTTGCCAATTCTTAATAAGGTAGAAAGTCTAACAATACAGTGTATAACACTAAACTGACGTCCAGGAAGAGTGCTGCTCTGTAGATCTTTTCCAATTAGTGCTTAGCCTGGAATATTGAACTTTGTGAAGACCACTGTGTAAGACACTGACAAAGACTCTTATCATGGGAAAAAACAGCACATCACACCCTGGCGGTGGTGTTGCTACCACACTGAAGGATCAAACACACCCTTGTGGTGGTGTCGCTACCACACTGAGGGACCAACCATACCCTTGTGGTGGTGTTGCTACCACACTGAGGGACCAAACATACCCTTGTGGTGGTGTTGCTACCACACTGAGGGATCAAACACACCCTTGTGGTGGTGTCGCTACCACACTGAGGGACCAAACATACCCTTGTGGTGGTGTTGCTACCACACTGAGGGACCAAACATACCCTTGTGGTGGTGTTGCTACCACACTGAGGGATCAAACACACCCTTGTGGTGGTGTCGCTACCACACTGAGGGACCAAACATACCCTTGTGGTGGTGTCGCTACCACACTGAGGGACCAAACATACCCTTGTGGTGGTGTCGCTACCACACTGAGGGACCAAACATACCCTTGTGGTGGTGTTGCTACCACACTGAGGGACCAAACATACCCTTGTGGTGGTGTCGCTACCACACTGAGGGACCAAACATACCCTTGTGGTGTGTGTTGCTACCACACTGAGGGACCAAACATACCCTTGTGGTGGTGTTGCTACCACATTGAGGGACCAAACATACCCTTGTGGTGGTGTCGCTACCACACTGAGGGACCAAACATACCCTTGTGGTGGTGTCGCTACCACACTGAGGGACCAAACATACCCTTGTGGTGGTGTTTGCTACCACACTGAGGGACCAAACATACCCTTGTGGTGGTGTCGCTACCACACTGAGGGATCAAACCCACCCTTGTGGTGGTGTCGCTACCACACTCAGGGATCAAACACCCTGGGGGTGGTGTCGCTACCACACTGAGGGATCAAACACCCTGGCGGTGGTGTCGCTACCACACTGAGGGATCAAACACACCCTGGCGGTAGTGTCGCTACCACACTGAGGGACCAAACATACCCTTGTGGTGGTGTTGCTACCACACTGAGGGACCAAACATACCCTTGTGGTGGTGTCGCTACCACACTAAGGGACCAAACATACCCTTGTGGTGGTGTTGCTACCACACTGAGGGACCAAACATACCCTTGTGGTGGTGTTGCTACCACACTGAGGGACCAAACACACCCTTGTGGTGGTGTCACTACCACACTGAGGGATCAAACCCACCCTTGTGTTGGTGTCGCTACCACACTCAGGGATCAAACACCCTGGCGGTGGTGTCGCTACCACACTGAGGGATCAAACACCCTGGCGGTGGTGTCGCTACCACACTGAGGGATCAAACACACCCTGGCGGTAGTGTCGCTACCACACTGAGGGATCAAACACCCTTGTGGTGGTGTCGCTACCACACTGAGGGATCAAACACCCTGGCGGTAGTGTCGCTACCACACTGAGGGATCAAACACACCCTTGTGGTGGTGTCGCTACCACACTGATGGATCAAACACCCTTGTGGTGGTGTCGCTACCACACTGAGGGATCAAACACACCCTGGTGGTGGTGTTGCTACCACACTGAGGGATCAAACACACCCTTGTGGTGTTGTTGCTAACACACTGAGGGATCAAACACACCCTTGTGGTGGTGTTGCTACCACACTGAGGGATCAAACACACCCTTGTGGTGTTGTTGCTACCACACTGAGGGATCAAACATACCCTTGTGGTGGTGTTGCTACCACACTGAGGGATCAAACCCACCCTGGTGGTGGTGTCGCTACCACACTGAGGGATCAAACTAATACAAAGTATCGAGATGATCAAAGCATACAGTCTAGGAACTGCATCCTACTAGTCTCCAAACGTGCTGTAATTAATGAAAGGCTTAACACACAAAAGAGGCCAACCAGGCATTACCTGGATGTGGCAATTCCTTGGGTAAGCCTACGTCCAGTTTTAAATTATCATGTGCTGGTATATATCACTTGTAGAGGAAATGGTGAGAATGACATAAAAACATCCAGGCCCACCAAAGGGTAGCGGCGACAGCTAACCTGGCTAAACTTGTCTCTGCTGCAGTGGAGCCTAGTGAGGACCATACACCTAGCATCACAACAAATCTACTTGATGATGGAATAAAGAGAGTGAGACAAGAAAACCATGCAGGAGCCAGCCGTCATGAGATCAACTAGAAGAGAATGGGAGTTTTAGCCTAAAAACACTGAGACATATTCATGAGGCAATCAGAGCACTGATGGTCATGTCGGATATTTGATGAACAAACAATGAACAAAGACAGCAGCCAAGCTGTTCACTGACAGCTGAAGACCTCATGCACGTGACTGGACTTCCAGTCCAATATAACAGACAGGTATGCTGACAGTTTAAGTTTGGCTAACTATATGCTTCTAGTTCTGGTTGGCTGTTGCCTTTCCCTTCATATGTGGACAGAAAGTATAAAGTTCTGTTGCCTGGCTACTGAGTGCATGGTGCGGCAATATGAGCCACAGATATCATTTGGTATGCTTTTTTTGTGGGTGCACCAAAGGTGGCTTGTCTTATGAACTGCAAATTCAGAAAATGGTGAATGGCTGTTGCCACAGAACTGGCAGTACCTTATGCGACACTGCATGTGCAATTGTAATTGAAGTTTCCATCGATAAAGAGTTGCAATTCTAGCAGTTGACTGTGTTAGCACTTCTGACCGCCTTATGCATTTAATATGCGTGTATGCTATTGGCTTCGCTAAGACTGTAGTTTCAATTTGTTCACAAGGAACAGTGAAGGTCATTCTGTGTGGGTTTTTTCCAGGCAAACAAAAAGAGCAGCTATGGGGTGACCCATGTGCTGCGAAGCTGAAACTGTTATTAACTGACAATCTGATCAAAATAAGTGTTTCTTGCACAAGGGGAAAAAAAGGAAACTAAGTCATAACTTTCTAAATTCTTCTTAGAACATGAGGGACATAGTTTGAAAAAAACAACAAATGAAACAAAATAAACTTAGAAAGTCTCAACTTGTATTAACTGTCGGCTCTGTGGCTAAGTCGATGCGAACGCTTCGTAATGCCGGGTTCGATCTCAGCTGTGGGCTATACGCCTTGCGTTGGTTTGGACAGTGGTATCAGGGGGCAGACTGCCCAGAAAGCAATGGCAAACTACTGGACATATATTTGCCTAGAGAGACCACACAACAGCCAGGGGCTGCCGGGGTTGGTTCTGCAATGTCCTGTAAAGGACACCCAGCTAACCTTTGTTTTAACTAAAACTAAAGTATTATCCATTGAAAAATATTTTTTTTAATATTCTAACCAAGGTGTACCTCTAAGAAAACAAAAGTAATAAAAACATTTGTGGCTTTTCTCTGAACAGTTGACTACCATAAACAGCACAACACCTGCACCAACAACAGATTTACTATTACACACAGGAAATAAAACTTCAAAAAACTAAATTAAAAATTAGTTTAAATAATATCTAATCGTAGATGAGGGACATCACACAGCTAGTTACCACACCACTTATTGAATTATTTAACAGCTCCAAATTGTAATTTTTACAACTTAATTCTCACACAATATAGAGCAGAGCTTTCCAAACTGTATTGCTGTACATTAGTGCAAGCATGCCAAACTGGCAACCTTTTACATGCACACCTGCGGCCTGCACAAAGGCAATAATCCGCAATAATTGTTTTGTTAATACCTTTAATTAGCTCTCATGATGACAACAGTTGAACCACATGGCACTCAGGGAACACTCAGTTGGACAAACCTGCATCAGTGGGTTGGGTGCAGTGTTAAGGGGTGTTGCATGAATCTAATGTTTTAAACAGTGTAGGTATTTGTCCATATCTCTTATAAGTGGCTGATTAGTTTAACTTCTGGTTTGCTAGTAGACTGAATTATTTGTGTTCTAAAATTTTCGTCATTATCAATTTCCATCTCTGCCATTAAGCGTTGTGGGAAGGAACAGTTTGCAATCAACAGACTGATGGGCAGCAATGGCTACTGTCATTCTGTGTTGATGAAGAAACTCTTTAATGTCATCTTCTCCTAGAGTGGCTTCTTGCATTTACTTCAGATCTCTTTATGTGTAGTGCCTGCACTGGTAGTTGTTCTGGCTGCATTCTTACTAAATGACCAAACCATTTGATCATCTGGTGCTCAATAAATTTGCTGTGTGATGTTATTCCTACAGTCTGTCTGATGTTGTTCCTACAGTCTGTCTGCTGTTATTCCTACAGTCTGTCTGCTCTTATTCCTACAGTCTGTCTGATGTTGTTCCTACAGTCTGTCTGATGTTGTTCCTACAGGCTGTCTGATGTTATTCCTACAGTCTGTCTGATGTTATTCCTACAGGTTGTCTGATGTTGTTCCTACAGGCTGTCTGATGTTGTTCCTACAGTCTGTCTGATGTTGTTCCTACAGTCTGTCTGATGTTATTCCTACAGTCTGTCTGATGTTATTCCTACAGTCTGTCTGATGTTGTTCCTACAGTCTGTCTGATGTTGTTCCTACAGTCTGTCTGATGTTATTCCTACAGGCTGTCTGATGTTATTCCTACAGTCTGTCTGATGTTGTTCCTACAGTCTGTCTGATGTTGTTCCTACAGTCTGTCTGATGTTGTTCCTACAGTCTGTCTGATGTTGTTCCTACAGTCTGTCTGATGTTGTTCCTACAGTCTGTCTGATGTTATTCCTACAGGCTGTCTGATGTTATTCCTACAGGCTGTCTGATGTTGTTCCTACGGTCTGTCTGATGTTGTTCCTAGTCTGTCTGATGTTGTTCCTACAGTCTGTCTGATGTTGTTCCTACAGTCTGTCTGATGTTGTTCCTACAGTCTGTCTGATGTTGTTCCTACAGTCTGTCTGATGTTATTCCTACAGTCTGTCTGATGTTATTCCTACAGTCTGCCTGATGTTGTTCCTACAGTCTGTCTGATGTTGTTCCTACAGGCTGTCTGATGTTGTTCCTACAGTCTGTCTGATGTTGTTCCTACAGTCTGTCTGATGTTGTTCCTACAGTCTGTCTGATGTTGTTCCTACAGTCTGTCTGATGTTGTTCCTACAGTCTGTCTGATGTTGTTCCTACAGTCTGTCTGATGTTGTTCCTACAGTCTGTCTGATGTTGTTCCTAAAGTCTGTCTGATGTTGTTCCTACAGGCTGTCTGATGTTGTTCCTACAGTCTGTCTGATGTTGTTCCTACAGTCTGTCTGATGTTGTTCCTACAGTCTGTCTGATGTTATTCCTACAGTCTGTCTGATGTTATTCCTACAGTCTGTCTGATGTTGTTCCTACAGTCTGTCTGATGTTGTTCCTACAGTCTGTCTGATGTTGTTCCTACAGTCTGTCTGATGTTGTTCCTACAGTCTGTCTGATGTTGTTCCTACAGTCTGTCTGATGTTGTTCCTACAGTGTGTCTGATGTTGTTCCTACAGTCTGTCTGATGTTGTTCCTACAGTCTGTCTGATGTTGTTCCTACAGTCTGTCTGATGTTGTTCCTACAACTGTCTGATGTTATTCCTACAGTCTGTCCGATGTTATTCCTACAGTCTGTCTGATGTTGTTCCTACAGTCTGTATGATGTTATTCCTACAGTCTGTCTTATCATTTCTAACTTTGTCTCGAATGGTTAAGTTGGCCCATTTTATCAGGCAACTCATTTCACAGGTGTTAATTTTATGTAGGCAAGCCTTTTGATAATGTCAGAGTCTGGCACTGGTAGCCCAGTATTGGATTGAATATGCTGTTTATAATCTGTTTCTTGGCACTCAAATTTTAGATGTCTCAATAACAGTGTCAGCTGGTATATAAGTGCACTGGCTTGGTGGCATCTTGTTTCTATTTCAAAATTTATTCTTCTGTTCTCCGAGAATATACTTCCTAGATATTTAAATTCTTAAACTTGCTTCAGACAAGTACCATTCAACATCATATGCTGCGGACTAGGAAATTATGAAATTGTGTTTGTCTAAAAAGTCCTTCACCAACATGAAAGCTTTGGAAAGCTCCAATACAGAGTAACACAAAGTATGAGAAAACCAATTTTTAGGACACACATGCAGAAATAAAAAAACTAATAGGTGACATCATGTATTTACAGAAAATTTCAATTATTAATATGATCTCAATATACTATGATTATTTATTTATGAAATATGCTCAGTCTAATAAAGAATCAACTCTTGTGTTATGAGAACTAGCTGAAGCCAGCGACCCGATCAAAACGCTTGCATCTTCTCTTAAAAGGAGTTTTGATGCTGCATGACGCCTGTCCCCACATGGCTGTGCATACAGCCCACACGGTATAGACTGCAGTTTGAATCATTGAAATATCCAGCATACAGCTTAAACTTGGTACCATCAGACTTTTATTTGTTTTACTGAAAGAACATTTACGGGTCGGAAGGCATTCCCAACCTTGTGTATTGGTGGACTACATGTGTTGCAAGGCAGGGAGACTATGTTACCAATCCCTTTAACAATTTTGTTAACTGAGATGCTCTATCACAACTAGGTTTTACACAAGGCAGGGAGACTATGTTACCAATCCCTTTAACAATCTTGTTAACTGAGATACTCTATCACAACTAGGTTTTACACAAGGCAGGGAGACTATGTTACCATTCCCTTTAACAATCTTGTTAACTGAGATACTCTATCACAACTAGGTTTTACACAAGGCAGGGAGACTATGTTACCAATCACTTTAACAATCTTGTTAACTGAGATACTCTATCACAACTAGGTTTTACACAAGACAGGGAGACTATGTTACCAATCCCTTTAACAATTTTGTTAACTGAGATGCTCTATCACAACTAGGTTTTACACAAGACAGGGAGACTATGTTACCAATCCCTTTAACAATTTTGTTAACTGAGATACTCTATCACAACTAGGTTTTACACAAGGCAGGGAGACTATGTTACCAATCCCTTTAACAATCTTGTTAACTGAGATACTCTATTGCAACTAGGTTTTACACAAGGCAGGGAGACTATGTTACCAATCCCTTTAAAAATTTTGTTAACTGAGATACTCTATCACAACTAGGTTTTACACAAGGCAGGGAGACTATGTTACCAATCCCTTTAACAATTTTGTTAACTGAGATACTCTATCACAACTAGGTTTTGCACAAGGCAGGGAGACTATGTTACCAATCCCTTTAACAATTTTGTTAACTGAGATGCTCTATCACAACTAGGTTTTACACAAGGCAGGGGGACTATGTTACCAATCCCTTTAACAATTTTGTTAACTGAGATACTCTATCACAACTAGGTTTTGCACAAGGCAGGGAGACTATGTTACCAATCCCTTTAACAATTTTGTTAACTGAGATACTCTATCACAACTAGGTTTTGCACAAGGCAGGGAGACTATGTTACCAATCCCTTTAACAATTTTGTTAACTGAGATACTCTATCACAACTAGGTTTTTCACAAGGCAGGGAGACTATGTTACCAATCCCTTTAACAATTTTGTTAACTGAGATACTCTATTGCAACTAGGTTTTACACAAGGCAGGGAGACTATGTTACCAATCCCTTTAACAATTTTGTTAACTGAGATACTCTATTGCAACTAGGTTTTACAAAATGCTACATGGAGAGGACATGGACAATCAATTCATTAAAATGGGTAAGGTACAAAACCATTTGAAGTTTGCTGAATATTTGACTAACATTCACAGAGATGAGGACTCTAAAATACTTTTATGATGCTGCTTCACCTAACTACTGAGATAAAAAATGGTTCTCACAAATCTTTAAAACCATGATTAAATCCTCTTTCTAGTTTCTACAAGACGAAATTATACGAAAATTATATCTGAAACACATAAGCTGGAAGGTATACTGCTTTGAATCAACTGGAGGTTCAATTTAAAATAAACATGACAAAACCAGAAAAGTGTTGGAAATAGCAGAAAGGGGTATGTATATTAATTCATAGATAATTAAATTATCCCTACACTTTCAGGTAATAAATAGATTGGATGCTACTGTTCTTAAGTCCTTTTTGACTTGAACTCAAACATGACATTTGAATGACAAAGATGACTAGTTAACTGAAATTCTGTAGACGGTTTATGCTTTCAGGGAGATACAGACACACGTTACTGGAGTACTGTTTTGTCATAACAATTGTGTGTAGGGGACACTTCAGACACACGTTACTGGAGTACTGTTTTGTCATAACAATTGTATGTAGGGGACACTTCAGACACACGTTACTGGAGTACTGTTTTGTCATAACAATTCTGTGTGTAGGGAGGGAGGGGGGAGGAGGGAACACTTCAGAAACAGGTGTCAATCAGCAACATAAGCCAAAGAATAGCGAGCGGGTTTTCAAAGCAAGATGGTATGTAAGCACAAATGGAAGTTGTTAGCCTAAAAATACTTGGAGACAGGAGGAGATTGGAGTATGGTCATGTCCAAGGAAGAAAGAATTAAATGAACAATGTACAGTTTTTAATCACTGAGAAGAGCATTTTCAAACAAAGCAAATGGCTGACTTTATTATTCTATTCCCCCCCCCCCCCTTTTTTTTCCAAAATAACACAAGTAATATAACAACAGTGATAGAAAGTAACATGAAGAGCAGATTCTATTTGTAGAGACCACGAATTGTATGGTGAGCTGTTGTGTGCCCAGAGAGTTCAATCCTCATGCACAGATTAACCTGAATGAGATATCTTGTACATCCATTAGCTTAGCTTCATTTTCATCCCTTACAAAATTTTTTGTTTGTTCAATTGTGAACTAATATTTGCATTGCAATGTACTTATATTTATCGTAAGGTGACAATACTTCTCCCAATAACTACAGAAACTTATGTACACAGATAAACTTAATTGAGATAACCTCTACATCCTTGAGCTCCACACAAACATGGGATTTTAACTTCTTCAAATGGGAATTTATAATCATAAGTAATCTCCTCATTGACATCAATGTCTCTTTTTGAATATATAACAATCTTTTTCTGTCCATCAACAGTGATGATCTTTGCATAGCAGTTTGGCTGTGAACAAAATTGTAAAGAGAGATTATTTTAATGTTACCTAGTTAAGATCACATACAGTAACTAGCATTCAAGAAAATAAGCAATGTTTTAATGCATGATCAGGGGGACACCCAAATGGCAACAGCAATGAGAGTGTTTCAATAAACAAGACAAGACATGCTGTTTGAATTCATGTACTTGTTTGACCCCGTGACCCCTGCCATGTCAATAAGAGTGGAAGGCTTTCATTTATTATCTCACATAATTAGCCAAACTCACAAATCAGGTTATTCTGACTGAGCTACCATATCATAAAAGTGGCACTAGCTGTTCTCTGTTGATGCCAAATGTTAGGTGGTGTACACCACACCTTAAATACCTCTTAGTGTCAACTGCTGTCAGTTGAGCAGCCATTTATAACTGCTGTCAGTTGAGAAGCCATTTATAACTGCTGTGAGTTGAGCAGCCATTTATAACTGCTGTCAGGTGAGCTGCCATTTATAACTGCTGTCAGTTGAGCAGCCATTTATAACTGCTGTCAGCTGAGCTGCCATTTATAACTGCTGTCAGCTGAGCTGCCATTTATAACTGCTGTCAGTTGAGCAGCCATTTATAACTGCTGTCAGCTGAGCAGCCATTTATAACTGCTGTCAGCTGAGCAGCCATTTATAACTGCTGTCAGCTGAGCAGCCATTTATAACTGCTGATACTAGTGGTTGCCTAGAAATTTTTCTGATTTCTTCACTCCTTTTGAATTGACATCATCAATTTTACTCAGGCATTCATTTTTAATAAATTTACTCAGAAATACATGCATATTTGAAATAAAATGACACCCACACAAACATTCTTGGTTCTCATGCATTTAACTTTCATTGCATACGTTTAGTGGTTCTCAAACTTCCCACTGGCATATGCATATGCTAAAACAGCACAAACATCTTGGAATACCCACATGACACCCCCACAAACATATCTTGGGTTCTCAGAAATAACATGACACCCACACAAACATATCTTGGTTCTCAAACTACCCACTGGCATACGCTCAAAGAGAAATAAAATGACACCCACACAAACATATCTTGGTTCTCAACCTTCCCACTGGCATATGCTAAAACAGAAATAACATGACACCCACACAAACATATCTTGGTTCTCAAACTATATCATTTAGAGTCCATGTTTTGTTCAAGCTTTGAAAATTTGCTAATACCTTGTCAATGCATGTCTTAAATCCTGTCTGTGTTTCCTTGGCTATCAATATTACTACCTAAATAAGTGTAACTTGATCTGTTACTTTAACGATTTTTGTCTCAAGTGCAACATCTGCTTGATCCGTTACTGGGGGTCTTCAACTGATTCCTAGTCTGACTTTTGATGTTGTTTTTTTTAATCATCTGCTATCTTTGCATGTCGCTGCTGTTCTTACTTGGAAGAACAACATTATCTGCAACATTTGAGATCTTCTAATTGTGTGTTCTACACCCAGTCAATGCCATTGTATAGCTATACCTATAATAGGCAGATACAAATACATCCGTGTTTCACTCCAGTTTCCAGTGCAAACCAATCACTTGAACCATGACACATTGGCACTGCACACTCTGTGCTTTCATCAATGGCTCGAATAATATCCATTGGTAAAGCCACAGCATTCCCACATTCTCAAACAGTGCTTTCTGCCTGAATTATCAAAAACCTTCTGAAAGCTCAAGGTTCAAAATAAAGGGTTGTTGTTTTTTAAAAAATCCCTCTCTGTTGGCCACCTGGAAAAGGCATCTGTTTTGTGGTGTTCTTTAGACAACAGAATCATTAGAGCTAATGTCCCAAGTCTCAAGATAGATGGTAAAACTTCAACAGAGAGAGCAAACTGAAGTATTTGGGAATTACATTTGACAGGAGCCTGTCCATTTAAGGACCATGTGGAAAATGTTGTGACAAGATGCCAAAAAGGACTTAGTGCACTTAAGAGTATGGCTGCTATTGACAGAGCAGAAAATGTTTTTCACACTATATCAGCACCTGATCCTGTCAGAGGTGGATTATGGCCTGGGACTGCTTACCGTCTCAAAGAGTCAGATGGACAAACTAGAGCGCATACAGAACACAGCTATGCGGGTCATTCTGGGTTGCACTAGAGACACCCCAGTGGTGTGTATGCGATACATCCTTGGTTTGCCGATAGTTGCAGGTAGGCACACGGTGCTGCAGGCGAAGTCATATTTCAGGGTAGCTGCAGACACAGACCACCTTCTGCATGAAGCTCTGGGTGCAGTTAAGGGTCAGCGGCTGATAAGAGGGAGGTCATGGATGGCTCAGGCAGAAGACACAATCAGACAGGTTTGCATCCTTGAGAACATTAGGTGGGTCAAAGTGCCACCCAAACAGTCAGACTTGTGTAGACATAATCACGCTGAGCCAGGAATGCAGAGACTGGCCAGCAGGTGCCACGGAGGTTCGAATCCAGTAATATTTTCAAGGTAATGCTCGCTCAGAGGATTTGATTACTTACAGACGGTTCAGTGTTGAGAGGCAAAAGAAGTGCTTAGAATTTCTTAGCAAAAGTTAAAGGTCGATGTTTGGTGCAGGAGTGCCTAGCATATGATACCACAACATACAGCTTGAGAATGGAGGTGGAGGCGGTCACTGCAGCTTTCTGCTGGTAACAGAACATGACACACACACACACACACACATCATGATTGTAACTGATTTAGAAAGCATGCTGATGAAGATCAGGACAGGTATGCTTTGTGTAGAGTGACATGCTTCATTGCAAAGGACACGGGTGAGGAGTATTGCCTGAATTTTTTCACCGGGACACACCTGTATGTTGGGAAATTAACAGGCGGACAGACTGGCTGGCTCTGCACAACTTGGTGGTCAACTGATGCATGATAAGGTAGACATGGCTAGTGCCTTGTGGGAGAGCATGTACAGTTCAGTGCAGCAGACTGATCACCAGAGTCTGGTGAGATTGATGCAGTTGGGGGTGACGAGAGGTTCTGGCAGATGCTCAAGACTCAGAGGAAAGGCAAGATGGATGTTTAATCAGAATGCTACTGGTACCATTAGTATCGGAACTCTTCACTGAATGCCACGAGTGCTGTGATGTCAGTTCTAGAATCAAATAAACTTAACAAATTCCTCTAAGCTATAGCCATATCAACTAGTGATGAAACACTACAAGTTATGAGGGACTCTAATGATAGTATCCAAACGTTAAATGAACCAGACGACTGGTTACATACCTATCTCAAACCATTTCAAAAACCAGGCAGGCATCCCTTACAACTTAGCAGATATAGAATCATTACCTTGCAAAAGGTGTATGGCTAACTGCTGAAAAAATTGTAGCCAAAAAACAACTGATGTCTTTAGAAAGACTGGACCTGCTACCGGACAATAAGTGCAGCTACAGGCCATCTGAGGCAACATGAGACAATGCTGGGATCTTCGTCAGCTACAGGCCATCAGAGGCAACATGAGACAATGCTGGGATCTTCGTCAGCTACAGGCCATCAGAGGCAACATGAGACAATGCTGGCATCTTCGTCAGCTACAGGGCATCAGAGGCAACATGAGACAATGCTGGCATCTTCGTCAGCTACAGGCCATCAGAGGCAGGCAACATGAGACAATGCTGGGGTCTTCGTCAGCTACAGGCCATCAGAGGCAACATGAGACAATGCTGGGATCTTCGTCAGCTACAGGCCATCAGAGGCAACATGAAACAATGCTGGGATCTTCGTCAGCTACAGGCCATCAGAGGCAGGCAACATGAGGCAATGCTGGGATCTTCGTCAGCTACAGGCCATCAGAGGCAGGCAACATGAGACAATGCTGGGATCTTCGTCAGCTACAGGCCATCAGAGGCAGGCAACATGAGGCAATGCTGGGATCTTCGTCAGCTACAGGCCATCAGAGGCAACATGAGACAATGCTGGGATCTTCGTCAGCTACAGGCCATCAGAGGCAACATGAGACAATGCTGGGATCTTCGTCAGCTACAGGCCATCAGAGGCAACATGAGACAATGCTGGGATCTTCGTCAGCTACAGGCCATCAGAGGCAACATGAGACAATGCTGGCATCTTCGTCAGCTACAGGCCATCAGAGGCAGGCAACATGAGACAATGCTGGGATCTTCCTATATGATTTGTAGGACAGATTTCATCAGAGGCAACATGAGACAATGCTGGGATCTTCGTATATGATTTGTAGGACAGATTTCAGCGAAAGCAAAAAACAGCCGCAGTAGCAATAGATTTTGAAGAAGCCTATAACGGGATTGACTTCACTCATCTGATACAGTGCATGATGGAATGTATTGCGATCCCTTGGTTGGCTAACTGGATGGGAGCAGCAGTGTTGGAACAAACAGTGGTATTTTGTTTGGGAACATGGAGACTGGATCCGATATGCATTTGCCCTGGCCTTCTTTAGGGATCACCATTGCCACATGTCTTGTTCAACATATAAGGGGAAGCCAATAAGCAAGTCATAAATACTTATGGGATAACAGGAAAATATAGCTGGTGGTTTCTACAGGTGTCATTAGGTTACAGCATGATGTCTAGCTGATGTCTAGCTGTTGTCTAGCTGATGTCTAGCTGTTGTCTAGCTGATGTCTAGCTGTTGGCTGCTCTAACATTTTACACATTCTTCCAAGAAACTCTTATCTCTGACCATAAGGGACTCTTTTTCCTGTATCATGTAGAGGCAGTTGTGGTGAAATGCCATAAAGGACTCAATGCTCTCAAGATTATGGCAGCAATGGACATGGAACAAAGAATGCTGTTCAATGTTCCAGCATGTGATCCTATCGATGACAGATTATGGCAGCAATGGACATGGAACAAAGAATGCTGTTCACAATGTTCCACCATGTGATCCTATTGATGACAGATTATGGACTTGGAATGCTTACCATATCAAAAAGTCAGCTGATGAAACTTGAACGCATACAGAACAAAGCCATGCGGGTAATTCTGGGATGTACAAGAGATACCCTGGTAGTATGTATGCGATACATACTTGCACTGCCTACTATTGCTGTTAGGCTTTAAGTTCTGCAAGTAAAGTTGAATCTTCAGAGTAGCTGCAGACAAGAAGCACCTCATCGTGCATGAAGCCCTGGGTAGAGCTAAGGGTCACAGACAGAAAAGAGGAAGGTCTTTGATGGCGTAGGCTGAAGACATGATTGGACATGGTGCAGACTCGATCAATTTAAGCGAGGTGAGGAGTGGGTTAAAGTGTTCGAGCAAGTTTCAGACTTGTGTAGAGTTCTATTCATTTTGAGTCGTGAGTGCAGGGACTGGCCAGCTGGTGCTGCAGAATCAGAAGTTAAACAAATGATTCGTGACAATTCCTGCCCAGGTGATGTGATTATCTATACAGATGGCTCTGTGTTGAGGGACAGATGAAGTGCATAGGGGTTTACAGCAAAAGCAAATGGACTTGGCTTGGTGCAGCAAAACCTGGCATATGATATCAAAACATCTAGTTTGAGAATGGAGATGGAGGCAGTCACTGTCAATTCTATCATGCAAACACTGATTTTCTTTGTTTTCAATGTCTTATATATATATCTGAAACTGATTAACTGTGATTTATAGGTGCAAAATTAACAAGTATGATTTTACAAGGAAACTAAATGTGTGTAATAACACTTACATTACAGCTGTGATTTATAAACCTGGCCAAGTTTCCACACTTTGTAGCATCTATGATTGTCTCATTGTCAACTCGAAACAGGTATGAACTTCCTATGCCAGTCTGTTCATAATACTTCTCGCGCAAGTCTGCAATTGGTTGTCTGATTGCTTGCCCTACATACTCAATGACCATCTCATCTGCTGCAACAGGTTCCATGGCAAACAAACCCCAATCATGAATGCCCGATTTTGCAAACCTCAGTTGCTTCTTACGAAACTGAAACAAATTAAAACAAATACAAATAAAAATAAAATACAAATTATCATTAAAATCCACAGACACAATTTATGTCCAGAGCATGGTACTAGCATATCAATCAACTCATGGGAAGTTTTTAGTGAAAAATTGGTATAAAATGCCACAAAGTAAACAGCACTCTGTGTTAATGGCCATTAAAATAAAAACAAAAAGAACAACAGTGATATAGGAAATGTGTAAAACAAAAAAAAAACATACAGAATTTATTACTCAGTACTGAAGGAAAGAGTAACAAGGTGAAAAACAATTTGAAATTCGATGTACAAGCCTGACTGAAATAATTTTCAAGTGTTTTCTTGACAGTGAAAGTATAATGTTCATACATTACAAACATTTTTCAAGTACACTAAATTATTCAGTGAGTCTGAACATCTGACTATAAAACTGCATATCCTTCCTGAGCTGCTACAGATTACTAACTTTTACTGTGCCAACAACAAGAAATTAGAACTAGAATACATCCCAGTAGCCGATAAAAGCCACATAATTTCTTGATGACTTCAACAGTCATTCCCCTAGCTGAGGCTATGCTTCTATGGACACAAGAGGAGAAGAGGTAGAGGAATGGATGGCAGAAAACCTGCTGATACTAATAAATGAACCTGACTCTGAACCAACATTCTACTCTAGACGATGGCGAACACAAAGTACACCGCACCTAGCTATAGCTACAGAAAACATCCAACGTAGGGCAGACAGAGAAGTGATGAAACAGCTTGGAGGAAGTGTGATCACAAACCAGCCGTCGTCTTGATAGGAGAGGTCAAGTGCTACAAGAAAGCAGACTGGGGCCTCTACAAAAACTTCACTGAAAAGAAACTATCGGAACCCTTTCCCACTAATGAGGTTAGAAAAACACCACAACTCTTCATCCGGACAAGATGGCAGGAAAAGAGTGCAGCTCTCCACATGGAGAAAGACAGTAGAAAGCTATGGCAAATAGTAAAGAGTCTCAATGAGGAGAATAATACCAGCCATGCCAACACTGTCACTGAAGAAGGTGGGAAAACTTTCATTGGTAAACAAGCAGCAAACCTGCTGGCTGATAGTTTTGCAGAGGAAAGCAAAATCTTCATGTCTGAGAAGAAGAAGCGACGAGAGAACTGAGGAAAAGCCAGAAGATAACCAAGATATAATGAATCAACTCTTCAGTCTCCAAGAAATTGAATGCGCAATAACAAACCTGCAGAAAAGGACGGCACCTGAACCTGATCGAGTAACAAATGAAATGATAGTACAGTTGGGACCAGCTGGTAGGCAACGGTACAGTCCCCACAGTGTGCCTATCAAACAGGACCACAAACAACTCAGCACATTCTGCAAACCTGCCCACTCTACCTGCAACTGTGAAAAGACACCTCAAGAGCAAAGTGTGCAGAGCAAGCTATGGGGAACCATGAAGACCTGCTACTGACATGCAAGTTCATAGAGGCAACCCACCTGATGCAAGTTCATAGAGGAAACCCACCTGATGGTCTGATCTGAGCATACGAAACCGAACACAAAGAAAAATAAAAAGAAGAAATCATTCTGACTTGATATTTGATTAGCTTTTGGAGGGACATCAAGTAATGATCCATTAACAAAGACTTAATTAACTAGTTACATCAGGCTGATTATTTTGCTTGTGATATTTGTTATTGAAGAAAGCTGTCACAGACTGTATACATTCTGACTACAAACATTTCTTTTCTTTAGAAACAATCAACAATGGTGATATTTCAACATTCCTGCTATCAATTAGAGTAGATCTTAGAGTGCAAACAATTTAACACTAACAAAAAACATTTACATACAATTTTGATTGCACATGTGACAAAACTAAAAAAAAATACATGAATCCATAATAGAATTATGATGAGTTTAGAAAATCAGTTGTAACATCTCACCTTGAGTTGATTAAATTTGAGTAGATCACTGACTTCTAAATTCTCCTGGAAGAGAGCAATAGCTGCCTGTAAACGACGGTTCTCATTGCGGACTTCTCTTGATGACTGTTGTTTCTTCTTAACATCTTCCTGCAATGAATTGTCATCAATCACTCTTTGATTGTTTTACCAAGAAAAGTTGACTGTCTCATTTCATCAGCATCTACATTTAATGATGATGTTGAAAAAAGTGTTTAAAAAAAAATACAACTGATGTCAATTAGATTGATTCAAGTTAATATAATGTTGCTAGCAAGAAGGACAGAATATTTTAAAGAGCTACTTAACCCTGTAAACGAGGTAGATAATATCAATTATAATAACAAAGGATAATCCAAGTAAAATTAACACCTGTGAAATGAGATGCCGGAGAAAAGTGGTCAACATATCCAAACGAGACAAAGTTAAAAAATGATATTACCAGACAAACTGTGGGAACAACACCATGCAGCAAATGTATTATTGGCCATCTAGTAAGATGCAGCCAGAACAGCTACCAACACAGGCGTTACAAATGTATTATTGGCCATCTAGTAAGATGCAGCCAGAACAGCTACTAACACAGGCGGTACAAATGGAAAGATCTGAAGGAGACAACTCACTGATGACAGCTACTAACACAGGCGGTACAAATGGAAAGATCTGAAGGAGACAACTCACTGATGACAGCTACTAACACAGGCGTTACAAATGGAAAGATCTGAAGGAGACAACTCACTGATGACAGCTACTAACACAGGCGGTACAAATGACAAGATCTGAAGGAGACAACTCACTGATGACAGCTACTAACACAGGCGGTACAAATGGAAAGATCTGAAGGAGACAACTCACTGATGACAGCTACTAACACAGGCGGTACAAATGACAAGATCTGAAGCAGAAAACTCACTGATGACTGCTACTAATACAGGCGGTACAAATAACAAGATCTGAAGGAGAAAACTCACTGATGACTGCTACTAACACAGGCGGTACAAATGGAAAGATCTGAAGGAGACAACTCACTGATGACAGCTACTAACACAGGCGGTACAAATGACAAGATCTGAAGCAGAAAACTCACTGATGACTGCTACTAATACAGGCGGTACAAATGACAAGATCTGAAGGAGAAAACTCACTGATGACTGCTACTAATACAGGCGGTACAAATGACAAGATCTGAAGGAGAAAACTCACTGATGACTGCTACTAATACAGGTGGTACAAATGACAAGATCTGAAGCAGAAAACTCACTGATGACTGCTACTAACACAGGCGGTACAAATGACAAGATCTGAAGCAGAAAACTCACTGATGACTGCTACTAATACAGGCGGTACAAATGACAAGATCTGAAGGAGAAAACTCACTGATGACTGCTACTAACACAGGCGGTACAAATGACAAGATCTGAAGGAGAAAACTCACTGATGACTGCTACTAATACAGGCGGTACAAATTACAAGATCTGAAGGAGAAAACTCACTGATGATTGCTACTAATACAGGCGGTACAAATTACAAGATCTGAAGGAGAAAACTCACTGATGACTGCTACTAACACAGGCGGTACAAATGACAAGATCTGAAGGAGAAAACTCACTGATGACAGCTACTAACACAGGCGGTACAAATGAACAGATCTGAAGGAGACAACTCACTGATGACAGCTACTAACACAGGCGGTACAAATGAACAGATCTGAAGGAGACAACTCACTGATGACAGCTACTAACACAGGCGGTACAAATGAACAGATCTGAAGGAGAAAACTCACTGATGACAGCTACTAACACAGGCAGTACAAATGACAAGATCTGAAGGAGAAAACTCACTGATGACTTTAGAGAGCTTCTACATACATGGGCACGTGATGATGATAGCCCTTACTGATCATCAAGCAAACAGATCACAAACTGTTGCTCCCCACAGCACTTAACGGCAGAAGTGGAAACTGATGATGATGATTACAATGAATATAATGTATAAATGTATGCACAAATAATCTTCTTTCCTTCTTGCTGAAAATCTGCTTTGTGTTGCTGGGTGTTGTATTTGTAAAGATGATAAGGATGAGTCAGGGGAGCTGGCCTGCTTGTTATGCTGTCATGTTGTGAAGTCTCAGGCTGTCAATGACTCCTTCAATCAATATTTTCTTCTCTGCCTGTTGTGTTTTCATTTTTATGTTGTATAAATAAATGCAAATTAATATGTCTTTGTGAAGGTGCTGTAATGGAATTACTGACGGACAGTTATAATCAATGTACTACAAGAATAATCAGCATTACTACACATCTACACATATACACAATATCATTAGGCGATCTCATTTGCACGACAGCCCACTGACACTTGTGGACAAAACCGCACTGTTTCTATCATGTACTTTCCCATCCTCTTTTCTACACACCCATTTCCAATTCCTCTGTATCTTCGTGCTTTGTACTAGGCCCTCATCTGGAACCCTTTTCTTCTCCATTTATTATCTTTACCACTATACTGGATCACCGCTCCTTTCCTCTCCTGCTGTATTAATATTTCAGTCAGAAGCAGTGTAATCACATGTGCCAATATCTGCTTCACTGCAACAGCATTTTGAAAGCAAAGGATGTTCAAGTTTAGTCAGTCAAGTTACAGTTTAGTCAGTCAAGTTACAGGTATCTAAGGTGTTTTTCATGAATAAATTCCTGAGTATTTAAAACAGACAAAATCAAACTATTTTTTTTTAAATCAAATTACAGTAGACAGTCAATAAATTCAAGGTACTAAACAAAACAAAACTTAACCCCCCCCCCCCCCCCCCCAATATCTCAAGTGTTAGGAAAATAAATAAAAAACTGTTGCAGGATACCTGCAAACAATTTACATAAACACTGGCAAAAATAAGCTTCTAATCTCCTAAAAGAAATCTTATATTTACACAATACAATGAAACATAAATAACTGACCTGTTTTTCAGTTTCTACTGCTTTCTGTTGTTGGATGGCCAGATTTTTGGTATTACTTAAATATAACATCTTCTCTTCCAGTGATATTTTATAGTAGCCCTCAGTTCGAGCACAGCCTGTTTTTTTTAATAAACAAACACTTTTAACAGATCATGTTTTTGTTTTTTTAAAGTAAACAGCATATCTTCTTTTCTCTTCCCTGTGACAATGATTCCTATAGTTCATAATTAACATGAGATATTTGTCATTGTACTGTGCAAAAACAAACACGTTCGTTCTTATTCGGATGCATCCAAACACTTTGTTTTTGTATATTTTCTAGTTTTTGTAAGCTTTTTGGTTTTTTTCACAAACTCTCCCGCACGAGAGTTCCTTCCCTTCCCATTCATGCAGCGCAACCTTGTCCTATGTTGTGAGGGTGTTATGAGATGACTGCATTTGTCTGTCATGTATTTTTGTGGGAGTATGTGCTGTAGTGAGTCTGTTTGAGGTGCCACAGGCGCCTGTGTACAAGTAAGAAGTACTAAAGGCACTACCATTCGGGAATATTGAAACTGGGATGTTTTAGACTGATTGGACTGATTTTAGATTCAATATGCAAATAGGACAAGAGACCAAGCAAGACAATGTATCCAACTGCATAAGAAAGCGCCGCTGGAACTTCATCGGCCACGCACTCAGAATGGATAAGACAAGACTTCCTATCAGGCCCTCACATGGACACCGGAAGGGAAAAGAAAACGGAGAAGTCCAAGAGAAACTCTATGTAGAACCATCATCAAGGAAGGCTCAACCACGGGCCTAACAAACATCCAAGACCTAAAGCAGGTGGCAACGAACCGCTAGATATGGTGAGCTATGACCTCTGCTCTATGCACCGCCATAGGCTCAAGAAGAAAGACTAACTAATTTGTACCCCAAATAATATCTACTTCTTCTTCTTCAGCATTCTGAGCCCTTGAGGTTCATTGCTGCAGATATCACCTGCCTCCATTCATCTCTCTGATTGGCCTTCTCTTTCCAGTTGGTGACACCAAGTGTTTGCAGGTCTGTCTGGACATTACTCTCCATATTCTTCTTGGTCTGCCTCATGGTCTACGACCATTCATCTCCCTGGTGTATACAGTTTTTACTTCTCTGTCATTTGACATTCTTTCAATATGCCCTAACTATTTCAGTCTATTAGATCTCATGATGCCAGTGAACAGTGGTAATTTAAACAGATTATGAATTTTGTTGTTGCTTCTCACTCTCCATTCCCCGCTGTTTGCATCTTTGATGGGTCCAAATATTTGCTGTAAGACTCTTGGAAACTGTAATAAGGCTTCATCTCTTTTAGTTATGCTCCAAGTTTCAGAGCCATATAAAATGATGGTCTTTTCAAAGTTTTTTAGATTTTGATTTTAGTGTTGCAAGCAGACACTTTGACTTTAGAAGATGTTGGAGGGCATAGTATACTTCATTTCCAGATTGTATTCTAGATAGTATTTCTTCTCTAAGCATGTTGGAGCAGTTAAAGTTTGCACCCAATTACTTTTATGTTTCTGTCCATTTGATTTTCATAATATCAACTTGTATGTGGCCTGAGTTTATATCCTTTCCCTGTCTAGTTATTATCATGTATTCTGTCTTATCTTGATTGATAACTAGTCCCATTTTCTGAGCTGAGTCTTTTAAGACATTCAGTGTTTTAACGGTCCTTAATTCATTTTTTCCAATGATATCAATGTCATCTACATATCCAAGTATTCTTGTAGTGTCTCCTATAGTACACTCTTGTTTAAATTTCCTTATAATTTTCTCCAGGGCCAAGTTGAAAAGAAGTGGGGACAGAGCATCATTTTACTTTAAACCAGATATTACTTGAAAAGGGTCTGACTTTCTGCCTTTTTAAAAAACATCTTCCATTTACATAGTTTGGTCATGGTAATTAACTTCTTTGGTATTCCTAAGTCCTTCATAGCATTCCATAAACTGATTCTGAATAATATCTACTAGGGGTAAAATATAATTTATATATGCATTTGCAGCCAGTGTCTAAAGACTATGTCATCAAAAATCCATAAATGCCGTGAAAATTGCTTTCTCTGGGTGACAGGGTTCAAGCTGACCGACACTTCATCTTGTCCATCTGTTCATATTTTCATAAGTTTTACCATAGTTTAACTCATTTCATTATGTTGCATTTATAACTGTGTAATGGGATCAATCAATCATGGCATGGTGATTTCAGTCACAGGGGCAAGGACAGTTAAATGCCAATGTGATGTGTCTTCTTCTTCATGTTCACTGGCTGTAAACTCCAGGAGAAAGTTTTAAGTGTTTGTCCGCCTCCAGTCTTCAGTTCTGTTCCAGAACCTGAGTGTTGTGTGGACATCTGTTCCAGAACCTGAGTGTTGTGTGGACATCTGTTCCAGAACCTGAGTGTTGTGTGGACATCTGTTCCAGAACCTGAGTGTTGTGTGGACATCTGTTCCAGAACCTGAGTGTTGTGTGGACATCTGTTCCAGAACCTGAGTGTTGTGTGCACATCTGTTCCAGAACCTGAGTGTTGTGTGGAGATCTGTTCCAGAACCTGAGTGTTGCTGGCACATCTGTTCCAGAACCTGAGTGTTGTGTGGACAACTGTTCCAGAACCTGAGTGTTGCTGGCACATCTGTTCCAGAACCTGAGTGTTGTGTGGACAACTGTTCCAGAACCTGAGTGTTGTGTGGACATCTGTTCCAGAACCTGAGTGTTGTGTGGACAACTGTTCCAGAACCTGAGTGTTGTGTGGACAACTGTTCCAGAACCTGAGTGTTGTGTGGACATCTGTTCCAGAACCTGAGTGTTGTGTGGACAACTGTTCCAGAACCTGAGTGTTGCTGGCACATCTGTTCCAGAACCTGAGTGTTGTGTGCACATCTGTTCCAGAACCTGAGTGTTGTGTGCACATCTGTTCCAGAACCTGAGTGTTGCTGGCACATCTGTTCCAGAACCTGAGTGTTGTGTGGACATCTGTTCCAGAACCTGAGTGTTGTGTGGTGTTCCAGAACCTGAGTGTTGTGTGGGACATCTGTTCCAGAACCTGAGTGTTGTGTGGACATCTGTTCCAGAACCTGAGTGTTGTGTGTGGACAACTGTTCCAGAACCTGAGTGTTGTGTGGACATCTGTTCCAGAACCTGAGTGTTGTGTGGACATCTGTTCCAGAACCTGAGTGTTGTGTGGACAATCTGTTCCAGAACCTGAGTGTTGTGTGGACATCTGTTCCAGAACCTGAGTGTTGTGTGGACATCTGTTCCAGAACCTGAGTGTTGTGTGGACATCTGTTCCAGAACCTGCACATCTGTTCCAAAACCTGAGTGTTGTGTGGACATCTGTTCCAGAACCTGAGTGTTGTGTGGACATCTGTTCCAGAACCTGAGTGTTGTGTGGACATCTGTTCCAGAACCTGAGTGTTGTGTGGACATCTGTTCCAGAACCTGAGTGTTGTGTGGACATCTGTTCCAGAACCTGAGTGTTGTGTGGACATCTGTTCCAGAACCTGAGTGTTGTGTGGACAACTGTTCCAGAACCTGAGTGTTGTGTGGCACATCTGTTCCAGAACCTGAGTGTTGTGTGGACATCTGTTCCAGAACCTGAGTGTTGTGTGGACATCTGTTCCAGAACCTGAGTGTTGTGTGTGTTCCAGAACCTGAGTGTTCACAGAACCTGAGTGTTGTGTGGACATCTGTTCCAGAACCTGAGTGTTGTGTGGACATCTGTTCCAGAACCTGAGTGTTGTGTGGACATCTGTTCCAGAACCTGACCTTGTGTTGACATCTCATGCCAGAACCTGATCTGACACAGAACCTGAGTGTTGTGTGCACCGCAGACAGCACCTCATGCTGTGACCAGAACCAGAGTGTTGCAAGACTCCAGTGCAAGACATCTGTTCCACACCCTGAGTGTTGTGTGGACATCTGTTCCAGAAACCTGAGACAGAACCTTGTTGACTCCTGACACACACCCTAGTGTTCCAGAAACCCTGAGACTCCTGACCACACCCCTCAATCAGTGGTGTGCAAGATCATGCTGTTCACAGACCCTGAGTGGTGTGTGTGCAGACTCTGTTGCAAGACCTGACTGTTGACACACACCCTAGTGGTGCACAGCAGACAGACCCTCATGCAAGACTCCTGACACACACCCTAGTGGTGTACCACAGACAGACCTTCATGCAAGACTCCTGACACACACCCTAGTGGTGTACCACAGACAGACTCTCATGCAAGACTCCTGACACACACCCTAGCGGTGCACCACAAACAGGCCCTCATGCACGACTCCTGACACACACCCTAGTGGTGCACCGCAGACAGACCTTCATGCAAGACTCTTGACACACACCCTAGTGGTGCACCGCAGACAGACCCTCATGCAAGACTCCTGACACACACCCTAGTGGTGCACAGCAGACAGACCCTCATGCAAGACACCTGACACACACCCTAGTGGTGCACCGCAGACAGACCCTCATGCAAGACTCCTGACACACACCCTAGTGGTGCACCGCAGACAGACCCTCATGCAAGACTCCTGACACACACCCTAGTGGTGCACCGCAGACAGACCCTCATGCAAGACTCCTGACACACACCCTAGTGGTGCACCACAGACAGACCCTCATGCAAGACTCCTGACACACACCCTAGTGGTGCACCACAGACAGACCTTCATGCAAGACTCCTGACACACACCCTAGTGGTGCACCACAGACAGACCCTCATGCATGACTCCTGACACACACCCTAGTGGTGCACCGCAGACAGACCCTCATGCAAGACTCCTGACACACACCCTAGTGGTGTACCACAGACAGACCCTCATGCAAGACTCCTGACACACACCCTAGTGGTGTACCACAGACAGACCCTCATGCAAGACTCCTGACACACACCCTAGTGGTGTACCACAGACAGACCTTCATGACCTGACACACACCCTAGTGGTGTACCACAGACAGACCCTCATGCAAGGACTCTGACACACACCCTAGTGGGTGCACAGCAGACAGACCCTCATGCAAGACTCCTGACACACACCCTAGTGGTGCACCGCAGACAGGCCCTCATGCAAGACTCCTGACACACACACCTAGTGGTGCACCGCAGACAGACCCTCATGCAAGACTCCTGACACACACCCTAGTGGTGCACCACAGACAGACCCTCATGCAAGACTCCTGACACACACCCTAGTGGTGCACCACAGACAGACCCTCATGCAAGACTCCTGACACACACCCTAGTGGTGCACCACAGACAGACCCTCATGCATGACTCCTGACACACACCCTAGTGGTGCACCACAGACAGACCTTCATGCAAGACTCCTGACACACACCCTAGTGGTGCACCACAGACAGACCCTCATGCATGACTCCTGACACACACCCTAGTGGTGTACCACAGATAATAGCTTTCTGTCATCCTAAACTAAACTGGCCGGGATCTCTGAGTTGCTGACCCCAGAGATGCAGTGCCCAGAAAATACTTGGCCCTTGTCATCCAACCTCTCTTCAAAGGTGATAATCTATAAGGAAAACTCATTTGGAACATGTGTAAGTCTGCTGGCTTAGTACCCTACTAAATGACGGACTCAGGTTAAATGTCTCATCCAAAAGTCCTACTATATGACAAACCTTAATTCAAACATCTGTCGACTAAAACCCTTCTGAATGACTCCTGCTGCACAGGCTCAAATTTCTGTCCATCGACTGTCCTACCAACTGTATAACATCAAAAGTTTACATGTACCTAGCTCAAAGATCCTACTTTATGATACACAAGGTGAAATGTTCGCTACCAAAGACCACACTGAACAGAGTGTAAGGACCACACAAGAAAGCCATGCCTGATGCATGCTTTCCATAAATGCAGCAAAAAGTGTCAGGCTCATCAACATGAAAGATGGCATGGTCAAAAATAGAAGTCTAACATGATGAGAATGCGAGATGCCAATTTGTGCAGGAAATAAGTTTCTCGGGACTGCAGACTGCTTCCTGGAGATCCCCCTAAAGTGGGAAAGGCTCAATAAACATATGTGGAGCTGAGCAGTCATGTTCAGGGCATGATGATTTCCTGTGTGAGCCTAGTACCAGAGCGCAGTGTATCAGCTCTACATTAAGGAAGCCTACTTGGATGGTGGGGAATGCCCATGATCTGCCGATGTGTTTCCTTGAGAGTCAACCAGGCTGCACGCACCTGATCTCAAAAGGTCCTCTAGGGAAAACACCTGTGGATTAGGCGATGAAGTCACTGGACATATGAGGCCACAAATGTCCTAGGAAACTAGACCAGAAGGCTCAATCAGATAACAAATGCCTCAAAAAGTTGGATGTGTTAGCTAAAAGCACACGAAAAAGTTGGATGTGTTAGCTAAAAGCACACGAAAAAGTTGGATGTGTTAGCTAAAAGCACACGAAAAAGTTGGATGTGTTAACTAAAAGCACACGGAAAAGTTGGATGTGTTAGCTAAAAGCACAAATATTACAGCTATGCTGTAAGCAGGCAAAATACAGTTCAGTCACATGGACAAACAAGTCACATGGACAAACAAGTCACAAGGACAAACAAGTCACATGGACAAACAAGTCACATGGACAAACAAGTCACATGGACAAACAAGTCACATGGACAAACAAGTCACATGGACAAACAAGTCACATGGACAAACAAGTCACATGGACAAACAAGTCACATGGACAAACAAGTCACATGGACATACAAGTCACATGGACAAACGATGAAGCAGAAAAAGAATCAATCAGGTGCCATCTCTAAAATGTAGGTTGACTTATTTACACTCTCTAAGACTGTTGTTTGTCCATCTCTTGATGTCATCCTATGATTTCTAATGCCATCTTCCTCTTAACCCTACCAGACCTGAGGCCCTGAACCTAACCGTCCCCTACACCTGAGGCCCTGAACCTAACCGTCCCCTATACCTGAGGCCCTGAACCTAACCGTCCCCTATACCTGAGCTCCTGGGCAGTAACGCGAAAAAACCAACATGATATACAAAAAAATTTGTTAAATGCAAACAAGTGGCTAGAATAAGATGAAACTTGGAAACATAGTAGAAAATAGGTTAACCTTTTATCTAGCACCAATATTCCACCTTTGTATGCCAATCCACTCCAGATTGTTTCACAAAGTCAGCTGTTGCTGTTTGAGGGGCACGCCCCCTTCTCTTACTACCGATCTATTTCTAGACTATAATTGTCCAGATTCTCCTCATTATCGAGCTGAATAAGTCACTTTAACTGTGAACATATTCTTCATGAAATTATGACTCCACATAGTCTGAATAAACCAAAGTATTGATCACCTGTTGGACTGTGAAAAGCCTACACCTAATTTACTTTCCTGTCGAAGTGCTTGGTTCATCAGCCGCTTGTTCTATTGTAAATTTTCCTAATTTTTTTCACGTAAAACAACAAATTTTATCCAAACACACAAGGGCGGACATCTAGGAAGACTATCTACGAGATCTGATTACGATTGGCTAGTTATTTTTAGTTTGTGACCATCTTTTTCACGCACCATGCAAAAGGCTGAAAATTAGGGACAGCGGTATAGCGTCAGGTTAAAAAATTTCAAAAAATCGGGCCAGCGGTCTGGTAGGGTTAATTAATCCGGTGAACTGTGACTAACTGGTCTGTGTCGGGAAAGGCTCTCGCTGAAACGTCAGATTTTTGTATGTGTATGGTGTTCTCCGTCCTCCCTTCATTAAGCTTCTTGAAATCACAGACAGTATTTATAAGGTATTTTTGTTTATCGTCATAATTTATACTTCTGACAAATTTCTATGCAAAGATGTGCAGCAACTTGCAAGGCATCTAGAAAAAAATGGATCTGAACAGTGAAGACAAGCTAGAAAGACCTGTTCAACAGGTGCTTCATCTAGACACTGCTCCCTGCTGATGCTGTCCTAGATCCTTCCATACTGGGCTTATAAGTGGCCTCCAGACTCACAATCAACTAGTGTTTCATGAAGCTAACAGAAAGAGTGGTCCTCATCAACTGTGATAGAGGGACAACATTTTCCACTCATTCAGCACATCAGTGTTCAGCTTTTGTGTTTTAATACCTAATATACCTTTTATAATACTCTTTTAATATCTAATATACCTTTTATAATACTTTTTTAATACCTAATATACCTTTTAGAATCTTCTTCTTCTTCTTCTCTTCCACCTTGTACCTCATCGAAGTGTCGGGGGGAGATGTAATGTTCGTTGATGAGCTCTGTCAAGAGCACTATTAAGACTGATGTTCATTTCTGTAAGGCTGTTCTTAATGCCATCACTCCATCTTTTCCGAGGTCTTCCACTCGCTTTATACCCGTTGTAACGTTTTAGTGTGGCTCGCTGTGGCAGATAGTACCAGGGCATTCTTGTTAGGTGTCCAAACCATTTCATTTGTTGTTCTTTGATGACCTGTAAGACCGGCTTTATTCCTAGCATTCGTCTGATTTCATGATTTTGTATTCTGTCTTTCCTTGAAACTCCTGCAGCTCTTCTAAGGCATTTCAACCTTTTAGAATACTTTTTTAATACCTAATATACCTTTTATAATACTGTTTTAATACCTAATATACCTTTTATAATACTGTTTTAATACCTAATATACCTTTTAGAATACTTTTTCAATACCTAATATACCTTTTATTATACCTTTTTAATAGCTAATATACCTTTCATAATACTTTTTTAATACCTAATATACCTTTTATAATACTTTTTTAATACCTAATATACCTTTTAAAAATACTTTTTAATACCTAATATACCTTTTAAAATACTTTTTTAATACCTAATTTACCTTTAAGAATACTTTTTAAAAAAAACTACCTAACCAATAAATATTGGTAAATACGGTAATGGATTGAAAAAAGTTGAACCAGAAGATTTAGGGACAGGGACACTAATATTGTAAATAACTCTGAAGCAAAGCAAAAAACTCACCTGTCTTGTGTATATGAACTTTATCAACAACTCGTCTCCTTTTCTTAGGTGGGTCTGGAATGCAAGTGTGAGGATGGTCTACCCATAAAATGTCATTTAGCCAATAAAACATAGGATCTTCTGACTGCATCAGAGAATCATAAGTTCTTTTAAGATAATTAATGTCTTCATCATCAACTCCATGGTGATAAATGTCAAAGAATACTTGTCGTTCTTCGTGTATAGTTCTAGATGTGAAGGCGATTTTTGGTTTTGGTTCCACATCCATTAGTATATTAGCAAGTTCTCTGTTTACTTTTGACCTGTTTGTAACATCTATCAGCCTTTTGTTTCCCTTATACTTTTTACTATGTGTTGCAGCAGCAGCAGCAGACTGCTTCTTTGACTCTTTCTTGTGCACTTTTGAAATGACTTCATCTATTGTTGCATCAATCTTAGCTTCCATTTCTTTTGAAAGTTTGCCTACTTTAAAAGGCTGCTCTGAATGAGGAGGTGGTTCTTTAACATTCATTTGTGCAGAAGGCAAACAGTAGTTATGATCTATCCAGATCTCCTGAGTTATACGCATTGCTTCATCATCAGCAGAATCTGTTTCCTCTGATTCGTTACCCTCAGGCTGGGTTAGGAAATAATCATGCTCAGCAATAGCAGAATTCCGCAGCTTTTTAATATGTTCATCATCAGATACAATATCTTCAGCTGCTAATTGACCAGTATTGGACAGAGGAAGAGTTCTGGTCAAATGTTCATCTTCATGCACTTTATGTCCTGCCAGAGACATTAACACTTGAGCTGCTTCAGCATCTGTTGAATCTGGTACATTGTGATCTTCTGTTTGATATATGTTTAAATCTTCAGTATTGCTGCTATTTCTGTGTCTGCACTTTCTTTTCTGATTCCTGTTACCTCTTCCTTGCAAAAACCTGATTTCTTCAAATGCACTCTTGTTCCCATCTGTAAGACTGATATCTAATGAAGTCTGCTCTTTACTCAACTCATTTTGTTCATCTTTTTGCAAGGACATGTTCTGACTTTCTGATTCCTCAAGTGAATCCCTGAAATAAAATAAAACAAAACTTGTTATTTAAGGTCAGGTTTAAAAAAAAAAAGGGGGGGGGGGGGGGGCCATGGGGCTGAGCTGCATGCAACAGCAAAAGACAAGATGACCTGGCAAGAGGTAGTTGACAGCTTGTGATCCATTGGAGGGATAAAGGGCAGAAAAAGAAGAAATATTTCAGGTGTTTTATATTACTAAGCTTACATTCGTTATATTATTTTGGCAAAGCTATTAAGGTACAGGCTGGGTTTTTTTTTAAAGTGCCTATACAATTTTCTTTATACAACTATTAAAGAATGTAACCTGTTGGACCATAGCCGTCTTCTAGAAACTACATTTTCACAAGGCTGATTGGAAAGAAACACATCTTTATAATTATTCTGAACTCTAACATAAGAAAATAGAAAATGACGAAGGTGACGAAAAAGAATTAGAAGAGAAAAATGAGGAAAAAGAAGAAGAAGATGAGACAATGACAGTCACCCACATTTGCATCCGAAGGACTGTTTCTGACAGTACCATACATTGGCTAAGCTATAATGAAATCATTGCAGCTAAAGTCTGCATATACCTGTACACATTCAATACTGCATTATGGTCCACTAGCTGCCATTATTTCCTGTGACATTTTGTTGAGCGCTCTATTAGAATTCACTGCCTCTCAGTGCTAAACTAACCCAGAAACTTATAACTGAAGAAATTGTTAGGAAATTTAACAAACTTTGAAATGTTATTCTCACATTTAGATTTTCACTGCTCTTGTGGATGCAAAACCGTGGAAAGCAAAGACATTTTTTTGTAAAATTTCATCTTTGAAAACTAACACCTGCTAAATTCTTCTTTTTTCTACTAACTTGATTGGCACCTTTCCATCTTTCCACATGACAGTGTTATATTATGCTTTGAGGAGGCATGTGGCTCACAGTCCACGGCGATGGCCAGTGTGACTAGCAAAACTCGCCAGCGTTTAAAAAAAGTCTTCCACAATGATAGCATGGGATTTCAGGACCACTGTTGTCAACATTTGTGTTTAGTCTGTTACTTCTCAGATGCTCAGCCCTCATCCTTTCTGCTAACGTTTCTTCTCAGATGCTCAGCCCTCATCCTTTCTGCTAACGTTTCTTCTCAGATGCTCAGCCCTCATCCTTTCTGCAAACGTTTCTTCTCAGATGCTCAGCCCTCATCCTTTCTGCAAACGTTACTTCTCAGCCCTCATCCTTTCTGCAAACGTTACTTCTCAGATGCTCAGCCCTCATCCTGTCTGCAAACGTTACTTCTCAGATGCTCAGCCCTCATCCTGTCTGCAAATGTTACTTCTCAGACGCTCAGCCCTCATCCTTTCTGCAAACGTTACTTCCTTCAGTCTCATTTCCTTCCTAATGTGCCCCCTCCACAAAACATGGTCCATGGCCTTTTGTTCCCAAGCCTTCACCTCAATACCTGTATCATGCATGCCCTGCTTGCATGCGTCTTTATATCGTAGCAGAGGTCGGCCTTGACATCTTCTACCCGTCTTTACTTCACCATAAAAGATGTGCTTAGGGACTTTGCCATCCTTCATTCTCCAGGTGTGACCAAGCCACCTGAGCCTTCGCAGACTGAGCACTAAAAAAGACTATTGTAATACCTGCTCTTTCCAATACCTCTGTGTTTGTGATCTTGTCCTGTCACTTAATGTCAGGTATTCTTTTGGGCATCACTTGTGAAAGCTATTTAGCCATTTATGCAGGTGCAACACGGGCACAGAGAATGGCTGGAAGGAAGGGGAAGGGCAAGGAGGGGTGTCATTTCACAGACAGACCCCAATGATGGAGATAACAGAGATACAGTTAGAGAAGACCTGGCAGCCATCTTAAAGAACAAACATTATGAAGACATCATACACAGGTGCAAGATGTCAAACATGTTCTGAAAAAGGATGAAAGACACTGCACCAGGGCCTGGCATGATTAGATATTTCCACATGGAAGACATGAGTGATGCAGACCTGGTGGAGATGACAGCTTGCTTCAATCAGAGCATTGGGACAGCTTCAGTCCCAGAAGAGTGGATGCATAGCTACCTGATTCCACTTCCTAAACCTGGCAAGGACAATTCAACACTCAGCGGCTTTAGGATCATATCCCTACAAAACAGCTTTGGTAAAGTGTTGGAAAAGATAGTGACAGGTAAGCTACACAAATTTTCGGAGCAGAGAAAGCTGCTTCCAGGAGGTTTGGGAAGTTACCGGCGGGGGAAAGACGCAAGGTCAAATGCAGCCACTTTTGCTTTTGACACTTTGATGGTTTCTAGATCAGACAGGTAATGGTGGCAGTGGCACTTGATTTAGACGATCCTTACAACAGAGGCAGATACAGTATCTTGATGAAAGCGCTTATGGAGAATTAAGTCTGTCCTTGGTTGGTCAACTGGATAGCAGGCGCTTTGTATACTCACCGGGTAGCTCTCAGCCTGGGTTCATGGACCTCTGGACCATGTATTATGGCTCCAGGACTACCACAGGGATCTGCAATTTCACCTGTGCTGTTTAGTGTGTTTACGAGCAAGATTACATTTCTTTTACAATCAACTGTAGCATGAGGTAAACAAAACTGCTAAAAATCACATAGTGGTAGTAATGGGATATTTGAACGCAAAAGTAGGTAGTGAAAATATGGGTGCTGGAAAAGGAAGAAGTTACCACAATGAATGAAAATGGAGAAAGACCAGGTGAATTCTGCAGGCAGCCAGATCACAGGCTGCACTTTCTTTGCACACATGGCATTTACCAGGTGGCACGACTAAAAATCTAACAGACCACCTCTGTATAAACAATCAATAGAGAAGCTCTTTGATGGATATCTCCCCATAGAGAGAGCAGTGACCACATCTTATGTGTAGGAAAACCCAAGCTTAAATTAATAACTATTGCAAAAACACACGTACAACAAAGAATAGTCAGAGACTGACAATGAAATGTAAGAGAACAGATCTAGCTTCACCAGAACAATAGACCTGAGACTCTTCAAGTGGACAGAGATCACAGCATTGAGGACAAATGGACTCATGTCAAAGAACATCATTTTTAGAAGCAGCAACGAATAAGAAGTCTCTATATTCAATGGAAAGAACCGTCCAGGTCGTTAGGCTCAATATTCCATTTAAAAAGCTACAGGTTTTGAGGAAAATGAGTAAACACAAATGTTAAAAGACATCACTCACTCTTTTTCTTCACTATCTTCATCTTCCTCTTCTGTTTTTATTTCTCCCGATTCTTCCTCCCTGAAAAAATGCATGAAAGAAAACATTAAAGTAGTTCGCAAGTTCTTTTGTTGTTGTTGTTGCTTTGCGCGATCTTTCATAATGAAACAATTTGTTTTGATGAATCACACTCTTGATGTTTTCTGATAGAATTCATTGAAGTAAATACCATGGCTAAACTCACACGACAGACAGACACACATGGCTAAACTCACACGACAGACAGACACACACGGCTAAACTCACATGACAGACAGACACACATGGCTAAACTCACACGACAGACACACACACATGGCTAAACTCACAAGACAGACACACACACATGGCTAAACTCACAAGACAGACACACACACATGGCTAAACTCACAAGACAGACAGACACACATGGCTAAACTCACATGACAGACAGACACACATGGCTAAACTCACAAGACAGACACACATGGCTAAACTCACAAGACAGACAGACACACATGGCTAAACTCACAAGACAGACAGACACACATGGCTAAACTCACAAGACAGACAGACACACATGGCTAAACTCACAAGACAGACACACATGGCTAAACTCACAAGACAGACACACACACGGCTAAACTCACACGACAGACACACACACATGGCTAAACTCACAAGACAGACACACACACATGGCTAAACTCACAAGACAGACAGACAGACAGACAGACAGACAGACAGACAGACAGACACACATGCAAGCAACTGCCTGGCTGCTGGCTAAGAGGTTATAAACTGCCCCCCCCCCCCCTCCAAATGGTAATTAAATTCAAAGTATTTCGATTTAATTGTCTCAAATAAAGATTAGCTGATGTATAATGGAATAGAGGAGGTATAAAAATTGATGTTGTATGTTTAAAACATTTTCATGTGCGTCTAACATTCTTGAATGCTGCATTATTTTAATATTCTGTTGTCATTCTGAGCCTTAAAAAGTTTAGATGTATTTGTTATTCATTGATCTTTAATGTGATCAGGAGGAGGGCTGTCACTATTCAGCAAATATTTGTCTTCAGAAAGGTTGAAGTCATCTCAGGGGGTCTCAAAGAAACTCAGTCTCTAGCCAGTTCTCCTGCCTCTTGCACTTGTCTGCCCTAGGTGTCTTCTACATTATTTGCTCATGTTTATGCAGGTCAGTCTCTGATCCTCATTCATGGCACCGTGCCTTCTGCTACTGTTCTTTTCAAACCACTGCGGTTCTTGATTTTGCCAAAATATTTCAGTTTCTGAGACAAGATGTTTTTTATTAGCCAATCTTCCTTGATGTTATGACTTGTGGGATATCAACATTTCTTTTCCTCTTGGTCCTTGTTATTCTAAAATCCATTCTATAGCATTTCGTTTCAAAAGCCCATATTTTTATCCTTAATGACTGCATTATAGTCAACAGTAACTAAGTAATAATTTAAAACAAACAAAAAAATATATTCCTGGCTACTGTTAATTATAAAGTGAAAGAAAGATCAAAAGAACAGAGGGAGGAAAGCAAGACATGAAAGAAAGAATGATGCAAACAAAGGGAGACAAAAATAAAGAAAGAAATAGAGAGGGAGAAATAAAGAGATAAAGAAAGACAGGGAAATAAACAAGAAAGAAAGAGAGAGAGAGACAGAGAGAGAGAGAGAGAGAGAAATGGTGATCAAACCTTATCAATAAAGAGAAACAAATAACATTAGCTGATTGTGTTAACCTGCTAAAACAGCTGGGAAAAAAAAGAAATATAAAAATTAGCTGGCATTAAACAAAACTAATAAATTGATAAATGTACACAAAAAACACACTATCATTAAATGTTAACTGGTAAATGGGGGACGGGGAGGGAGGGGGGTCGATAAAACTGACGTCTGTCAGATGTCCTGAAGGTTAACATGTGAATGAGATCTATCAAGCATAACCCAATAAAATAAAGTCTTGAGCACTCAAAATAACAAAAAGAAAAGAAAAAAAAATCAACACTGAGAATAAATAGTATTTATTGAAAAAAAATGTATATTCCTTTTGGAGTAAAATAAAAACCTACTCTTCCTCCTCTTCATCTGAGGTTTTTTTGCTTTCACCAACAGCTTGTTTTTCCAATTGTTCATCATCATCATCTGATGAAGACAGTGAAGAAAGTTCCTCGTCCTCTTTGACTTCAGTTTCTTTACTCATTGTAATTCCATCATCATCTGTTTCATCTGCAGAGATTTCACTTTCTTCTTCCCCTTCACTATCATTGCCACTGCTCTCAGAATCAGTATCTTCATCTTCACTATCTTCTTTTTCTTCTTCCTCATCAGCTCCTGCAAGTGACATAAAAGAGATGCATTATAATGTGAATGCAAATCTAGTTTTCAAATATATACTGAAATAAAGTTCACCCACGGCAAATGAAAGTAAATAAACATCAGAATACAAGTATGTTCAACACTGCAGATGCACAGCCAGCATCTATATTAATAAAATGTTAATTTTCCGATGTTATTTAAAAACTCGGAAACTACTGAACTGATTGCTTTCAAATTTGCACACAACGTTGCCTTTGACTCAAAGCGTTATTTTTTGTCAGAAAATCGCACAAACCACGAATGACGTAGCTCCAGCAACGGTCAAATCATTATTTGTTTCGTTGTTGGCCCGGATTTGTTTTTAGTTAATTTAATTGGCAATATTTGACTGCTGAGCTCTTATTGAACTTTTGCATTATTATATAATTTCATTTCCACTCTCTGTTTGAGTGTTTGGTAGCGTAGTTGGCAGCTATTCTGCCTATCATGCGGGTGACCCGCATTCAATTCCCCGCTAGGTGATATAATTTTTTTTTAGGCCTTAACTGGGCCGCTGTGTGTTGTGGTTTATGGCTAGGCTACGATATCTAAGCCTTTTTCGGTTTTGGGGTTTACAGCTAGCCTGCGACAGCGGCGACATGATGCTCAATGGTCATGTCACGGCTAACCTTCGTTTGCCCTCGAGAGGGCCGTTGGCACATTGTGTTGTGGTTTACAGCTAGGCTGCGATATCTAACCTAAAACACTTCAGTCGTCGGTAGTATAGTTGTAAGTATGTCATCCTTCACGCGGGTGACCGGTGTTCATTTCCCCGCTGGGGTGATAATTGTTCTTTTTCCCTTAAAAGGGTGGTTGCCACGTTGTGTTGTGGTGTGCAGCTAGGCTGCGATATATGCGCCTTCCGCCCAAAGACATCCGATTTCAGTTAGGTCCTAATTAGCCTCCCCGCGACGCTTCTCGATCAACAACTGTTCGGCGATGACAAAAAGTGTTAACTAAGACAGTCCAGTTTACTTTGGGCGGACACGGATGCCAAGGTTAGTTAAAAATCGTTCCCTCGGAGAGGGAGAGATGATGACGGGTGCGGGGTATTTCGTTACACAGTGATTTTAGATCCTTCGGAGAAGATGATATGATTGGGGGAAAGGGGGGTGGGGGTTTACGCCAAACACAGCTGAGAGAGCTTAAAATATTATTTTAAAGTTCTAATTTCTTAACTATTTATATTTTAATAATTTCGCCCCAGGTGATGATTTTTCAATCCTTCGGAGAGGGAGATATAAGGAGGGGGGGGGGAGTTATACCACACACAGTTAGCTGAGAGAACTTAAAATATTATTTTTAAGTTCTCATTTCTTAACTATTTCTATTTTAATAATTTCGCAAGGTGATGATTTTTCAATCCTTCGGAGAGGGAGATATGATGGGGGAGGGGGGGGGGGGGGGTGTGTTATGCCGGACACAGCTGAGAGAGCTTAAAATATTATTTTAAAGTTCTCATTTCTTAACTATTTCTATTTTAATAATTTCGCCATGGATGATTTTTCAGTCCTTCGGAGAGGGATATATGACTTCACCAGGTGATGATTTTCCAATCTTTTGGAGAGGGAGATATGATTGGGGGGGGGGGGTTATGCCAGACACCGTTAGCTGAGAGAGCTTAAAATATTATTTTAATGTTCTCATTTCTTAACTATTTTTATTTTACTAATGTCGTCTGGTGAGGATTTTTAAATCCTATGGAGAGGGAGATATGATTGGTGAAAAGGGGGGCGGGGGGGGTTATGCCAAACACAGTTAGCTGAGAGAGCTTAAAATATTATTTTAAAGTTCTTATTTCTTAACTATTTCTATTTTAATAATTTCGCCACAGATGATTTTTCAATCCTTTGGAGAGGGAGATATGACTGCGTCGAGGGAAGGGGGGGGGGGGTATGACAGACACTGTTAGCTGAGAGCTATTTTCTTTCCTCTCCATTTCACCATTCTAGGCCACAGGAATGAGTGGCCGGGTACAGCTAGTCTCATTAATAAACAAAAGAATACTGCACAATTCTTTAACAAAAATTAAACTTCACCAATCATTTGTCCTCATATATCATGTGTTACAGAACCTCTATGGGACACAGGAAATATTAACACTACAACTACTGCATACATCATCAGAAGCAATTAATGAGCACTGGGATATGGCTGATTAGATTTTTCAATTTAAAAAACACACCAGTTGTAAAACTGGAGAATGAGAAGCAACAACAAAATTCATTTTCTGTTCAAATCACCAATGGTCACAGGCACTGTGAGGGCTAATAGATTGAAATGACTAAAGTATACTGAGATATGTCAGATGACACAGAGGTCAACACTTTATACACACAGCAGCTGAATGGTCATACTTTATGAGGCAGACCAAGAAGATGATGGAGAGATAATATCAGACAGACCTACAAACACCTAGTGTCAAAATCTAGAAAGAGAAGGCCAACCAGAGAGATGAAAGGAGGTGAGTGATCTCTGCAGCACTGGATCTCGAGGATGCTTATAACAGTGTAAGATTCAACATCTTGATGACTGCACTGAAGGAGAAGGAGGTCAGTCCATGGCTGGTGAATTGGGTGGCAGCTGTCCTGTATTCAGGTCAGGTTGCTCTCTGACTGGGCTCATGGACCTCAGAACCATGCACTTTGGCCCCAGGACTGCCACAGGGATCCGCCATGTCGCCTGTGCTCTTCAACGTGTATACGAGCAAGATTGCAAGCCTAGAAGCACCAGGAGTTGGAAGAATACTGACTTTTGTGAATGACATACTTGCATATAGGCAGGGGGAAGAGAGGGAACAAACATCCCGGGAGCTTCAAGCAACAGTAGACAGAGTGACTGAGTGGTGTACAGAAATGAAGGCTGTCGTTCACCCGGAAAAGGCGTCTGTTTTGTGGTATTCTCTGGACAACAGAATCGTTAAAACTAATGTCCCAAGTCTCACAGAGATGGTAGAAACGTCAACAGAGAGAGCAAACTGAAGTATCTGGGAATTACATTTGACAGGAGCCTGTCCTTTAAGGGCCATTTGGAGAGTGTTGTGACAAGATGCCAAAAAGGACTTGGTGCACCTAAGACTATGGCTGCAATTGACAGAGCAGAGAATGCTTTACACACTATATCAGTACCTGATCCTGTCAGTGGTTGATTATGGCTGGGACTTCTTAACATCTCAAATAGTCAGATGGACAAACTAGAGCGCATACAGATCGCAGCTACGTGGGTCATTTTCGATTATACCAGAAACACCCCTGTGGTGTGTATGTGATACATCCTTGGTTTGCCGACTGTTACAGGTAGGCACAAGGTGCTGCAGGCAAAGTCATATCTCAAGGGAGCTGCAGACACAAACCACACTTTGCATGAAGCTCTGGGCGCAGTTAAGAGTCAGAGGCTGATAAGAGAGAAGTCATGGATGGCTCAGGCAGAAGACACAATCAGACAGGTTTGCATCCTTGAGAACATTAGGCGAGGAGAGGAGTGGGTCAAAGTGCCACCTGAACAGTCAGACTTGTGAAGGGTCATAATTACACTGAGCCGGGAATGCAGAGACTGGCCAGCAGGTGCCAAAGAGGTGGAAATTCAGCAATTATTTCAAAATAATTCACGCTCAGAGGATTTGATCATTTACACAGACGGTTCAGTTCCAAGAGGCAAAAGAAGTGCTTGGGGTTTCTTAGCAAAAGTTATTGGTCAACATTTGGTGCAGGAGAGCCTAGGATATGATACCACAACATCCAGCTTAAAAATAGGGTGGAGGCGGTCACTGCAGCTTTCTGCGGAGGACATGGGTGAGGAGTACTGTCTGGATTTTTTCATCAAGATACACCGGTGTGTTGGGAAATGAACAGGGGGACAGATTGGCTGACTCAGTGGAATACTGATGCATGATAAGGCAGAAGTGGCTAGTGCCTTGTGGGAGAGCGTGTACAGTTTGTAGGAGAAGACTGATCACCAGTATGGTGAGATTGATGCAGAGGGGAGTGACGAGAGGTTCTGGCAGATGCTCGAGGCTCAGAGGAAAGTCAAGACGGACATTTAATCAAAATGCTACTGGTACCATTAGTATTGGAACTCTTCATTGGCTGCTGAAGATGGAGACGGAGCGCTTACGAGAATGCCTCGAGTGCTGTAATGTTGGTTCTTAAATCAACTCAACTCATCATCTTGGTTATTTTTGTTCCCTTTTTAAAGAATTATCTAATAAAAATTGTCAGCATCAAAATTTTCAGTGCCTGAAAAATTTCTAAGTGAATAAATTAGATCATTCTGATTTTTGGCCCTCAGGATGGAGATCAGGGTTTGAATCCTTCATAAGGTTAGGGATTTTCGTTTTCTGTTATGGGGAAAATTAAAATCGTACCCTGCAAAGCCTGTGGCAACAGAACTAGCCATGCAACCCTAAATTCTCAGTCTCAAAAACTTCCTGCCTACAAGGCTAAAGTTGTAAATACTGAGAAAGGCTTCTGTCTCATTCAGTTCAAAATGCATTATTTTGACACACATATACACAAGTACGCGCGTGGCCGAGCGCGCACACACATATACACAAGTACGCGCGTGGCCGAGCGCGCACACACATAAAGGGCTGAGAGTTCATTCAACTTTACTGCTACAGGGAACCTTTTCTAAAGCTGTCCTACTCACAAACTATTGATCATGTCATCCATCAAGTGCTGGTTGCTCTTTACAAATATGGTGTTATTGCCATATGTCCAAAACACATTAGGACATGAAACGCAAAAGGTTGACTGATCAGTATTTTAAGCCATAAAGAATAATGACAGGCAAGGACCAGATGATAATCTGTGCAGTTGTACACGGTGTGCCAGTGGAGAGACAAGACAAGGTAATTGTGCCGTTGTACACGGTGTGCCAGTGGAGAGACAAGACAAGGTAATTGTGCCGTTGTACACGGTGTGCCAGTGGAGAGACAAGACAAGGTAATTGTGCCGTTGTACACGGTGTGCCAGTGGAGAGACAAGACAAGGTAATTGTGCCGTTGTACACGGTGTGCCAGTGGAGAGACAAGACAAGGTAATTGTGCCGTTGTACACGGTGTGCCAGTGGAGAGACAAGACAAGGTAATTGTGCCGTTGTACACGGTGTGCCAGTGGAGAGACAAGACAAGGTAAATGTGCAGTTGTACACGGTGTGCCAGTGGAGAGACAAGACAAGGTAATTGTACACGGTGTGTGCAGTTGTACACGGTGTGCCAGTGGAGAGACAAGACAAGGTAATTGTGCCGTTGTACACGGTTTGCCAGTAGAGAGACAAGACAAGGTAATTGTGCCGTTGTACACGGTGTGCCAGTGGAGAGACAAGACAAGGTAATTGTGCCGTTGTACACGGTGTGCCAGTAGAGAGACAAGACAAGGTAATAGTGCAGTTGTACACGGTGTGCCAGTGGAGAGACAAGACAAGGTAAATGTGCAGTTGTACACGGTGTACCAGTGGAGAGACAAGACAAGGTAATAGTGCAAGTTGTACACGGTGTGCCAGTGGAGAGACAAGACAAGGTAAATGTGCAGTTGTACACGGTGTGCCAGGTGAGAGACAAGACAAGGTAACTGTTAAGTTGCAAAAAGGAAAGATACATGCAGTTTTCTCACCAGTTTTTGATTCATCAATTTCTTCATCAGAACTGTATATTTTACACTGTGGACGTTTTACTAATGTTTTTGTTTCTTCGGGTTCAGACTCTTCTTCTTCTTCATTGTCTTCTTCTTCTCGTCATCATCATCGTCGTCGTCGTCGTCATCCTCATCATCATCATCATATTCTTTATTGTTAACAGATTTGTGTTCATCACTTTTGTCTTTCCTGCTTTTAAAATTAACTGAAGATTCCTCCTCATCTCCTGCTGGTACTGTTTCAGGCACCTTTTTCTGCAGAAAGTCAAAGTTCAAACCGATTTTTAAAAAAATATTTATAATATCTGGAATTAAAACATTTCAAACTGTTAAATTATTTTACTTAAAAAACTAGTCAAGTCTATTTCTGATGCTTGCACAATTCCAATATATGTAGCCGTGAAGCTACATTGACAGACATGTGAATAATACATTCCAGCTCTCCATCAATGAAGAAATATATGTCAACACAGATTTAGTCTGAATGTTGAGCTAAGAACTGATATTACATCATCTGGGAATTCCTATAAGTGCTCCATCCTCACCTTCAGCAGCCAGCAAAGATATGTAAATCTGATAGTGCCAGTAGTAGTTTGATTTATCTTGCCTTTCCTCTGAGTGTCGACCACAGCCCTCTGCTCACTCATAGCTGTATCATTCCATCCAGGCCACAGTGACTGATCTGTGCCTCTGCACTGTTCACTGGTTCTAAAAGGGCCATCCCCTTACCCAGCTAGTCATGCTTAACTTCACCACCCATTTGTGTAGAAATAGCCAATCTGTGTCCTGTTCTATCTTTCCTAATACTCCTACATCCCCAGAGAAAATATTCACAGCACGCTAACCACTCGGGATCTTTGAAACAATGCTTGCCACTCTGCACAAAGCAAGCCTGTCGCTACCTTTCTCTAAAGGTGCATAAGGAGACCGTTGCAACCAAAATGCCAATCACAAGGGGCTCAATATACAGAAACTGATGGCAGCAAAGGACAAGGAACAAAGAATGCTGTTTACAACAGATCAGCACTTCATCATTTGGGTGTGATATTATGGACTTGGAATGTTCACTATATTAAACAGTCAACTGATGAAATCTGACAGCATAAAAAATAAAGCCATGAGAGTAATTCTTAGCTATACAAGAGATATCCTACTATTATCCTTGCACAGCCAACTTTCAATCAGGCTTCCAAAAGAAAACTGCAAGCAAGGTCATACTTACAAATAGCCACAGAAAAACATCCTGCATAAAAGCCATGTAAAAAAGGGTCCTAGACTGAAAAAAGGATGGTCTCAAGAAAAAGATACAATCAGATACATGTGCATGCTTGAATATATTGGGCGACAAGAGGAGTGGGTCAAATTGGACGAGCAACAGACTTGTGAAGAGTTATAATCACACTAGCAGATATCTGTGCTATCGGTGGTAGCAGAATCAGAAATTCAACAACTGATTCATTAAGGTGATGTGACTGCCTATACCAGGGCTATTTAACTTGCGGCCCAAGGGCTAAATCTAGGGTGCAGAAGACTTGCAAGTGGCCCACTGATCTACACTGATCTTCAGCCTCTGGTCCATGGCAATCCTTATTTTCACAATTGTGCCCACTGAGTAAACTTATATAGATGGCAGTATCGAGAGGCAGAAGAAGTGTATGGGGGTTCATAGCATGGACAACCATTAACAGAAAGCCTGACATACAATACAACAAGACAGTTTGAGAACAGAGGTGGGAGCAGACTCTGGTGTCTTCCACTGAATGTTGTCAAGACCAGTGGAGAGCTAGTAAACAGCCCGGTGAAAAAACAGATCATCAGACTGAAGAGAAGGGTGCAATGGGGGAGGGGGGGGGGGGGAATTATCAGACTGAAGTGAAGGGTGCAATGGGGAGGGATTATCAGACTGAAGAGAAGGGTGCAATGGGCAGGGATTATCAGACTGAAGAGAAGGGTGCATTGGGCAAGGATCATCAGAATGAAGAGAAGGGTGCAATGGGCAGGGATTATCAGACTGAAGAGAAGGGTGCAATGGGCAGGGATCATCAGAATGAAGAGAAGGGTGCAATGGGCAGGGATTATCAGACTGAAGAGAAGGGTGCATTGGGCAAGGATCATCAGAATGAAGAGAAGGGTGCAATGGGCAGGGATTATCAGACTGAAGAGAAGGGTGCAATGGGCAGGGATCATCAGAATGAAGAGAAGGGTGCAATGGGCAGGGATTATCAGACTGAAGAGAAGGGTGCAATGGGCAGGGATCATCAGACTGAAGAGAAGGGTGCAATGGGGAGGGATCATCAGACTGAAGAGAAGGGTGCAATGGGCAGGGATTATCAGACTGAAGAGAAGGGTGCATTGGGCAAGGATCATCAGAATGAAGAGAAGGGTGCAATGGGCAGGGATTATCAGACTGAAGAGAAGGGTGCAATGGGGGGCAAGGATCAGAGGATCTCTACCTTCAGGAGAAAGGCAAGACGCACAGATAATCAGACTCTACTGATACCATCAATATTGCAACTCTTTACTGGCATAAGAACATAACATGTATGATCATGTCTCCATGCTGTGACACTGATTCTCTTAGCTCAAATCAACACATTTTAACATGTATGATCATAATTAATAAACTTGCTATTTATTTCTAGCTTCAGTCAAATAATTCTACTTCATGTTGTCTGTGACTTCTCTCCCCTTCTGATCTTTTTCTATATACCCTGATCTGGATTAACTATGCCAACGTTTGAACTGTTTTTGATTCTGTTTACTGCTCTTACCTTTTTGGCCATAGTGTATTTTTTATTTTTGTTCATTTTGCTATGAAAAAGTATATAATTTTTCAAAGTAATAATTACTGTATTTCATGAAAAGTCAATTAGAAACAACTGAGTGCATGGATTACTCTGACAAACAATTCTTCTTGTCTCAGGTGAAGCCACTCATGCCCCATTCATGCATTTCTACATCAGTCTGTCCTCCTACAGTCATGTTCAGTAGTCCAAAGATGTGTTAATGGCTTGAGGATGTCTAGCACCTGGAATGTTTGTCTCTTTTGTTGTGTGTTTCAGGCACAAGAAGAAATGGTTACCAAAAGAAATTCTACAATTTGCCCTAACCCAAACCACCTATGTCTCACGAGAGAGGGCAGCCTAGGTCCCACGGCTGCATGCAGCCTATCTACGCCCCCATGAAATATTAGACTGTCTCGTGACCTGTGGATTTCCTAATTGGGGTAGGATATTAGGAAAGCATCCAAAACAATGTTTATGCACATTGACTTACAGTATACAAATTTATAAATAATCAAGATTTCTATTGTTTTTTTTTTGTGGTTTTTTTACCTTAAAAGATGGCAGTTTGGACATGCCAGAGCGGATTCCAAGCAAACCACCAGAACTGTAACGATTGAAACCCAGTCCTGATTCTAAACCGCCCTCCCTAGCCCAAGGGTGTCTTGCTTCAAATAAACCAGCTAGAGCTGAGGTAATTCCCCCTGTAGAGTCTGAAGTTGGAGTCGGCTTGTCTTTCTTTATTTCTGCACTTGATAATTTGGATGGTTGCTGAAAACAAACAAAACATATATATATAAATATATATAAAACAGTAAAACTTAACAGCTGAACTTTAAAAGATACAAGCATTGGAAATGCAACTGCGACCTTCCAGAAAAAGTCTTGGCATAACATACAGAGCCCACATCACAAATGATGAGTTTTGCTGTGTAATTACCCAGCACATTGGCAACTACAAATCTTCTTTTTTTTTAACTACAGTGAAAAGGTGAAAAATGCAAAGGTAATAAGATCTAACCTCCTCTCAAAAACAATACTACAGAGCTCAGTAGAGCGGAAGAGGAGAAAAGGGGAAGAGGCGAAGAAGCAGACCAAGAAAGACCTGGATACATAGCTTGACTGACTGGACAGGCTTTAGGCATGCAACCATGAAGTCCATCGCAACTGACCGTAACAGGTGGAGGGAGCTGATTTGACAGTCAACAGCAACTGGTCCGCATCAGCGGACATGGAATAGCGGACATGAAAACAACCTTTCCCAGAGTGATCGTTACTTTGGACCAGGGATCTTAGGAATGGATAGCTGAGTCAGCAGTGCAAGGGCTGGGTTGTATATCCGTCTCATCCTTCCCGCTCCACTGATAACGTTACTACATCCAGTATGAGAATAGAGGTGCAGGCAGCATCATGTGGCTTGAGAGCAGCACAGTCCAACATCTTATAACTGTAATTGACTTACAAAGCACGCTTTAGAAAACAAACTAGCATCACCTGATAAGACTAAGATCAGGCCAATAGAGTAGTGGTTAGCACCACCTGATAAGACTAAGATCAGGCCAATAGAGTAGTGGTTAGCATCACCTGATAAGACTAAGATCAGACCAACAGAGTAGTGGTTAGCATCACCTGATAAGACTAAGATCAGGCCAATAGAGTAGTGGTTAGCATCACCTGATAAGACTAAGATCAGGCCAATAGAGTAGTGGTTAGCATCACCTGATAAGACTAAGATCAGGCCAATAGAGTAGTGGTTAGCATCACCTGATAAGACTAAGATCAGGCCAATAGAGTAGTGGTTAGCATCACCTGATAAGACTAAGATCAGACCAACAGAGTAGTGGTTAGCATCACCTGATAAGACTAAGATCAGGCCAATAGAGTAGTGGTTAGCATCACCTGATAAGACTAAGATCAGGCCAATAGAGTAGTGGTTAGCATCACCTGATAAGACTAAGATCAGGCCAATAGAGTAGTGGTTAGCATCACCTGATAAGACTAAGATCAGGCCAACAGAGTAGATAGAGAAGCCATACACTGAAAGTAATTTAGTGGGGGGTGAGCAGGGCTCCTAGAAGATATTCAACACTGAGGGAAATTAGGCAGACTTTTTCATGAGGTTATAAGCGGAACTATTAGCATGTCGGCTCTTCACTGGCTACTGAAGAAGGGGATGCAGCACGTGTGTGAATTCCAGAGTGCAGCGATATCAATTCTGGATTCATTCATACATGGAGTCTATTGAGTCAGAAGAATGTTTGTGTTTTGCACGCTGGGAATTTGTTGCATGATAAAGCTCACCTGCATGCTGCAAAGACTGCATCAACATGAAAAAAAAGCATCTGTTGATGTTTCTTTCGTGCTTTTGAAAAAAAAGCATTGGAATGGATTTTAAATGAACACTCCTTAAATGCATTATATAAGTTACAGAAAAATGAGCATAAAATCAATTACAGCAATGGGCCAATAACAGTAGACAAATGAAACAAATGTAAAACAATACAGCACAGTAAGTATAGCTTGCAGAACTTTGAATAACGAACAGCGAAATATCAATATCTTACCTTCAAACAAATTCATTCATTCTTCTAGACATGATGAAACGATAATTGTCACTAAAATGTTGAAATCTGTAATCTATGAGGGCTAACCATCAGTTCTAGGACTTTATAAAATTTTTGTTTCCAGGAAATTGTAATATGTAACAGGGTAATATTAATACAGAACAAGTAGCAACAATTACCACTATACACATCAAACTAGAAATACAGAGCAAGTAGCAACCATTTATCACTATACACATCAAACTAGAAATACAGAACAAGTAGCAACCATTTACCACTATATACATCAAACTAGAAATACAGGACAAGTAGCAACCATTTACCACTATACACATCAAACTAGAAATACAAAATAAGTAGCAACCATTTACCACTATACACATCAAACTAGAAATACAGAACAATTAGCAACCATTTACCACTTTACACACCAAACTAGAAATACAGAATAAGTAGCAACCATTTGCCACTATACACGTCAAACTAGAAATACAGAACAAGTAGCAACCATTTACCACTATATACATCAAACTAGAAATACAGGACAAGTAGCAACCATTTACCACTATACACATCAAACTAGAAATACAAAATAGTATCAACCATTTACCACTATACACATCAAACTAGAAATACAGGACAAGAAGCAACAACTACCACGATACAAATCAAACTAGAAATATAGAACAAGTAGCAACCACTATACATATCAAACTAGAAATACAGAATAAGTAGCAACCATTACACTATACATATCAAACTAGAAATACAGAATAAGTAGCAAAGATTTACACCATACACATCAAACTAGGTATACAGAACAAGTAGCAACCATTTACCACTATACACGTCAAACTAGAAATACAGAACAAGTAGCAACCATTTGCCACTATACACGTCAAACTAGAAATACAGAACAAGTAGCAACCATTTACCACTATACACGTCAAACTAGAAATACAGAACAAGTAGCAACCATTTACCACTATACACGTTAAACTAGAAATACAGAACAAGTAGCAACCATTTGCCACTATACACGTCAAACTAGAAATACAGAACAAGTAGCAACCATTTACCACTATACACAACAAACTAGAAATACAGAACAAGTAGCAACAATTATGACTATACACATCAAACTAGAAATACAGAACAAGTAGCAACAACTACCACGATACACATCAAACTAGAAATACAGAATAAGCAGCAACAATTACCACTATACGCATCAAACTAGAAATACAGAAAAATTAGCAACCATTTGCCACTATACACATCAAACTAGAAATACAGAACAAGTAGCAACCATTTACCACTATACACATCAAACTAGAAATACAGAATAAGTAGCAACCATTTACCACTATACACATCAAACTATAAATACATAATAAGTAGCAACCATTTACCACTATACACATCAAACTAGAAATACAGAACAATTAGCAACCATTTACCACTTTACACATCAAACTAGAAATACAGAATAAGTAGCAACCATTTGCCACTATACACGTCAAACTAGAAATACAGAACAAGTAGCAACCATTTACCACTATATACATCAAACTAGAAATACAGGACAAGTAGCAACCATTTACCACTATACACATCAAACTAGAAATACAAAATAGTAGCAACCATTTACCACTATACGCATCAAACTAGAAATACAGAAAAATTAGCAACCATTTGCCACTATGCAAATCAAACTAGAAATATAGAACAAGTCGCAACAATTACGACTATACACAACAAGCTAGAAATACAGAACAAGTCGCAACAATTACGACTATACACATCAAACTAGAAATACAGAACAAGTAGCAACCATTTACCACTATACACATAAAACTAGAAATACAGAACAAGTAGCAACCATTACCCAATATACACATCAAACTAGAAATACAGAATAAGCAGCAACAATTACCACTATACACATCAAACTAGAAATACAGAACAAGTAGCAACAACTACCACTATACACATCAAACTAGAAATACAGAACAAGTAGCAACCATTTATCACTATACACATCAAACTATAAATACAGAACAAGTAGCAACCATTTACCCCTATAAACAACAAACTAGAACTACAGAACAAGTCGCAACAATTACGATTACACACATCAAACTAGAAATACAGAACATGTAGCAACCATTTACCACTATACACAACAAGCTAGAAATACAGAACAAGTAGCAACAACTACCACAATACACATCAAACTAGAAATACAGGATAAGCAGCAACAATTACCACTATACGCATCAAACTAGAAATACAGAAAAATTAGCAACCATTTGCCACTATGCACATCAAACTAGAAATACAGAATAAGCAGCAACAATTACCACTATACACATCAAACTAGAAATACAGAAAAAGTAGCAACCATTTGCCACTATACATGTCAAACTAGAAATACAGAACAAGTAGCAACCATTTACCACTATACACATCAAACTAGAAATACAGAACAAGTAGCAACCATTTACCACTATACACATCAAACTAGAAATACAGAACAAGTAGCAACCATTTACCACTATACACATCAAACTAGAAATACAGAACAAGTAGCAACAACTACCACGATACACATCAAACTAGAAATACAGAATAAGCAGCAACAATTACCACTATACACATCAAACTAGAAATACAGAATAAGTAGCAACCATTTGCCACTATGCACATCAAACTAGAAATACAGAACAAGTAGCAACCATTTACCACTATACACATCAAACTAGCAATACAGAATAAGTAGCAACCATTTACCACTATACACATCGAACTAGAAATACAGAACAACTAGCAACCATTTACCACTATACACATCAAACTAGAAATACAGAACAAGTAGCAACCATTTACCACTATACACAACAAACTAGAAATACAGATGAATTTTTGGCAAAACATTTCAATACTCCCCCATTATACAGACTCTGGCACCCTACAGACTATCCCACCCTACACACTCCCAATCCCTACACACTCCCGCACCCTACACACTCCCTCTCCCTACAGACTCCAGCCCCCTACAGACTATGACACCCTACAAACTCCGGCACCCTACAGACTCCCACACCCTACAGACTCCCACACCCTACAGACTATCCCACCCTACACACTCCCGCACCCTACACACTCCCGCACCCTACACACTCCCCCTCCCTACAGACTCCCGCACCCTACAGACTCCCGCACCCTACAGACTCCCACACCCTACAGACTCCCGCACCCTACAGACTATGCCACCATACACACTCCCGCACCCTACAGACTATGCCACCATACACACTCCCGCACCCTACAGACTCCCACACCCTACAGACTCCCGCACCCTACAGACTCCCGCACCCTACAGACTCCCGCACTCTACAGACTATGCCACCATACACACTCCCGCACCCTACAGACTCCCACACCCTACAGACTATGCCACCATACACACTCCCGCACCCTACACACTCCCACACCCTACAGACTCCCGCACCCTACAGACTCCCACACCCTACAGACTGACTCCCACACCCTACAGACTGACTCCCACACCCTACAGACTGACACCCACACCCTAAAGACTGATTCCCACACCCTACAGACTGATTCCCACACCCTAACGACAGACTCCCACACCCTACAGACTGACTCCCACACCCTAAAGACTGACTCCCGCACCCTACAGACTGACTCCCGCACCCTACAGACTGACTCCCACACCCTACAGACTGACTCCCGCACCCTAGATTCCCACACCCTACAGACTGACTCCTGCACCCTACAGACTCCCACACCCTACAGACTCCCGCACCCTAAAGACTCCCACACCCTACAGACTACCGCACCCTACAGACTCCCACACCCTACAGACTCCCATACCCTACAGACTCCCACACCCTACAGACTCCCACACCCTACAGACTCCCACACCTTACAGACTCCCACACCCTACAGACTCCCACACCCTACAGACTCCAACACCCTACAGACTTCCCAGATCTTCCTCTATGTAAATTCTACAAATTAAGAGTGTAATTAATGGTTGCAATAAGCATCAACCACAAAAACCAGCCAACTATGAGAGGAAACAAGAATCACTGAGCCAAACATGAGGAATCTTCTAAAAGAGAATAGAAAGAAAGATGAAAGAATTCTGATTTGCCCAATTACTTCTTATCAACCATTAATTTGTCCAATTACTTATTATTACACAGAAAAGCCTTCATAACTGGCACCTTAAATGCTTGAATTTTATGTAACCAGGAAAAAGCATGCCAAATTTTAGCAACTTACACAGAACGGTTACTGAGTCACAGATTTTTAAAGCTGGGCAGAACTTCAGGAACGGATTATAGTACAAACTGAGATAAAAAGGCATGGTAAAATCTTATACAGAAAGAGGAATGAAACTAAGAAAACCTGTTTAGAACATCATTATTCATTGGGTGAGCCAGAAAACTAGAGCAACATTTGTCAGCTCTCCATGCACGGCCTCCTCGGATGGCAGGAAGGTTTTTGCCTTCTCTTGAAGGCTGCACAGCAGACATGTGACTGTTCTAAATGGGCTTGGTGAGGTGCATCCCCTTGGTGAGGTGCTTCCCCTGGGTGAGATACATTCTTCTTGCTGACAACATCCTCTTGTTTATACATTCTTCCTGCAAAAACATCCTCTTGTTTATACATTCTTCTTGTTGACAACATCCTCTTGTTTATACATTCTTCTTGCTGACAACATCCTCTTGTTTATACATTCTTCTTGCTGACAACATCCTCTTGTTTAAAAATTTTTCTTGTTGACAACATCCTCTTGTTTATACATTCTTCTTGCTGACAACATCCTCTTGTTTATACATTCTTCTTGTTGACAACATCCTCTTGTTTCCACTTCAGGTTGCAAGGGAGAAACAAGATTCTGGTTCTTGTGCAGAAAACTCATTTCTCTGTATAACAAACTGGCATACTGCTGTCATTCTCGACTGCTGATGATCTTAGTCAAATAACCTCCAATAAAAAAAAAAAAAAACATGCACAAGACCGATCATGCTTCATGGACAAACTGAACTAATGACTTTCGACACACAAATGATCTATCAAAATAACATATAAATAAATATATACAAGATATATCATGCTTCATACATACTGAACTATACTATAATAAATATATATATATATATATATATATATATATATATATATATATATATATATATATATATATATATATATATATATAGTTTACCTTATGTTTCTCTTCCTGTTGATCCCACCATTTCTCAAAATACTTAAAAGCAGATGTTTCCACCATTTTCTTACATATGTCTCTCTGCATTATTGACTTGAGCTCCTGCACAAAATCACTCAGCACAAGTGAAAACAGCTGTGTCACATAATCTGTATCTGATTCATAGTCAGAAATGAACATTCCAAAATGATCAAATCCAGACTGATGATTCTGCCAGATTTCATTGAAAGTCTGCTGTGACACATCTGAAGTATTCACCTCGAGTCTTTCATCGCCACTATTCACAGAATCTAAGCTCATTCTATCATCTTCTGTATCCTTGTCCTCTATTTGTCCATCCGTGTCATTGTTAGACGATTCCTCTAAAAACAGAGATTTGGTTTTAAAATCCAAGGGATCAGCAGTGGACATAACAATACTGCCATCACTGATGTGGTTGTCTCCCCTTTTTTGAATGTCTTGTCTATTCTCCGGAACAAATGGACGAGTAACAGAGTCAGGCAGAATAAATACTGGATCATGACTGCCAAATTTTCCTCCACCTCTGTTAAAATGTTTTTTATGATTTTTCCCCCTCTCCTTAATTACGCCAGCACTGTTGTTCTGAGACAGAGGAGGTTCAAATGACTGTAAAGGAACACCTCCATCCAAAGAAGATGGTGATGTCCATGGTACGCTTGAAGGAATACTATTTTGTGACCACATGTCCATAGCCTGATGAGAATGAGGTCCCAAATGTCCTGTCGGAAGTGACTGCACAAACGGCAGCGGGGTATGATGTGGCGGGGCTATGTGTACAGGTGGCAGTATATTTGGAAGATGATTTTCTGGGGGTGGTGCAACATGCATGTTGTTTTGATTCCAATTGCCAATATCTTGTGACTGTGGAGGTATATGAAGATGTGGTTTGTGAGTTGGCTGTGATGCAGGGGAAGAGGGTAGATCTGATTCAGAACCTCCTTCACCCCCAGATTTACCATCATCTTTATCATCTATCTCTGACCCACCCTGAAGAAGACTTTGAATTCTTGATTCCAAACTCATGAATCGGGGCTCATCATCTATATCAGCATCAGGTGTGTCAGGAAGCAATAGGAGTTTTTCTGAAGACATGTCGACAGGCGGAGGTTTACCAGGTCGTGGGTCTCTACCCCTGAAAGGAATGCTGCTTCCAGGGATGGGACTCGGGCCAGCAATATGTGTAGATGTTGATGTTGGAACATCTATGTCATGTCTGTTAACTCTTCGCCAATTTCTGTCATCATCCCTGCTGTTAATACTTTGTAAGCTGTTGTTTCCAGAGACATCATATATTATTGGTGGTGGTACAACCTGGGGCATGCTTTCTGAAGTATCTACATGAAATCGAGGTTGAATATCAAAAGGCATAGGAGCAGGTACTGGACTTGGGCCATACGGAGGAGGACCAAAACTTTCACTAAAGTGAGAATGATGAGGGGTCATAGGTGGTGGTCCATGATGAACTGGAGTCTGCGAGTGAGATGGCATACTGTGACTGTGAAAAGGAGGAGGAGGAGCCACGGTGTTGAAACTGTAGTCTAAAGCTGCTGAAAATGGAATATTTGGGTTGACACTAGGTGGCACAAATAATGGTTGAGGATCATAGTTGATAGAGCCGGGTGTGAAGGCATTTGGAATAAATGATGTCCCAGCATTAAAATCAGTGGACTGAGAAGATAAACTGACATTATCAGCAGAAGTTACTGTCAAACTTTCTCCTTTTTCTTTTCTTTGATGTTCATGAAGTTTCTTTGCATTGTAGGCTGACCACTTTTCATTCTCAGGTTCAACATAATCAAATCTCTCTAATGTGTCCACACTGCTAACCCTTGGGACTGAAGGCGCTGTTTTAACCTCCAATTCAATCCTGGGTCTATCTGCAACTTTTTCATCAATGAGTCGTTGACGCTCTTTACCTGTCAAAAATATATTTTTTTTAAAATTTAATATTTTATTAACAAACAAAAATTAATATAGTATAATTTAAAAGCACAGTGAAGATCAAAATCTGTTTTTGAATTTAAAGAAAAAAAATCATGTTCGCAGATAAAACTGGCTGTCACCCAAAAAAAAAACAATAAATGATGAAGAAATTGAAAATGTCACAAACTTTGAATATCTAGGCTCTATAATAAACAGCAATGGAAACTGTTTGGCAGAAATTAAAAGGAGGATGGCCATAGCAATGCAAAGATTGAACAGCCTTAAAAGTCTATGGTTAAGCACCAGCAAGGAGATCAAAATTAGAATTTTGAGGGCATGCATCTTCCCTGTGGCTATATACGGATGTGAGTCCTTAAGAAAGAGAATAGGGGCTTCTGAGCTGAAATGCTATAGAAAGAATCTCAGAATATCTTGGAGAAAGAAGAGGAGAAATACTGACCTCTTGAAAATCTTAACATCAAGGAAGATTGGCTAATTAACAGCACCCTGTCTCGGAAGCTGAAATATTTTGGTCATATCAAGCGCCACGACAAATTAGAAAAAATTATAGCAGAAGGTATGGTACCAGGAAGTAGGGGCAGGGGGCGGCCGACTTGAAGATGGGCACAGGATATAAGTGACTCCTTGAGTATGAAAGTATATGAGGCGGAAGAACTTTCAGGCAGACTGTGATGAGAGTGACATTCAGCAAAGGACCTGCTACATAATGATGACGATAATTTTAAAAGGCAGCCGCCATGATGTATGGCTAGATTCACCTGTGGATCCATAGGTCATGGGCTCAGGTCCTGATGGAGTTAGACTTTAAAAAAACCAAAAAAAAACCTTGGTTCCAAGGTCAACCTTTAAAAACAAAATGACCTTGGTTCCCACATCGACGCAACCTTAAATGGGTACCAGGTAACAGTCTTGGGTAGTAAAGACTCCCATGTGATGTTGTCCTTATCATCCAATGAGTGCCCATTGGTTTTTAAAATATAGGTCTAGCCCTATATACCCAAAAGAGTGGGAAAGGATCCTTTACTTACTTACTTATATCTAAAAAAAAAAGCACATTAAATTGAGCTTCAAATAGTAACATTGCTAGAAATGTAAACAGTTGAGTTTTGTGCTGACCACACCTAGTCCAGAAACAGTTCACAATCACACACCACATGCTTTCTTCATGTACATACCCATTGTGTCTAACACAACATTCATAGCAATTCCCATTTTTGTTGTGCGATGCAGCTTTTCAACACATTCTTTAGCAGACTTTGACTGAGCAAATACAACCTGTAATTAAAAGAGAAATAAACGTGCCAACAATCTTTCTTTAGTAATAAACAAACGTTATAGGCAGTGATGAAACAAGTTCACAGATGCACATTATGGTCATTTTGTGCTATACCAAGCATTGCAAGCAAAACATGTTACGTTACTATTTTCTGCATCATCTTCTTGTTCTTCTTCTTCTCTTCCATCTTGTACCTCATCAAAGTGTCGGGGGGAGATGTAACATTCATTGATGAGCTCTGTCAAGAGCACTATTTAGGCTAATGTTCATTTCTGTAAGGCTCTTCTTAATGCTATCACTCCATCTTTTCCTAGAATGCCATCACTCCATATTTTCCTAGGTCTTCCACTCTCTCTATACCCATTAACATTTTAGTGTGGCTCGGTGTGGCAGATAGTACCAGGGAATTCTTGTTAGGTGTCCAAACCACTGCACTGTGGCTTGCATCACCATCATCGTCACTATTAGCCATCGGACGTAGGGGTTCATACTGATGGGAGGATCTGAGCATCTATGGACATGTCCGGAGTGCAATGATGATAACCCAACTAACTAACTAATCACCATCACTGTCAATTTCCACTGTTGCCACTAAGTGTTGTGGGGAGTAACAGCTTGCAAGCCGCTGCTTGATGGGTAACAATGGCTACTGTCATTCCATGTCTATGTAGAAGGCCTTTAATGTCATCAAACCATTTTCTTCTGTTAGGGAGGCAGTGGCTCTGTCCTGGTTGTCTAGACAATGGCCACTTGGAAACTCACATGTAGACATGGATGACCACTCAACAAACTATGTCATTTCTGAAGATCTTCACTTGCTGCACTCTCCTACATCTGCCGCCACATTATGTTTGCTCACTTATCACATCAGGGATAATATCTCTTTTCATGATAACACCAACTGCATTTACTGCCGCCTGATTGCTGTCAATCTTGTTGTTTACACATGGTATAACAGTGCCTTTAGTGCTTTGTCAGTCTGAATGCCTGTATGTGTATCTATGTCAGGATTTATGCAAGCCTTAAGTACATATGTATGCATGTATTTGTGCATTTATGTAAGATTTATACCGAATTATAAAACTAATGATGGATAGTAGGAAACATTGTTACTGTACATCAGTAGCGCATGTGTGTCAAAATGTAGGGAGCTGGTAATCAACACCCCAAGTTGAGAGTGATTCTTTCATGCCAAAAAACTGAGTGGTTGTAGAAGCACAGTTGATAAAATAAAGAAAGCAGTCAGGTCGTGTAGGGGTGACACTTGGCTGATAGGTCCCTAATCCTTTTTAGAGCATGGGGGGCACTACGAGGGTGACTGTTTAAAAAAAAACATCATTACTGTATACATTATATGTGGTAAAAACTTACTTAAACTAGATTATCGCCAGGACTATGGAGTTCATGCGATTGTGCTGGGATCTAATGTATCAGAATCTACAAGATATAGACAGAAGGAGGAGAGGACAATTTGGTAGGAGATGCAACAGATATGCTGGTGCAGGCTAATACCAATCCAAGTCAGAACACCCCCGCAAGAATCATACTGGAACTGCAAAGAGCGAGACAGAGTCAGAGAAACTGACACATGATGCTGATGTGACTGCGCTTTTGGAAACCCAATTAAGCATGGAGGAAGTTTCAGGCTACAGGTCCTGCATGGACACGGGTGAGCTGTCAGGCTGTGACAATAGCCACGAGTCGGATCGAACGAGGGGTGGGAAGAGTTGGACATCAGATGTTAGTTAGAAGACATCTAATAGATCGACGGTTTAGAATCTTAGTGAGTTTCAGGAATATTAGTGACAAATGATAGCTTGTGATAATGTGTTTCTTTAGGGTATTGTAGTTTCTCTGTGTTTTGTAGCGTTTGACTGCGCCAGTGTTCTGTATACTGTGTCACGTAAGTAGTGCTGAGGTACTCTGATAGCCCACTCGGTCTTGGACTGGCTGTTGAGATACTGTCTATCCCTGAACACTGTCCCCCAAAATTTTACAGTCACTGTGTGATCCTGGTGGAATCCGGTGGCAAAGAAAAGAGCTTACCAGGAATAGTGTGTTAAGACCTGAGTATTATCCATTTTGACGGGAAGGTGTTCATGGTGATTTGTAAAGCCATCACGGCCTGCATTTTGGGTAAGGGTACCCACATCTCCTGATGTCACCTGTCTCATGCTAGTCTGTACTTTACATTAAAGACTGCTGTGTGTGCTCTGTGGTTGTTCCGTTTAGTGTGTTTTTGTATAGATTGTCTGTCATGGGCATCGTACAACAAGCCACGCACCATCAGGTTAGATGTGAGGTCTGGTTTAATGCGATGTGCAGGTGTTCAAAACAGTGAATTTGTGTCAGGTCGAAAATTTTTGGAAATGTTTGTTTTTACCCGCTTTAGTATGTCTCCTGTCAGATTCGGTATTTGTCTAAAATATGTTATTTTAATGCAATACTGATATTTTACTGAGCTAATCCTAGCTGTGAAAGTATTCAACTCAATTATTAAAATCATACCATTTAAAACACAGTTACCGATTCAGTTTGTTACTACACAAATGTGTCCGGCAATATGTGTCTGGTTGTGACTTGTGTTCACGAAAAATGTGATTATAATCTGACAACAAGATCACTAGCAGGTGTTCTGCGGTGTCCAGTGTCACAGATGTACTGCAGTGGCCAGTGTCACTGATGTTCAGCAGTGTCCAGTGTCACTGATGTTCTGCAGTGTCCAGTGTCACTGATGTTCTGCGGTGTCCAGTGTCACTGATGTTCTGCGGTGTCCAGTGTCACTGATGTTCTGCGGTGTCCAGTGTCACTGATGTTCTGCAGTGTCCAGTGTCACTGATGTTCTGCGGTGTCCAGTGTCACTGATGTTCTGCAGTGTCCAGTGTCACTGATGTTCTGCGGTGTCCAGTGTTACTGATGTTCTGCAGTGTCCAGTGTTACTGATGTTCTGCGGTGTCCAGTGTTACTGATGTTCTGCGGTGTCCAGTGTTACTGATGTTCTGCAGTGTCCAGTGTTACTGATGTTCTGCAGTGTCCAGTGTTACTGATGTTCTGCAGTGTCCAGTGTTACTGATGTTCTGCAGTGTCCAGTGTTACTGATGTTCTGCAGTGTCCAGTGTTACTGATGTTCTGCAGCACCAAATGCCATGAGCCTGTGTGCACTAGTTGCCATGGTCAGCATTGAGGAGAGCTTTTGGGCAATCTCATCTTTCAGTGTCAGGACTATGCTGGTATTCTTATACACCTTCCTGTCCAATAAATATCTCACTTTCACTGACTGTCCAGTGAAGCGGTTGTTTCCTACTCGTTACTTTATTCTTTCCAGCCTCTTTAATCTCTCCAGCCTATCTCATTATCTTTGGTTCCCAAAAGGCGATTCTGCTATTTGAACTAAGTTTTACTGTGAACTAATGACATTTTCTGTCCCTACTCCAGTTCCCTTGTATCTCCACATTTAGAGATTCATGACAAACATTTCCCTCTGACGCAACAGGTTTTTTTTAAGATTTTTAGAGAAAGATTGATTTAAGTTGCAATTTTTTTTTTAAATAACTATGTACATTTCACTGTTTTGGCAATGATCAGTGTTCCACCTCTGCGGGCCACCAATAGAATAGCCCTGCCCTAGAGAGATCCTGTATATGCAGCAGAATTGTTCTAATAATCCTGTTATATTTGTGTCAAATTACATGTTCAATCATGAAAATAATGTTGTTAGCATAATAAAATGCGAAAACATTCATTTTTCCGGTTTTTCTCATTTTGGCAGTTTTCCGGCGTAAGATATATTTTTCTCAAAATCTGCTTGTCTGATTATAATGAAACTGTGTACACTTATTTAACATTGTATTACTTATGCAAATACAAGAGCTTTTGTGAAACTATTGAGTATTTGTGCAGCAGTCGGAAATCACACATGCAAATTTCTTTTTTAAGTAGGTAGAAAAGAAATGGTAAGTGATATCACAAAAACGTTCTGTAATTGCCTAAAGGGGCTATAAGAGCATAAGTATACAAAAAATTAAGCCTGCATATACAAAAATAGGGGTTTTTTGACATATCAAAATAAATCCAATATGGTCGTAATTTTTTCTATAGCAACCATTGAGTGCAGTCAGTTTGAAAGTATTTCATCAATCTCAGGTTTTGAATATAAACGCTATTCCATACCATAACGTAGAAATGAAATAAACAGAATAATTTAGTTTCAAAAAGTTAGGATTGCCTTAACAAGAGCATCTAAAGTGGCCTTGTGCCCGCTGGCTGCCACCTTAGCTACCTAAGACCCATTCCTTGGAAAAATCATGCAAAAATAAAAGGCTACAGAATCATCACGCTCCAGAAATTGTAGGCAAGTATGCCACAGTACTTACTTATGACACATATGAGAGCTTCCAAACAGGAATGGAAACTGCCGCAGACGTCACTGGTTTAGAAAACGCATGTGTCTGCTGACAACTGGATACACTAAACTAGACATGTTGAAACAGTTCAACACACACTAATTTTATGATAACATTCATGAATTATACATTTTTACCTTTCCAATGCCCATATGTTTTTTATTTTTTGGATGGTAATATATCTTGACATCCTCAATTCTTCCAAACCCCTTGACCATATTTTCTAGAAAATCTCGACTGATGTTGTCATTGAGATTGCTGAATGTCACTTCTTTAGCAGGTGGGGTGCCAACATAGTACTGATCATACTGCAAAGACATAATGATTACACTTTTATCAAGACTGCTTTTTTTTATTACCGTATATTAGGCAATAAACCAATCAAGTTCGAGGTGATATGGCACCAATTTTGAAATGAAAGCATGTGATGATGAACATTAAAAGAACACTGTTCAATACAATATTATTACCAATGCTGTGCTATCAATGTCAAACATGGACACTGTCTCCAGAAGAAAGAAGGAAAATAATCATGAGAGAAATGAAATTGTATGTACTATGCTAGCTCCAACAAGGAAAATAATCATGAGAGAAATGAAATTGTATGTACTATTCTAGCTCCAACAAGGAAAATAATCATGAGAGAAATGAAATTGTATGTACTATGCTAGCTCCAACAAGGAAAATAATCATGAGAGAAATGAAATTGTATGTACTATGCTAGCTCCAACAAGGAAAATAATCATGAGAGAAATGAAATTGTATGTACTATGCTAGCTCCAACAAGGGAAATAATCATGAGAGAAATGAAATTGTATGTACTATGCTAGCTCCAACAAGGGAAATAATCATGAGAGAAATGAAATTGTATGTACTATGCTAGCTCCAACAAGGGAAATAATCATGAGAGAAATGATATTGTATGTACTATGCTAGCTCCAACAAGGGAAATAATCATGAGAGAAATGATATTGTATGTACTATGCTAGCTCCAACAAGGAAAATAATCATGAGAGAAATGATATTGTATGTACTATGCTAGCTCCAACAAGGAAAATAATCATGAGAGAAATGAAATTGTATGTACTATGCTAGCTCCAACAAGAAAAATAATCATGAGAGAAATGAAATTGTATGTACTATGCTAGCTCCAACAAGGAAAATAATCATGAGAGAAATGAAATTGTATGTACTATGCTAGCTCCAACAAGGAAAATAATCATGAGAGAAATGAAATTGTATGTACTATGCTAGCTCCAACAAGGGAAAATAATCATGAGAGAAATGAAATTGTATGTACTATGCTAGCTCCAACAAGGGAAATAATCATGAGAGAAATGAAATTGTATGTACTATGCTAGCTCCAACAAGGGAAAATAATCATGAGAGAAATGAAATTGTATGTACTATTCTAGCTCCAACAAGGAAAATAATCATGAGAGAAATGAAATTGTATGTACTATGCTAGCTCCAACAAGGAAAATAATCATGAGAGAAATGAAATTGTATGTACTATGCTAGCTCCAACAAGGAAATAATCATGAGAGAAATGAAATTGTATGTACTATGCTAGCTCCAACAAGGAAAATAATCATGAGAGAAATGAAATTGTATGTACTATGCTAGCTCCAACAAGGAAAATAATCATGAGAGAAATGAAATTGTATGTACTATGCTAGCTCCAACAAGGAAAATAATCATGAGAGAAATGAAATTGTATGTACTATTCTAGCTCCAACAAGGAAAATAATCATGAGAGAAATGAAATTGTATGTACTATGCTAGCTCCAACAAGGGAAATAATCATGAGAGAAATGAAATTGTATGTACTATGCTAGCTCCAACAAGGGAAATAATCATGAGAGAAATGAAATTGTATGTACTATGCTAGCTCCAACAAGGAAAATAATCATGAGAGAAATGAAATTGTATGTACTATGCTAGCTCCAACAAGGGAAATAATCATGAGACAAATGATATTGTATGTACTATGCTAGCTCCAACAAGGGAAATAATCATGAGAGAAATGAAATTGTATGTACTATGCTAGCTCCAACAAGGGAAATAATCATGAGAGAAATGATATTGTATGTACTATGCTAGCTCCAACAAGGAAAATAATCATGAGAGAAATGATATTGTATGTACTATGCTAGCTCCAACAAGGGAAATAATCATGAGAGAAATGATATTGTATGTACTATGCTAGCTCCAACAAGGAAAATAATCATGAGAGAAATGATATTGTATGTACTATGCTAGCTCCAACAAGGGAAATAATCATGAGAGAAATGAAATTGTATGTACTATGCTAGCTCCAACAAGGAAAATAATCATGAGAGAAATGATATTGTATGTACTATGCTAGCTCCAACAAGGGAAATAATCATGAGAGAAATGATATTGTATGTACTATGCTAGCTCCAACAAGGAAAATAATCATGAGAGAAATGATATTGTATGTACTATGCTAGCTCCAACAAGGAAAATAATCATGAGAGAAATGATATTGTATGTACTATGCTAGCTCCAACAAGGGAAATAATCATGAGAGAAATGATATTGTATGTACTATGCTAGCTCCAACAAGGGAAATAATCATGAGAGAAATGATATTGTATGTACTATGCTAGCTCCAGCAAGGGAAATAATCATGAGAGAAATGATATTGTATGTACTATGCTAGCTCCAACAAGGAAAATAATCATGAGAGAAATGATATTGTATGTACTATGCTAGCTCCAGCAAGGGAAATAATCATGAGAGAAATGATATTGTATGTACTATGCTAGCTCCAGCAAGGGAAATAATCATGAGAGAAATGATATTGTATGTACTATGCTAGCTCCAGCAAGGGAAATAATCATGAGAGAAATGAAATTGTATGTACTATGCTAACTCCAACAAGGAAAATAATCATGAGAGAAATGATATTGTATGTACTATGCTAGCTCCAACAAGGGAAATAATCATGAGAGAAATGATATTGTATGTACTATGCTAGCTCCAACAAGGAAAATAATCATGAGAGAAATGAAATTGTATGTACTATGCTAGCTCCAACAAGGAAAATAATCATGAGAGAAATGATATTGTATGTACTATGCTAGCTCCAACAAGGAAAATAATCATGAGAGAAATGAAATTGTATGTACTATGCTAGCTCCAACAAGGGAAATAATCATGAGAGAAATGAAATTGTATGTACTATTCTAGCTCCAACAAGGAAAATAATCATGAGAGAAATGATATTGTATGTACTATGCTAGCTCCAACAAGGAAAATAATCATGAGAGAAATGAAATTGTATGTACTATGTTAGCTCCAACAAGGGGGGAAATGTACTTCAATTGGCTGGTTCTGCCTCAGATGGCTAGCTATGGATTGCACTGGCAATACCTTTTCAGAGCTAGGACGGTGATATCACCTTCAGCCTTCCCTTCACAGGTGGTTCAAATCCAGCAGCTTCATGCAGAACAATTGCATCATTCTAGTAAGCACTCAATGAAAGGCAGGGGCAGACAGTAGAGTTGACATATCAATGATACTCTTAGTATTGGGCTTTTATATGTCCTCAAACTAGGATGTTTGGTCACATTTCTGTTTAGTGTTTTCAATCACAGGACATAAACTATAGATCTGGTGCTGTGATTACCTCCACACAGTGACTGTTTCAGTGCCTCAGCACACTGCTAACAATGACTGTTTCAGTGCCTCAGCACACTGCTAACATTGACTGTTTCAGTGCCTCAGCACACTGCTAACATTGACTGTTTCAGTGCCTCAGCACACTGCTAACATTGACTGTTTCAGTGCCTCAGCACACTGCTGACAGTGACTGTTTCAGTGCCTCAGCACACTGCTGACAGTGACTGTTTCAGTGCCTCAGCACACTGCTGACAGTGACTGTTTCAGTGCCTCAGCACACTGCTGACAGTGACTGTTTCAGTGCCTCAGCCCACTGCTGACATTGACTGTTTCAGTGCCTCAGCACACTGCTGACAGTGACTGTTTCAGTGCCTCAGCACACTGCTAACATTGACTGTTTCAGTGCCTCAGCACACTGCTAACATTGACTGTTTCAGTGCCTCAGCACACTGCTAACAATGACTGTTTCAGTGCCTCAGAACACTGTTAACAATGACTGTTTCAGTGCCTCAGCACACTGCTAACATTGACTGTTTCAGTGCCTCAGCACACTGCTAACATTGACTGTTTCAGTGCCTCAGCACACTGCTAACAATGACTGTTTCAGTGCCTCAGCACACTGCTAACATTGACTGTTTCAGTGCCTCAGCACACTGCTAACAGTGACTGTTTCAGTGCCTCAGCACACTGCTAACAATGACTGTTTCAGTGCCTCAGCACACTGCTAACATTGACTGTTTCAGTGTCTCAGCACACTGCTAACATTGACTGTTTCAGTGCCTCAGCACACTGCTAACAATGACTGTTTCAGTGCCTCAGCACACTGCTAACATTGACTGTTTCAGTGCCTCAGCACACTGCTAACAGTGACTGTTTCAGTGCCTCAGCACACTGCTAACAGTGACTGTAGGTATATTTTATTGTTTGTTTGCGGGAATAGGTTCTTAGTTATGCCTCATTTGGTTTACATCAAGAGCAGTAAGTTTTAACTGTTTAGTTTAGAATCTGAAACTGTATAAACCAGTTCCCAAACAGAATAGTCTTCCAGACAATCTTTAGCTTTGCTATGGTTTTTAAAGATGTTCCTCTACTGACTGATCTGTGTAAACATGTCCATACTAATCATTTTCTGAGTGTGCTCATTTTAACTGTAAAAAGTTGTACTGATCTTATTCCTCATCTTGTGACACGGAAAGAGTTGCATTTTGTGCAACCTATTTTAGCATGCAAGATGTCCAGCAGCTTCTGTCTGTGAACCAAGCATTTCTTCCTTCCATCTGTCAGTAAGAGAGCTGATAGTGTTTTTCTCCTTTGTCAGATAGTGAGTAGATGTGTCTTTTAACCCCATTATAACATTTTGTTTAGCTGTGTAGACACACAAACTAGACACACTCCCAGATGCTGTTCCTGGGAGGTTTAACCAGTACTCCTGATCAAACAGAATTCATATTAGATGTTTTCTGAACTACTAGTAAACTTTGTGCTCAGGAGGTTTAATCCCTTCTTCATCAAACAGTCAGGTCGTTGTAGGGGAATCTGTTGGCTGAGGGATCTAATGTCCCCCCCCCCCCACACACACACACACAAAGCAATACTGGGGTGACCGTTTATTAACCCTCACAAACTAATTCAACTGTAGATTCAATATTTTCACAGAATTTTAGCGGGAGCTAAGGCGATTCTTCTCTGACGTTGATACTTGCAGCAAATGATGGTAGGAGGAGAAGGAGAGGAAGAGGGAGAATAAGGAAGGATAGAAAAAAAGAGCTGGTATGGGGATTAGAAGAAAAACAGATTATCTCTGAAGTTCATTTGCGTTGGATCTTGGAACTGTCCAAACACAAAGCTAACAAGCACACACATGACTGAAAATAGTGTATGACTTTGATATCCTTATGATCCAGGAAGCCAGAATAAAAGATGAATCAATCATTCAATGTCCAGGGTATGACTGCTACAGTTAAAGTTATCCTTGAGAAGCACAAAACCAAGGTCTAGCAGTATGCCAGGCATGGGATCCAACACTGATGGCTAGATACACACAAGTCAAACACTGAAATGTTTGAGATTCAAGGATTAGTTGTTTCCATAGACCACCACGATTGGTACATCTTTGACGTATATGCCCATCTGGATCAATCTCTGAATGAAGGCGCATGGGAATTCCTTGTAGAGTTGGAGGAGTACGACGGAAAATGTTTTATAGCTGGTGATTTTCACACTGGGTCAAAAGAGTGGGGAAATCAGACAGAAAACAGACAGGGAGTTGCACATTATTTTTTTTTTTCATGTTAGCTCCAATAGGAGCCAGGCCTGACTGAGTCTTAGTGAGTGGACATACAGCTTTGGTGACTCCATTCAAGTTGGATCCAAACAGAGTATTCATGGATCCAAACAGAGTATCAATGGATTCAAGCAGAGTATCACTGGATCCAAACAGAGTATCATTGGATCCAAACAGAGTATCATACTAAGGACTGTCATCAGGTTTTTCCTTTCATTTAAAATGTGAGAAAAATAACATTTGTCTAATCACAACCACAAACACCATCTCATTAATTCATCAGTCTCAAAGAACTATCAACTCTCAGATCTGAAATTCATTATTTAACAAAAAATCATCACAGCCACTACTTTATTGTCTGGTGAGTATTTTTACTAGATACTATAATAAATAATCTGTTAACACCGATTGCTGGGCAGCATATACCAAACCTAACAATCAGCAAAAAGAAGACAAAGATTATGGTGCAAGGTGTTAATGACAGACCTGCAGTGTACATTGACGGTGAAAAGACGGAGACAGCTGACCACTTTACATATCTGGAATCGACAATGACCAACAAACTACTGCTCGCTGGACCAAGAAATCAACATCTAGATAGGTAAGGCGGCAACAACAATGAGCAGATTAATAAAAAGAGCTGGAGGAAAAGAAAGCTCACGATTAAAACAAAAACTCTTGTCTATCAGGCTGTGTTCTCAGCACTCCTCTTTATGGCAACTTATTCGCACCAGGAGAAACTACTAAATAATACTACTAAGAAGAATACTAGGAATTAAATGGTAATAGATAACCAACAGAGGTATTGGAAAGAGCAGGTGTTACAACATTTTTCTCAATGCTCAGTCTAAGAAAGCTCAGGTGGCTGGGTCACACCTGGAGAATGCAGGATGGTCGAGTCCCTAAAGATATCCTCTATGGTGAATTAAAGATGGGTTAAATTAAAGATGTTGAGATAGACCTCTAATATGGCGAAAAGATGTGTGCAAATGGGACACGAATGATACAGGTATTGGGGTGGATTCGTGGGAACAAAATGTGATGGACATGTTGCGTAAAGGGGGAAAATCAGGAAGGGAATGAGAATGGAGAAGGAAATGATTGCAGAAAAGATGAGAGCTGAGCGCCTGAGAAGGAAATGATTGCAGAAAAGATGACAGCTAAGCGCGTGAGAAGGAAATGATTGCAGAAAAGATGAGAGCTGAGCGCCTGAGAAGGAAATGATTGCAGAAAGGATGAGAGCTGAGCATCTGAGAAGAAATAGACTAAATACAAATGATGGTAACAATGGTCCTGAAATCCCAGGCTATAACTGGAAACCTTCTTCATGGGGTTGGGTCTTGCTAGTCACATTGGCCATTGCCAAGGGCTAGAAGTCCCATGCCACCTCACAGAACAATATCATACTACTGACTGGAAAGATGGAAAAGTGCCAACAACTTTAATAACTACAATAAATTCTTTGTAACTGCCTTCATATTACTAGATGGGTATACTGGATAGACCTCTAGCCACTTGCTTCCTTCTCCAGAGGATCTGTCAGCTGAATCTATTTAATGAGCCATCCTTTAGCCACGTTTGTTTCTCTTGAGATGTTGCTAACACTTATTATCAAGAGCCAATCATACAAATTTCTTATCTGGATCTGCAATGTAGAGGGTTTTACCTACACCCACCAAAGTCACGTTTAATGAGGGGGACACACACTGCCACTACAAGTAATTAAATCCAGATTTCAACATTATTAAAACATGCCTTGTAGATTACATAAAACAAGTGGGTATGAATAAAAACAAATGTTACTGCAATTAGCATACCATGCTCAGTACTAAAAACAAACCTACCTTCCACCTAGGAACAGGAAGGTCTGCAGGTGGTCTTTTATAACAAATACGCTGATATCTTGGTCTTGGATCTTTAGTATCAACCAATCTACCATCCTACAGAACAGAAGTAAAATGTGTTTATGTTAACAGACATGATGACCTTTTTGCCCTGAGAAGTTGCTAGCCCAGCAACTCCGTCCGTTACCAGTGCCAGGGAAAACAGCTGTACTGGCTGGTCCCCAACAAGCACAGTTAATGGCATGTTTTGTTTGTGCCCACACTGTGTTTAGTAGGGACAGATTTGATTATATTGACCGAAAATAGCATCAGGAAAAGGCAAAAATTCCTTTGTTGTGCCCATCTGATTTCATCATTTAAATAGTGGCCTTTTATTTTACAACACTCTGTTGAGGAGCAGTTGATCTATTCCCCCCCCCCTCTCCCTCCCCCCACCCTTCCCTGGATGAAAGGGTTAACATATATGTCAAAAGATCATTTGTGGGATATCCTCACTGTTATGGTCAATGTATGGAAACACAGGGTTAGGTCCCTTAGGGTTATACTCCATTATTTATTTGTAATCGATAAACTCAATCAAATACCCAGTTCCACAGGATTACAGGGTTCAGGACCTGAATAGCCATCAATGGGAAGGAAAGAAACAACAGGGATTCATAATGAACAAGAATCATGGTCTTCATGCCTTACATGAAAAACTCACATGGGGATAATGAAAGTGTGGGTTTAAGATGAGAACGAGTTCACTTAACGGAGTCGAGAGAGAGAGAGAGGAGGAACAAAGCTCACCATCGTGATTCTGTGAGCCAGGTGCCAGTCAATTATGATCTCTGTGTGACTTTTAACGGCAAACGCTCATTGAGCGTAGTGTTTTATGGTTGAGCTGTAACTGTATGGTGTTAGGACTGAAAAAGAGAGTCCATCTACAAACTACACCTCTTGTATTTTGTCAGGGCAGCTTTAATCAACTTCTGACTACGTGGTAAGCGTGCAAACCGGTCAAGCCCAGGGACTTCTTGGTGTGTCCTGGAATGAACACGCCTAAATATTTTTCAGGGTCAACAGTCTGCTTGAAACACACTGCTCTTTATAGGTCAAAAACCAAGAACCAGATCTTGAAAAAAATACCTTAAAATATGTGAGCTTTTAGTACCATACTCAAGAAACCATCGTTGTCCCCATGTGGGACACGATTATTCATTTTTTAAAGATCCACCTAGACTTCTGCTGGGGGCCATAATATAACCTAACAGATAAATGAAGTTTCTGTGACCTTTCCATGGGTGATCCTCATCCGCATGGTGGCACTTTGTGTCACTAGGTGTTTATCGCTCTGTGTGATGTCCTGGTGGGGTAAAATGTACTTACTTACTCACCATAGGAATACAAAAATTCAATAAAAAGAAGTAATAAGAGATCACAGAAGTCTATGACCATGTATAAAAGGGAACTTGGAAAATAGGGAAACCCAATATATAAAAGTAAGGCTAAGGAGCCATATGCAGGAAGTGTTGATTCCTTGGGTGATCCTAGACTTGAGTATCATGTTCACACTGCATTAACATCATCATCATAACAAGGAGTTGCCATTTTCTTGAGGGAAACATCCACAGCTTCCTTGGTCTTGCTCACACTTTCAATGAGATTTTCAGCTACACTAGGTCTCATACAGTTGAGTCAAGTGGATTTCTGACTAGATGGCCAAACTACTTCCTTCTTTCTCTGTCCTTCAATGGCAGTCAGGTAGATTCTTCCAGCCTGCTCTCTACAGCTGGTATTTGTGACTTGGAGAGTCTTCTATTGCTGGTGACCTTACAGAGACAGGACATTTCACAAGTTCTGTGTCATAAATAAAATAATGTCAATTCAGCTCCAGAATCTGTAACAAAAATTCTGGAAAAACAGAGATAAGAATTATTAGACTGTTCAATGAAACAGCGGGAAAAAGAATACTAACAGGAAAGAGTGTAGCTGGCATGTTTGTTTAATAAACACATTGCTGTCAGTACAATTACACCAATCATTAATGACAAGCCACACACACACACAAACATGCAACCTAGTCACTCATTCACATACACTTGCCTGTGGGTTCACTCCATCAAACCTATAAATTTTGTCTTTAGAGCGATCAATCATTGGATCTGCTAACAGTCTGTAGTTCCTCCTTTTTTTGTCAATATCAGGAGGCATATTCGCAGGCTGGTTAGGATGATAACGAGCCATGCCATTCATACCTAGAAAAAAATGTATAATTGACAATTACTAACAAACTATAAACATTCATCTGGGTGCCTGCGCAGAACAGAGGGAATTAGGTGGTATGATAGAATCACTAATGTAGAACTTTGGGAGAGAACTAAACAAGTTCAAGTGGACCAAGAGGTGAAGAAAATACGCTGGCATTGGATAGGACACATGCTGAGAAAACCTGAGAACAATATAACTTGAATGTGTTTGCACTGGAACCCACAGGAGCACAGAAATAAAGGAAGACCAAACAAAAACATATGGCGATATGGCCTCATGTCACATGATAATAGCATGGTCATAGTGGTGAAAGATGATTATACTCACAAAGTGTACCTGTTGTCTGAACATAAAAATACAGGATTACTATCCAGTACTGAAATTATAGAAAACATGCTTCTGCACAGACAACATTTATTAATATATATCTCAACTTCAATGCATTTCCAGAAAATTTCATAATTGCTATATGGAAAACCAGGATTCATAAAAGAATCTATTATCTTGCTGATCTCTCAACATAGTTTTTCCACAACATGATCGCAGGACTTCTTAAAAGTCTGATCTAATCTTGACATAGCAAGCTCCCACTTGACTTCTATATATAATTCAATACATGATGAGGTACCACATACCCTGCTATTTGCATCACTTGATACATTCTGTATTTGGTCAGTACTGCATCGCTGCTATTTCTCTGTCTGGACAGTCTCCTTGACTACTATTTTACAACTCCAGTCTGGTGAGCCTCCCTTCGACTGCCATTTCACATTTCCAGGATGGCAGCAGAAACCTTCTGGGTCTCAATCCGCCTGTATTATGCTCGGCCATTCTACCTCGCTGCCTTTTCCATGCTCTGACCTCTGAACAAAAGGGGATACGGCCTCTCCCCGGTTGATCTGCTAATCAGAGAGCCCCATGTGTCTTCTCTTATTTCTTTAACTCTTGCCTTACATACCCCAAATTTTGTTTAATCTTTTCAAGTGAATCCATCTGTTTTTAGAACAATAATGCGTCATTTACAAAAAATTTCCTGCGAGTGGTCACTGGTTATTTTTAGCTGATACCCGGTCTGAGGGACCCTCCCAATAAAACTATATTTTTAACAATGTGTCTGATCAGCATAAACAACTCATATGCTCCTTCTTGTCCCTTTGTTGTTAAACTATCCAATGAGAAATAATTACTCTTCACCTGGTCTAATCTTTATCAAGTACATGCCTGAATTCTCACACTGACTGCTATCTGATATCCATGGTTTGCCATTTGTTTAACAGCCGAAAACTTAAACTTTCATTCTATTGCCTGCTATTGGATTTCATTATTCCTATCTTTAAGAAAACTCTACACTCACAACTGTTACAATACACCCCTGCCTTTTTTTTCCTTAAAGGAAAATATGGGTTTTCAAGTGATAGGTCAGCAATGTTTCACTGACTATGTTATGAGGAAAGTCATGATTCATGAGTATGACAGCTCTGTCTCTGATATGTTGACTTTGCTTCACTCCCTGATGCTGTTCCTGGGAGGTTAAACCAGTACTCCTGATCAAACAGAATTCATATTAGATGTTTTCTGAACTACTAGTAAACTCTGTGCTTAGGAGGTTTAATCCCTTCTTCATCAAACAGTCAGGTCGTTGTAGGGGAATCTGTTGGCTGAAAGATCTAATTGCCAGCACAAAGCAATACAGGGATGACCATTTATTAACCCTCACAAGCTACACGCCCCCATGGAATCAACTGTTTCACAAAATCTTAGCAGGAGCTAAGAGGAAGGAGAAGAATAAGGAAGGATAGAAAGAAAAGCTGGTAAGAGGACTAGAAGAAAAACAGATTATCTCTGAAGTTCATTCGCGTTAGATCTTGGAACTGTCCAAACACAAAGCTAACAAGCACACACATGACTGAAAATAGTGTATGACTTTGATATCCTTATGATCCAGGAAGCCAGAATAAAAGATGAATCAATCATTCAATGTCCAGGGTATGACTGCTACAGTTATCCTTGAGAAGCACAAGACCAAGGTCTAGCAGTATGCCAGGCATGGGATTCAACACAGATGGCTAGATACACACAAGTCAAACACTGAAATGTTTGAGATTCAAGGATTAGTTGTTTCCATAGACCACCACGATTGGTACATCTTTGACGTATATGCCCATCTGGATCAATCTCTGAATGAAGGCGCATGGGAATTCCTTGTAGAGTTGGAGGAGTACGACGGAAAATGTTTTATAGCTGGTGATTTTCACACTGGGTCAAAAGAGTGGGGAAATCAGACAGAAAACAGACAAGGAGTTGCATTGAGTCAGGCCCTACTAAGCATTAGCTTCACCGTTTTAAACAATAGTCATGCCATAAGATTAGCAGAGTGTGCCGGAGACTCGGATGGAGTGATCGACCTAGCTTAAGCATCCAGTTTGCAAACGAGATACACCAATTAGAACAATGAGGTTTATGCTTGGGCTGACATGGGTAAAGTCCAGACTGTCACTGGCACAAGCCAAGGAATATAAGCCAGTTACCAATAATGAAAAGCATTCGCTGCATGGCAATCTGAAAGATTTAAGAGGAGACTGGTTAAAAAGAGGAAAGTCATGGATGGCACTAGCTGAAGATACCATTGAGACGGCGGCCTCAGTCGAGCAAATACACAGGGGGGCAGGAATGGGTCGACACAAACACCTACAACAGCAGTTTCCATCAGGTCATTATTAATATTACATTAGTAAGAGAATTTGGAGAGTGGTGTTACAATATGGCAGAATTAGAGGCATAGCAACCGATAGATGACAAAGTCGGGCTAGATGATGCAGCAGTGTTCACCGATGGCTCTGTGCATTGGTGTGTAACATCTGGCAGGGGATTTACAGCCAGAATAAAGGACAAGATTGCGGCAGAACAAAATGCTGCTTTTTTATTTACAACTTTAAACATGAGAATGGACGTGGAGGCAATCACTGCAGCTCTCATTTGGATAGCAGAAAACACAGTTACCTGAGGAATTATTGTATCTGATTCTAAGTCGGCAATGCGGAAGATTCAAAATGGACTACTAATTCACAACAGCGGAGGTACTGCTGGGTTAGGTAGGTTACATTTTTTTTGGTCAGCTAATCAAGTAGATTTTTTTTTAAACCAAAATTTTAGAAATGTTATGACTACTCTCTACCTACAGTTCAACTCATGAGGTGTATGTGGCGTCTTCATTTTCTCAGCCACACTAACACTTAAACTGCACAGGCAAATATATGGGAATCTGTCACAACTCAGACACAGTGTGTCACACACACACCATTACTATGTTTATGATAATATTTAAAAAAAATTAATAATATAGTATATGGCGTTGTCAGATATTTATTTAATGCAAAACAAGAATTCTAGGAATAATATCATTAGGAGAGAACAAGCATAATAAAAGAAGAGGTGAAAGAAACAGGTAATTTTGTTAACTGGTACTGACTGAGACTCATTCCTCTGACGACTGATGATTTTCATTTTAAACCATTAAATCTTAAATCGACGAAACAGTAACACACCCAATATAAATGTTTCAAGTGAATAAATAAGACAAGTTGCAAACCCTTTTATGCAGTAGTCACAACTATAGCAGACTTGAACGTTATTTTAAGCAGCAGCTCATTGCTCTCGAACATAAAAACACTCCAGTCATAGCCAAATGATGATTTTATTGCTGGTTTCTGTGACTTGGTACAAGTTTAGTCTACTTTTTCTTTCTCCGCTCTATACAACACATTCAACCTATCCCAGCAGTCTTATTCCATTTCCGTTATATTTTACTGTGTATTTTTTAGTTTCGAAATTAAATATTTTCATGTTATATTTCATATAATTTATTTCCAGTTAATTTTAATTTTTTTTTTTTTTTGTAAAAAAGGTTACGATAAAAAATAGCTGGTTATGTTTTTAGACTTGTCTTTTTTCTTCTTCTTCAGCATTCCGAGCCCTTGAGGTTTATTGCTGCAGATATCACCCGCCTCCATTCATCTCTATGGTTGGCCTTCTCTTTCCAGTTGGTGACACCATGTGTTTGCTAGTCTGTCTGGACATAATCTCTTCATAGTCTTTTTGGTCGGCCTAGTGATCTACGACCATAAATCTCCCTCGTGTATACAGTTTTACTTTCTGTCATCTGACATTCTTTCAATATGCCCCAACCATTTCAGTCTATTAGCTCTCATGGTGCCAGTGATCTGTGATGATTTAAACAGATTATGAATATATATATATATATATATATATATATATATATATATATATATATATATATATATATATATATATTCTAGCTGTACCCGGCCACGCGTTTACTGTGGCATAGTTTGGCTAAATAGAAATGAAAGAAAATGGAAATCGCACGTGTCTAATACAATCATTGTCTGCTCAGATATAGAAAATAGTCTAGTCTTTGATCCCCCCCCCCCCCCCCCCCCCACAACACATTTAAATCCACCAACTACTCTCTCCCTCATCAAAGGTTTTTGGAAAAGAAAGACAATGGTAATCGCTCGTGTCTAATGTAGTTAATGTCGCAATTATTCTCTGCACAGATATAGAGATAGTCTGGTTTTCCAACTTTAGAAAACGCACCATATAATTGTGTCTTTATATTTGTGGTCGTTTAAATGGTGTTATCAGCAAGTAACAAAAATGGTTATTTGGTTATCACATGCTAAAGTGGTTTGTATTTTTATAGGAGACGGAAGTAAAGCTACAGCTGTACTTTTAAATAACAAAGTCAGTCGTAAAAAAAAAATTGAATAGCTGAGGTAGCGTTAGTAAAATATAAACAAATCAAGTAATGAGAACTTGAAAATCACGTGTAAAGCTCTTTAAGTTCTCTTAAATTTAGGTCATTACACACCTCCCCTCCCCTCTTCCACCGACTACTGCTCTCTCCCTCTTCGAAGGATTTGAAAATCATCACCTGGCGATATTTTGTTGCTGTTGTAACTGACATTGACATCCCTGTTCATCCGGACTAAAATGGGGAGAAGGAATTGTAAAAGGTAGTGAATGGAGCTAGTGTAATATTTACCACATCATCCTTCAAGTACCAGGCAGGTCGTTGTAGGGGCGACGCCTACTGGTGGATGTAATGTCCTAAGTCCCTTTCCCGGCTAATAATGAGGGTACTGCAGGGGTGACCGTTTATTAACCCTCATATAATTCTTCCGGTCAAAATGGGCGCTAGGCACGGCCACCTTTTTTTTTTTTTTTTTTTTTTGAAAGCCGTGGCGAATGTTTTTGTTTTGTTTTGTTTTTGCCAGATGGTGGCCGTTGCATTTCTGCTCCATTTGTAGACTGGAAGGATGTAGTTTCGTCGCCCAGCTTCTGAGTTGACTGCATGGCGTGACACTGTGAGCTGCGTTTGTTTCGTTGGCACAGGAGCGGAACATCTATAGGGTGACCCGTTTGCTATGAAGATGAAACTAGGATTACCAGATTACCAGTAAAACTACTACCACGGCCACCACCACAGTAGCTAAAATAATGTCACTGCTATCTGTTTTACCATCGCAGTAGACAGGGAGTCGTGAGCCAGAAGATTTGGTGCCGCATAGCTAGTGCTGTCGCCACGGACTGGTCAGGTTAGGATGTATAATTTCGATTCCCGACAGAAGAACGCCATAACCTTACCGGCGGTCTTCACATGAGAGCACTATGGTGTAACAGCCCAACCACAACTACTACTGCTGCTGCTACTTTGAGTGGGTAAAGAAGTTACTGTGACTTAAAGCTCTCTCAGTAAACAGTTTGCACGCCGCCCCCCCCCCCCACAAATTTCACCGACTACTCTTTCCCTCATTGAAGCTAACTGTGTCTGGCATACCCCCCCCCCCCCTCCCCCAATCATATCATCTTCTCCGAAGGATGGGGAAAGTCACTGTGTAACGAAATATTGTAACTAAATTGAGCTTTGCATCCGTGTCCACCTAGACTTAAATAGGTAGCAGTAACTTGTACAGAGAAGTAAATGTAGCCAGTGTAACAGCAGTACTACTGCAACCACAACCACCACCACCATCTCAACAACAAAAACTGTCTGTATAGGTTGATGTAGAAAAGAAGAGTTAGCGCCACGGACTATTTAGTTTGGTTTTGCCCCGGATATAGGAAAAAAAAAACTTCATCGCGTAACCAGTGATGGAACTCACAGTGACAAGTACACTATACTCATGAATAGGGGAGAAAAATACCCCGCACCCGCCATCTCTCCCTCTCCGAGAGAACGATTTTTAACTGACCTTGGCATCCGTGTCCACCCAAAGTAAACTGGACTGTAAGCCGTCTTAGTTAACAGTTTCTGTCATCGCCGAATAGTTTTTGATCAAGAAGCGTCGCAGGAAGGCTTATTAGGACTCAAGTGAAATCGGATGTCTTTGGGCAAAAGGCGCAGATACCGCAGCCTAGCTGTAAACCACAATAAAACGTGGCAACCACACTTTTAAGAGAAAAAGAACAATTATCAACCAGCGGGGAATCAAACAGAGGTCACCGCGTGAAGGATGGCATACTTACAACTATACTACCGATGACTGAAGAGTTTAGGTCAGATATCGCAGCCTAGCTGTAAACTACAACACAACGTGCCAGCCGCCCTCTCGAGGGCAAACCAAGATTACCCGTGACATGACCATTGAGCATCACGTCGTCGCTGTCGCAGGCTAGCCGTAAACCCCAAATCCGAAAAAGGCATAGATATCGCAGCCTAGCCATAAACCACTGAAAAAAAAATCACCTAGCGGGGAATTGACCGCAGGTCACCTGCATGATGGGCAGAATAGATACCAACTACGCTACCAAACACTCAGGCAAATAGTGGAAATGAAATTATATAATAATGCAAAGTTCAATAAGAGCTAAGCGGTTAAATATGGCTAATGAACTAAAAACAAATCCGGGCCGGCAACGACACAAATAATGATTTGACCGCTGCTGGAGCTACGTCGTTCGTGGTTTGTGCGATTTTCTGACAAAAAAACACGACTGGGGTCAAAGGCAACGTTGTGTACGAATTTGAATGCAATCGGTTCAGTAGTTTCCGAGTTTTTAGCTAACAACATCGGAAAATTAAAATTTATATATATATATATATAATCTGCTTGTGAGAAGCAATTTATCGTTATTTGAAACCCTACTCTGGCCAGCGGCCGCAATATAGCCCGGTCATAAATACGGTTTAATGGCTGAACTCGGTTTCTGTGACCTCTCCACGGGTGATCCTCATCCACATGGTGGCACATTGTGTCATCGGGTGTTTATCGCTTGTGTGATGTCCTGGTGGGGTAAAAGAAGAAAGATGGATTATAAATTTCGTTGTTGCCTCTTACTCTCCATTCACCGCTGTTTGCATGTTTGATGGGTCCAAAGATTCGTCGTATGTGTTTTCAAAAACCTGTAATAAGGCTTCATCTCTTTCAGCTGAGCTCCAAGTTTTGAAGCCATATAAAACGTCTTGTCTTATCAACGTTTCATATTTTGATCTAGCTGTTGCGAGACAGACACTTTGACTTTAGCTGATGTTAAAGGGCATAGTAGACTTTATTTCCAGATTTGTTATACTGTATGAAGTAATAATAACTGTTAGTTTTAGCAAATGCGATTTTAGCCACTTATGGCTTAACCCCCCCCCCCCCCCAACCACCCTCGGCTATCTGTCCCGTGGGCTGGATCCTGTCAGGTTGGCGTTCCGTTCCATTGCTTTGCTAAAAAAATCGTCACATTTAACCTGCATCCCCGAAGGGGGAGGGGGAGGGCTATTTGTTATAATTATGACCAGGTTATATGCGCCATATACAATGGTTTAGCATTGCACGCCATCAAAAGTTATGAAAAGTACTCCTTCAGTGCTGATGCGATCACAGGAGACAGACCCAGATAGGTTCAGATGGCGACGAAGTCGTCTACCGGCAAGCCAGTCCTATCGCCTATGGTTAGCACCGTTGTTTTGTTTGGTGGCGGGCAGTCTACTATTTCCACCAAAGCTGCAGGCAGCGATGTGAGAAGCATGAAGGAATTCATAATTTGTTTAAATTACTGCTGTTTAGTTTACTGGCATCGTGAGGTCTAATAAACTGCGAAGGTTGTGGGCATAACAGAGAATGTCAGATAACAGACAAAACCTGCTTACATATAAGAGGTAATCAAAGTAGACCATGAGGTGGAATCCGGGGCGGAGCACCTGCTGGCCAAAAGGCAATTGAATGTGCGTCGTGTAAATTTGTTTTAATGACCTTGGCTCCAAGGTGACTCGGCCTCAAATGAAAAGCAGGTCAGGTCCTTTGAAGTCAAGATGGTCGACATAATGTTGACCACATCACCTATCGAAGGCAGATTGGTCTGTAAACATCATTGTATATCCGTCTCGTCTTTCCCTTGAGTGTTGAGCATCGGCCAGATCCACCAGCAACTCCTCGCAGTGCCATTCTCCTCAGACCGTAATGATCTTTTTGCGCTTCCGCACTGTTCACTCGCTTCCAGAGGGTACTCACAATATGTTACTTGTCATACATCAGTTCATTGACAAGTGGTGCAGAACCGGCCAGTCTTTATCTGCCAGCTCATTTCCCAATATACCGGCGTGACCTGGAGAGAATATCCAAAGGATGCTAACTACCCGGGACCTCTGAAGTGATGTTTGCCACTCTGCACGAAGCATACACGTCTCCACCTTTCTCAACATGCTCTGTGTCAGTTACAATCACGGCATGTGTGTACAGCTGATTCTCAAGCCAGCGGAAGGCAGCAGTCACTGCCTCCCCCTATATTGTCTAACTAGACGTTGTAACATCATTTACAAGGCTTTGCTGCACTAGGCAACGTCCAATCTTTTGCTATGAGCCCCATGCACTTCATCTGCCCCTTAACACAGAGCAACTTGTACAGATAATCATATCACCTAACCGGAAATTGTCATGAATCGTTTGTTGAACTTCCGATTCTGCAGCACCAGCTGGCCAGTCCCTGCACTCCCGACCCAAAGTGATAAGGACTCTACACAAGTCTGAAACTTGCTCGGATACTTTGACCCACTCCTCACCTCGCACAAATTTATCAAGCTTGCCCATAGGTCTGAATGTGTCTTCAGGTTGCGCCATCCAAGACCTTCCTCTTTTCAGTTTGTGACCCTTAGCTCTACCCAGGGCTTCATGCAGGAGGTGCTTCTTGTCTGCTTCTTGTCTGCAGCTACTCTGAAATATAACTTTGCTTGCGGAACATTGAGCCTATCTGCCATAGTAGGCAGTGCAAGCATACATAGCATACATAGTACTGGGATATCACTTGTAAATCCAATAATTACCCACCTGGCTTCGTTCTATATACATTCAAGTTTCATTAGCTGACTCTTTGATATGGTAAGCATTCCAAGTACATAATCTATCACCGACAGGATCACATGCTGAAATTCTGTAAACAGCATTCTTTGTTCCGTGTCCATTGTTCCATAATTTTGAGAGCATTGAGTCCTTTTTGGTTTTACCGAAATTGCCTCCATATGATCCCTGAAAGATAGGTTTCTATCAAAACTGATACCCAGGTACCTCAGTTAGCTTTCTCTTGTGATGTTACTGTTATTAATTGTAAGACTTGGAACATTAGCTCCTACAATTCTATTGTCCAGAGAGCACCACAAAACAACCACCTTTTCTGAGTTTATGACAGCACCTTTTTCTGCACACTAGTCCGTCACTTTGTCTACAGTTGCCCGTAGCTCGTGGGCTTTCCGTTGCCTATTACTTCCCTGCCTCTATCCGAGAACATCATTAGCAAATGACAATATCTTTCCAACACCTGGTGCTTCAAGTTCTGCAATCTTGCTGGTATACACATTGAACAGCACTGGTGAAATTGCAGAACCCTAGGGTAGTCCCTAGGCGATATTACACTGTGCTTTTGGACAGACAATAAACCATTTTCTATTCCTTTTACGCTTTTAAGAAGAAACTCAACAGGGGAGCATGTACAGCAGGAGTCTACCAATCGTCAGTAAAAGTAATCTCTCGTCGACAAACGTTTCGGCCCACGAGCTCCTATACATTTTCAGAGAATGGGCCCACCTGAGTTCATGAAGCTCAGGGTTGATTTCCTCACTCTGCACGTATTACCGGATGTTATCGGACAGGGACAAGACGAACTGGTGACTTTTCAAAAGGTACTGTGAGATACAAAGTCGTCGCGGTAGCATAATTAGAGCAGTGACTTTTACTATGGCAAGGAATCGGATTCCCACGGTTCTAGAGGAACCGGTGAAGAGCCTTGGTCGCGTTTACGATTCGAAGTTATCTGATAGAGCGGAGGTCCGGCGAATACACGAGTTACTGGCTACATGCTTGCTCGCGATCGAGCGATGTAGGCTGATCGGAAAGTTTAAGGTCTGGTGTCTCCAATTTATGTTGATTCCAAAGCTCCTATGGCCGCTGCTCGTCTACGAAGTGATGATGACTGCAGTGGAGACAATGGAGCGCAAAATCAACACATTCATGAGGAAGTGGTTGGTGGGAGCACCGCCTTGTCTGACTGATGTGGCTCTGTATTGTTGACAGGCGAAGCTGGTACTACCATACAAATAAATAACCGAAGAGTTTAAAGTCGGCAAAGTGAGACTCGCCATGCTCTTGCGTGAGTCTTCAGACCCAAATGTCACCGCTGTCCAGCCCTCTCTAGAGACTGGCGTCAAGTGGAAGGTCCTAGATGCGAGCGAATCTGTACAGAATGCACTAAGATTAAGAGAAGGTATTGGTTACACTCAAGCCGACCATCGAGGCCTAGGGCACGGGAGAGTCAGTTGGTGGTCCAAAGCAACAGCCAAAGAGCGCCGAGACATTGTGATACAGCAGATCAGGGACACCGAAAACGAGTTTCGGGTCCAGAAAGCTGCCCAACAGTCGCAGCAAGGTCAGTGGATCAGCTAGAGCGCCTTGCCACGAATACTCACATGGGGTGAGATCTGGAGAATGGCCCCGCTGCGACTGAGCTTTATAGTTCGATCTGCCAACGATGTATTAGTAATACTAGTACCGTCCGGTGTCAACATGGTAAAGTGGAGTGCGACTAATGACCCGACATGCCCGCTATGCAGAGCTAAACAGACGCTCGAGCACGTACTGTCCGCATGCAGAAAAGCCCTAGGTCAAGGCAGGTATACTTGGCGCCACAACAAGGTGCCGAAAGAGTTAGCGGCCGTTGTGGACCAAGCTAGGATGAGGGTCACTTGCTGGCGCCAGTCCTACCGTCGTCCCCGTACGCTTCCTTAAGGCTGGGTAGATTTATAAAGGTAAATTCAACAAAGTCGCATACGCTCCATCGATGCTAGACTGTGCGAGGGACTGGTTACTGGCGGTTGACCTGCCTGGTCATGAAAAGTACCCTGAGTTAATCCGGAAGACTGGCCTGCGACCTGGCATAGTCACACACTCTGCGGAGAAACGTCAGCTCATCCCGATTGAGCTGACCGTGCCGTATAACTCGCGATTGGACGAAAGCCACACGTATAAGCTCGAGAAATACAGTGACTTAGCGGTTGGTCTGAGGAGAGACGAAGCGTACACAGTAAGAATCTTCGCCGTCGAGGTAGGCGCAAAAGGTCTCGTTTCCACTTCAATGTGCAATGTGATTAAACAACTAGGCTTACGAGGAAATGAACGCAAACGAACACTAAAACAACTGGGCGAGGTTGTTGAGAGGGCCTCGAGCTGGCTCTGGACACAACGAAACGTTGTGGGGGACGGGCCTCGATGAGCTGGTCCGGGTGTCTAGTGGAAAAGAATGTCTTATCCCTTAAAGTCCATCGTGGCTGAATTGTCTGCCAGTGTCCCTCTGCCACCTGCCAACAAAGTCCAACATGTGTCGGGTAAATCAAACGTAAGCTTGCCACTTGGTCGTCCAGGTAAGCTGACTGCTCTAATTATGCTACCGCGACGACTTTGTATCTCACAGTACCTTTTGCAAAGTCACAAATTCGTCTTGTTCCTGTCCGATAACATCCTGTAATACGTGCAGCAGGAGAAACCAACCCTGAGCTTCATGAACTCAGGTGGGCCCACTCTCTGAAAATGTCTAGGAGCTCGTGGGCCGAAACATTTGTTGAGGAGAGATTACTTCTGCTGATGATTGGTAGACTCCTGCTGTACATGCTCCCCTGTGGAGTTTCTTCTTATGACATTCTTTCAATATGTCCCAACCATGTCAGTCTATTAGATCTAATGAGGCCGGTGATCAAAGGTGGTTTAAACAGATTTTGAGTTTCATTGTTGCTTCTCACTCTCCATTCCCCGCTGTTTGCATCTGTGATAGGTCCTAAGATTCTTCGTAACACTCTGTTTTCGAAAATTTGTAATGAGACCTTCTCTCTTTTAGTTGTGCTCCAAGTTTTAGAGCCATATAAAACGACTTGTCTTCCAACGTTTTATATATTTCGATCTTGATCTTGCGAGACAGACACTTTGACTTTAGCAAATGTTGAAGGGCATAGTATACTTTATTTTCAGATTGTATTTCTTCTCTCAGCATGTTGAAGTTCGCACTCAAATACTTATATGTTTTCGTTCGTTTGATTTTCAAATTATCGACTTGAATGAGGCCGGCGTTTATATCCTTTCCGTCTTGTAATTATCATGTATTCTGTCTTTTCTTGATTGATAACTTGTTCCATTTTGTGAGCTGCTTTTAAAAAAAAAGTCAGTGTTTTTACAGTCTCTAGTTCATTTTTTCTAACGATATCAATGCCATCTGCATAATCAAGTATTCTTGCAGTCTCTCCTATAGTACACTCTAGTTTCAATTTCCCTATAATGTTCTTCTACTACTGCATAACTACTTATTTCGGCTTTAAGTGATGTCGTCCATTGACAGGCCACAGGCGGAAGTGAAGTTTCATGCAGCTTAGCAACAGCAACAGCCGACTGAACTTTGTGTGTTTGTTTGTGGTCGCCAGGGTATCAGCTGTTTTAAAATAATGAATGTTGTTGTTGTTGCACATTAATAATCATCGTGTTTTAAGTAGATGTACAAGCTTACTAACAGTTTTTCAGTATAGTTAAATAGATCTTAAAACTAAATACACAGTAAAGGGGGTACTGTTTTTTAGTCAACATTTTCTTCTCCAACGGTGATCCTGAAATACAAATTGAAATTCAGTCAAATTTTGAGAATTATTTTAAATAATAATAATGTAACTAGCATAGTTGGATGGGTTTTGCAGGATGGGTTCACTGCTGCAGATATTACCCACCTTCACTTATCTCTGTGGTTGGTCTTCTCTTTCCAGTTGGGGACATCAAGTATTTGCTGGTCTGTATGGGCATTATCTCTCCATTTTTATCTTGGTTTGCCTCATGGTCTATGGCCATTCATCTTCCTCGGGTATACAGTTTTTACCCCTCTGTCATTCGACATTATTTCAATGTGCCCCAACCATTTCATTCTGTTAGCTCTCATGATGCCAGTGATGGTTTAAACAGATTATGAATTTCATTCTTGCTTCTCTCTCTCCATTCACCGTTGTTTGCTTCTTTGATGGGTTCAAAGATTCGTCACAAAACTGTTTTTAAAAACCTGTAGTAAGGCTTAATCTCTTTTAGTTGTGCTCCAAGTTTCAGAGCCATGTAAAACAACTGGTCTTATCAACGCTTTATATATTTTGATCTTGATGTTGCGAGACAGACACTTTGATTTTAGCAGCACCCAAGTGCTTAAATGTTTCAGGTCGTTTGATTTTCTTATGATCGACTTGTATTGGTGAGATTTTATATCCTTTGCCTGTCTAGTTATTATCATGTATTCTGTCTTATCTTGATTAATAACTAGTCCCATTTTCTTAGCTGATTCTTTTAAGAGAGTCAGTTTTTTAATAGTCTCTAGTTAATTTTCTGTTACAAGATCAATGTCATCAGCATATCCAAGTATTCTTGTAGTTTCTCCTATAGTACATGCTTGTTTCAATTTTCCTTATAATTTTTGCCAGAGCCAAAGTGAAAAGAAGTTGGGACAGAGCATCACCTTGTTTTAAACCAGTTATTTGAAAAGTTTCTGACTGTCTGCCAATTACTAGTGTCTTTCACACATAGTTTTGTCATGCTAATTAACTTCATTGGAATTCCAAAGTCCTTCATAGCATTCCATAAACTGTTTCTATGTACACTATCGTACGCTTTTTAAAAATCAACAAATACATTATGTATATCTTTTCTATATTCCCAATTCTGCTGTACTATTTGCTGCAAAATGAATATCTGATCTATTGTTGATTGGTTCTGTCCGAAGCCTACTTGGTAATCTCCCAATATGTCTTTGATGTTTGGTTTTAGCTGGTTTAGCAGTACCGACGATAGTATCTTATAGCTTGTAGATAATAATGATATTCCTCTATAATTTTCACACTTTATACTTGTCTCTTTTCTTAAACATGGCTTTTAATAAAGACACTTTCCATTCATGGGGTCATTTCTCCGTCTTCTAAACTAGTTTTAATTTTTCATATATCTTTACATGTAACGCATGACTACCTTGTTTTTTGAGTTCAGCTGCAATTCCATCAGCACCAGTTGCTTTATTGTTTTCAAGCCGTGTTATGACATACAGTACTTCTTCAAATTCAGGCTCCTTTATATTTGGTTCACTTGGTAATATCTCTTCCTGTGGATAAGTATTAAGTGGAGTCTCACAATTTAACAATTCAGCAAAGTGTTTCTGTGTGACAGAATTATTTTATCATTTATGTCTCGATAAGAGCCTTTGCTAATCCAGCCTTTGTCTTTCATTAGTATTATACACTTTTGTTTTAGTGCCCCAGTTGTCCCAGCATAAATCTTCTTTAATCCGTTATTTGTATTATATCAGTTTTATTCACTATGATTTATGTCTTTAAATTTGGTAAACTGTTTCCTGTTGTATGTTTTTCTAGTCTGATGTGTTGAATTAAACATTTTTTTTGTTCTTACTTCTCTTGTATTGCTTTTTTATCTGGGCGCCCAGTCTCCTTTGAATTTAAAAAAAAACCTGTTGCTTCTTTAGCAACTGCACATATGACATATTTCTTTGTTTCATGCCCAGAGTATTGTGATGTCAATTCTTGACTCAACTCAACTCTGCTCATCTCTTTGTCCCCTGTGTATTCTCTAGTGTTTTGCTACCTTTCCTATATTTGGTTCACTGCTGTAGTCAGTTTATAAGTCGTCTCTTCCCAGATGAGATTTTGTACAGATCTCTCTCCTGGAGGTAAAGAATGACCTTGATCACCTTTTATACTTTCTGCTCTCTGCTGCTGTCTTGTTGAATGTTGAATTAAGAATCGACATCACAGCACTCGGGACACCCCCATAAGCGCTCTGTCCCTATCTTCAGCAGCAAGCAAAGAGTTACAATTCTTAATGTACCAGTAACTGTCTGATTGTATATTGTCTTGCCTTTCCCCTGAGTGTTGAGCGTCAGTCAGATCCCCTTGTAACTCCTTGCAGTGCCATTCTCCTCAGGCCGTACTGGTTTCTGCTGCTGTCTTTAGGGTGTTACCTGATGAGGTCCCAAGCTCTGTCCTAATATCCAGCCTTCTTCTCTGTTCATGTTTTAAACATGCCTCATATGTGTTACACACTCTTATTTGTCATTCCATCCTTGTCTATATTATACACGTTTCGGTTTTTACTTTTTAAAATATATCTCTATATCTCTTTAACAGAAAAAGTGCTTGCAAAACAGTTGATTACATTATGGATAAATCGTTACAACAGTTTCACCCGGAAGTTAAAGATAAAGCCCATTTTGCATTACATAATAACAGTACAGCACCAACCTTGATATCTGTATCAGTACTTGATGCTGTTTTGGAGGAAGATGAAAACACACATAAAGATTTGTTGGATACACATGAAGTTGATAAAAGAATAGATGATGGCCGAACTTCTGAGGTTATCTTGTCTTCGGAGGCAGTATGCTTGGCTAGCAGACTGAAACAGAACTCAGGTATACAGATACCAGAAAACCTTTGTAAAGGCTCAATACCAGAACACTTCAGCAAAGATCAAGACGAGGTTGGCATTAATTTATTTAAGTAATTGAAACTTAAATGTTGTATTTACTTATTGACTATCATTGATGTATTCTAATGGTGCCAGTTTCAGTCAGATTGAAAACCTGTCTTTTCATCTGCAACAGTCTATCAGCCTGCTTACTGCCCCTCACAAACAAATGTCCTGGACAAAAATCATCGATATGCTCCAGATATGGGTAATACCAAATAATGCACATAGGACACTGGTGTCTATTTTTTAACGCATGCTTCATGAGTCTCTTGTATTTACAGTTGTCATACTTTACTACTCTCTAGTCATTAAAAAGCTGCCATTATTGTCTCTGTCTCTTCTCATTCTTCCAATTCCAATTCCTTTTAAGAAAAATCCAAAACTCCGGCTATATTTGCGGTCTTGTTTCTTTGCTCCACTTTTGTTGTCTAAAGTTCTGGTATTTGCGCCGTCTCTGGGCTCGATGCTTTTTTCCTCCAAGTCAGACCGCTCGTTCCCTATCCCGTTGTCTACTGTGTTCTTCTTGCCTTTTTATTTATGTTGTTTCCTCCTTGGTTTCAGCTCATTCTAATTTGGCCAGCGTATTTCGTAGCTAAGCAAGCTTCTCAACATAACATCCTTTAGACCACCATCTATAGCTTTAAAATTTTGAGTATTTTACTTTGCCAAAAAGTACTGAAAACAGTTTTTGGTTTGTATAGATCCGAAATGTGAAAATATTCCGCGTGTGACCATAGCCAGCTGTGTATAAGAATAATACAACCAAAAAACCTGCAACCAGCTGTGTATAAGAATAATACAACCTGGGAACCTGCAACCAGCTGTGTATAAGAATAATACAACCTGGGAACCTGCAACCAGCTGTGTATAAGAATAATACAACCAAGAAACCTGCAATCAGTGGTGTATAAGAATAATACAACCTGGGAACCTGCAACCAGCTGTGTATAAGAATAATACAACCAAAAAACCTGCAACCAGCTGTGTATAAGAATAATACAACCAAGAAACCTGCAACCAGCTGTGTATAAGAATAATACAACCCAGGAACTTGCAACCAGCTGTGTATAAGAATAATACAACCAAACAACCTGTAACCAGCTGTGTATAAGAATAATACAGTCAAGGAACCTGCAATCAGTGGTGTATAAGAATAATACAACTCGGGAACCTGCAACCAGCTGTGTATAAGAATAATATAAACCAGGAACCTGCAACCAGCTGTGTATAAGAATAATACAACCAAGGAACCTGCAACTAGCTGTGTATAAAAATAATACAACATGGGAACCTGCAACCAGCTGTGTATAAGAATAATACAACCCAGGAACCTGCAACCAGCTGTGTATAAGAATAATAAAACCTGAGAACCTGCAACCAGCTGTGTATAAGAATAATACAACAAAACAAACGGTAACCAGCTGTGTATAAGAATAATACAGCCAAGGAACCTGCAACCAGCTGTGTATAAGAATAATACAGCCAAGAAATCTGCAACCAGCTGTGTATAAGAATAATACAACAAAACAAACTGTAACCAGCTGTGTATAAGAATAATACAGTCAAGAAACCTGCAACCAGCTGTGTATAAGAATAATACAGTCAAGGAACCTGCAGCCAGCTGTGTATAAGAATAATACAACCCAAAACCTGCAACCAGCTGTGTATAAGAATAATACAACATGGGAACCTTCAAACAGCTGTGTATAAGAATAATACAACCTGGGAACCTGCAACCAGCTGTGTATAAGAATAATACAACCTGGGAACCTGCAACCAGCTGAGTATAGGAATAATACAACCTGGGAGCCTGTAACCAGCTGTGTATAAGAATAATACAACCTGGGAACCTGCAGCCAGCTGTGTATAAGAATAATACAACCTAGGAACTTGCAGCCAGCTGTATATAAGAATAATACAACCTGGAAACCTGCAACCAGCTGTGTATAAGAATAATACAACCCAGGAACTTGCAACCAGCTGTGTATAAGAATAATACAACCAAACAACCTGTAACCAGCTGTGTATAAGAATAATACAGTCAAGGAACCTGCAACCAGCTGTGTAAAAGAATAATACAACCCAAAACCTGCAGCCAGCTGTGTATAAGAATAATACAACCTGGGAACCTGTAACCAGCTGTGTATAAAAATAATACAACCTGGGAACCTGCAGCCAGCTGTGTAAAAGAATAAAACAACCTGGGAACCCGCAACCAGTTGTGTATAAGAATAATACAACCCGGGAACCTGCAGCCAGCTGTGTATAAGAATAATACAACCAAAAAACCTGCAACCAGCGGTGTATAAGAATAATACAACCCTGGAACCTGCAACAAGCTGTGTATAAGAATAATATAAACCAGGAACCTGCAACCAGCTGTGTATAGGAATAATACAACCAAGGAACCTGCAACTAGCTGTGTATTAGAATAATATAACATGGGACCCTGCAACCAGCTGTGTATAAGAATAATACAACCTGGGAACCTGCAACCAGCTGTGTATAAGAATAATACAACAAAACAAACTGTAACCAGCTGTGTATAAGAATAATACAGCCAAGGAACCTGCAACCAGCTGTGTATAAGAATAATACAACCTGGGAACCTGCAACCAGCTGTGTATAAAAATAATACAACCTGGGAACCTGTAACCAGCTGTGTACCACAAGCAAGCATGCTTCTTTTCATTTAAACTCAGTTTCAGCACTTCCTAATCTAACAAAACCAAATTGTCTTCACTATTTTAATCCATTCATAAAACAGTTTGTGACCATAGACATGTATTCAGGAGTAGATATTTTTCATCTAAAGGAGTAATGAGGTGGATAAAGTCAGATCAGTTCTATACCTTCAGCTTTGGAGAAAATCAGATCAGTTCTATACCTTCAGCTTTGGAGAAAGTCAGATCAGTTCTATACCTTCAGCTTTACTGAAAAATAAATGCAGGAAAAGATAAGTAATATGGGAAAGATATGGAAAAACTATAGGGAATAGTAAATTATTAGAGTACTTGACAGAGTTGGTAAATTACCTATGCCACACTTAGATATAAAGTCAGAAGGAAATTATAACAAAAGTTCCTTAACTGCACAAGACTGCAGATGATTACAAGTGCCAGAATAGCAACATCTCTGTCATTTAAACGGGGTGTATGAGATCTGCTTTTTTTTTTTGTTCTGCCTTTCAGATTTAGAATTGCTAACTCTTGGAGTGGTAAACTTTTGCATTGCAGCCTAGAAGGGAAAAAGGGAGTGAAACAAACCAATCAGTTGACCAAACATTCAGCAAACACTATGCTTGCTAGACTTAGGAATGTTTTTTATTTTTGAAGATTGTTTGGCTGTATAGATGTTGTTTGGCCATAGCATTTATTCATTAATCTGCATAATTTTTTTTTAAGAAAGGGAAATATATTTTAATACAAATGACGATCGCTGTTAACATTGTTCTGTGTCAGATCAATAAAATGCTTTTATATGTATTACAGCCAATCATCCAGAAGTCAGAGATTTTTCAGGAGAGCATTGTTTACTCTGAAGAGACAAATTTTCATTGTGATCTAGAAGACCAGCGTCATCAGGACTGTCATTCCTATAATGATATGATTGATTCTGAAGACAAGGGTAATGATAAAGAATGGGACACAGATCTTGAAACAGATGGTAGGAATTCATTAAAATATATATTATTGTGTAATTTTTGTTTATGTTGGACATGTGGTTTATAAATGCACGCAGTAGCTATTTCAGTTTTTGTTGCCTGCAACAAGAGATGTTGAAAGAAAACAAAGTATTCAGCTTGACGAAGTATTAATGCCCTGGTTAATGTTGCTCGTGACTTGGATACTGACTTGTGCACCTCTGGCTAAGGCATTCTCTTAATAAATAATAATAGCCAGGTAGAATAGATTACAGAACATGGAGTGGTCATAACTAGATGTGACAGTTCTATCAACTCTAACATTGTAAACACAACATCCTGTTAATGAAACAAATTACTTTGGCTGCAGGCACACCTTAACATTTAACTACATAATTAGTTGATGCATTAAGATATACAGAATAAAGAAATGCATTGCCACATGCAATGGTGCCCCAGAACTAGGGCTAAAACGGGTCAAGACATCTCCGTGGTCATCCTAGCAACAAGTTCCCTACTTTGGGCCTGGTCAACATAGATAGGAAACTCATCTGCCTGAAAGACGAAGAAAAACGGTCTGCTCCAGTACTTGGTTTGACATACAGCATCAGATGTTAATTTCTGTATCCAATTTCCCATCTTTGGTGAATATTGTTGACAGATATTTCAACTCAAATGCCTGTTTATTGTCTTTGCACTCGACTACTGTATTTAGGTTCTGTTCTTTCTTCTTAATGACATTACTTCTGTCCTTTCAGTATTAATTCTCATATTATTTGTTTTATTCTCTTTATTCATGGATGTTAAATGTTGTAATTTTATGGCTGTATCTGCTGTCAAGGCCTGGTCATCAACAAATGAATTTATTGATGTTACTAATATTTTCATTTCTGGGCTTGGCGTCCTTGTGTATACTTTAGGTACAGGTGCTAAACAGCAGTGATTAAAAAAGCACATCTCTGTCTTACTGCAGATGTTAATGTGAATGGTTTAGATGTTTCTAAGTTCTTCTAACTATGCTTCTACAATCCCTGTATACATTATATCTGATGTTCTTGTCTATTAACTGTTTAAGTGTGAACATTGCATCTGTAAAGCTTTTGCTTCTCCTAAATCCCATCTCTTCTTCTGCCAACTGTCATTCTGTCACTAGTCACGGCCTCATTCCTGTGATCATAGCATACATTTTGTCAGCATGACTTGAAAGAGAGATAGATGCCTTGCTAATGACTGCATTTTTAAGAGCTTGCATCCTTTGTTCTTCCACAATGGTAAAATTATTGCATGTTGCCAGTCAATGGGAGAAGTTTGTTTGTACACTACATTGCTAAGTGGTTCATATTCATTTTGGATATATTTTAACCAGTTTTCCATGAGTGCTATAGTGGTAAGTGGAAATTGTTTAATTTTATTTTACTAATTTTTGTAAACATACTGTCTGTTTATTTACTAATATTTAATTATTAACGCAATTATTTGTTGTAGCTGTATTCAATAATTATTTCTCAACAATCCTTGGTCACTTTGATGTACAATATGTGTATATTGCTGATATAATTAGTTTGGTCTGTTTTAATGTGTTACACTTGTGAAATAAAAAAATTGCGTTACCACCCCTTGGGCCTCTGATGCTAAACCCCCCTGGGACTCAAAGAGTTAAATATCATTATTCATCTTATTTTATGAACATGACAACATATACTGAAAACCATGCAATATAAACATTCAAGAAATAGAAGTAGTTTACCAGCTCCCTAACAGAAATAACTGAAAACTCACAAAGAACTATTTCAAGCAGAATGTGTATTTAAATAATTAAGAAAAGGTAGAGTAGAATAGCTAGACTCCTAACAGATAAATAAAAGAGTAAAATGTATTTATTTATTCATACCTGTGAAAATTCCAGCAGTTTTCCAAACACAAGACACTCAACTAAAATGTACTGTTGATTTGTGTTGGTGGCAGGCTGGTCTGCAAACTGAATTAAATTCAAACTCCTAGCTATGATAATCTTTTCCCCTCATCTGTCTGCAGCATTAGCTGCAAATTGTCTTACAGGAGAGGGTTTAAGCCCTCCCCCTGAGGTATCTTAAAACTACAGTTACCCTTCATTGTGCCTGTCAGTCATTTCTGACTGCCCATCTCTAATCAAAAATTCTTAAATGGGAAAATCTAGTTTTCCCCAGTCTCACTGAAAGGTGTGAACAACTCATCAAGGGGAGCCATCATGTCAGGAGTTTCCTACTTGACCAAGTTAATTTTGTTGATCTGGCCTGTTCAAAGGGCCCAGTCTGGCCTATTATAACACTCTGGTTTCCCCTGGTAGAGTAAATACTACTAATCTATTATTATGTAATATTATGTAATCTAGATCTTTGTCTGGGCTAAGACTGGAAATAATTTTAAATCCCACAGCGTTTGAGTAATTAGGCTTAGTGCATAGTAAATATAGTTCTGAGTTATTTTCCTGAAACATTAACTTCTGAAAACACTGAGGTCATTTTCTGACAACCACTAATAAAGCTAAAGAGGCTAATCAAAATGATTAGAGTATATACTCCCATGTATACCTAGAGAACCACAGCCGATGAATCTTCCCCTAGAATACTCTAACTCCTAACGAAACTGATTGAACAAGAAGTGTTCACTGGTGTTGGTTTTAAGGTTCCTAAGGACTTATTAGGGTTTTAGATATATATTTACTTCAACTAGTTTGCTAATAAATATTGGAGGGGATGTTGCTATAAAACATCTGTACATCCAGCTCAAAACAGCAGCCAGTCAAAATGTATATTCTGCTGTGACTGTCATCAGGTTTAAAACAACCCTGATACAACTCCCTCAGTGAAAGAACCATTGTCGATGTTATATCTGTCAATTTCAAAGCAGTTGTGAAGCTTCTTTTGTGGGCAGAACTAATCAGCCACTGATAAATGAATAACTGAACACATTACAGTATGGGCAGAAAAAACTGTATAAAGTAAAAATCAAAATGATTTACATGAGAATAAGAACAACCAGAACAATAATTCAACAAACAGGACCAGTTGACCGGTCAGAAAGACCAGCCTTCATCCATTCCATGCCACCTTTAAAACTTCAGACATACTGTAAACAAGGACAGCTCAGTTCAAATTCTTCATATATCACCCAGTGGCAGAATGCTAAGATGTCTTCAACCTGCCAATATTCATTACTTCACCCAGAACTATGAAAACAGAAAGACATGATAATGAGCCTGCGCTTGCCCTGGTAATACAGACACATACTTTTGAGAGTGGTTGAATTTGTACTTTCATTGTAAAGGATTCACTTATTTGCTTGGTTTTATTTAATTGCTACTGTAGTATTCTCCGGCAAAATATGCCAGGCAGTCAACTGTGCAATCTATCCATTGTATCTTACTTGTGATCTTATTTACAACAGAGAAACATTGCTTTCATCATGTAGGTTGTTCTTGTTATAACTGCCTTGACAGATTCTGGCATATCCATGGTAGATCTCATTGTATACTCATTGTATCATGACAACAAATCAGGTCATTGTACACATCTTGTTGTACACCCTCTTTTAACTCTGAAATGTTCTCTGATTAATGTTTATCCTTATGGCTGCTTTTTGCTGCCAATGCATGTTCTTTCTTTTCTATCAATGTTTAATTCTTCCAGAAGTTTTATTATTTCCTCAATTTTCACACAAGAGGAAATGTTGAAAGATAGTTTTGCAAAATTATTTGTTTTATAATATTCATCTTTTTATTTCTTGAAAATTGCAGATTCTCCAATGATTTATGATGATACTGGCAAGACAGCATATCTAGAAGGGTGCAGAAAGTTCAAAGTAGTGCCAGTGACATACTTTTTAAGACACATCAATGACAGTCATTTGTCGATGAAACATCACGACTTGACAGGAGATGAAATGAAAGCTGTTGCTGCCTCTTTAGCGGTTGGTTCCTAGTAGTGTGTTTATTGTTACCATAGAGAGGCATTAGTAACATGTTTGTAAAAATTGTTGACCATGTTAAAGGTTAGTTGCGTATCCTTTACAGGACGTTGCAGAACCAACTCCAGCAGCCCCTGGCTGTTGTGTAGTTTCTCTAGGCAAATTTGCATCCAGTAGTTTGCCATTCCATGTTAAAGACATGAATTTAAAATGTGGAAGATGTTTCACAGAGAAAAACAACAGAATAGGACAGACCAAAACTGACTTTTATAAAATGAAGAACATTTTGTGTAATAAATCCATATCATTGGAGGTTTGAAAAAGTATTCTTGCATGTTACATACAGCCAGTTTTAACATACGGCTAGGAATCCTGGACAATTAATAACAAGCCGAACAATATCTTGAGACTTTGGAGATGTGGTTTTATAGAAGAATCCTTAGAATTTCTTGGACAGCTAAGAAAAGAAAATAATTGTTTTTTTAAAAAAAGGCAAGTGCTCAAAGAATCATCATCATCATCAGTTCTCGTTATGCCTAGTGGCACATGAGGCTTCAAAGAGGACTTTCCATGCTTTCCTGTCCAGTGCAATCTTCAGTGCAGTTTTCCATGTCAAAGATGCCACACTCAGGTCACTTTCTATCGTTCGTCTCCATGTTGTTTTTTGGGTGCCCCTGTTTTCTTTTTCCCTCTGGTGTCCGTGTGAGAGCTGTTTTGGCGGGTATATCAGGATTCATTCTCATAACGTGGCCAAGCCATTTCCATCTTCTCTTGGTTATCATACTGTCTAAAGTTTCTTGGTTTGTGATGGTTTAGTGTTTGAGATTGTATCTGGCCAGAAAATTTTGATAATTCTACGTAGACACGTTTGGTGGAAGGTGGACAGCTTGTGTGCATCCTTTTTGGTTATTCTCCAGCATTCCGCTCCATAAAGAAAAACGCGAAATTATGCTCTTGTAGAATCAGAGTTTTGTTCCTCTGCAGTAATTGTTGGATTTCCAGATTTGTCTCATCCTTCCAAAAGCAGCTCTAGCTTTGTTCAGACGTGACTGTATGTCCTCTTCGGTCCTTCCCGGCAGGGACACCATACTGCCAAGATATGTGAAATGTTCTACATTTTCAAGAGTTTGGTTATTTATTACTTATGGTGCTCAAAGAAAACTTATCACAAACATCAGAAAGAGCCAGTCATCATGACCATTAAATTCTTCTTCTTCTTCAGCATTCCGAGCCCTTGAGGTTCATTGCTGCAGATATCACCGGCCTCCATTCATCTCTCTGGTTGGCCTTCTCTTTCCAATTGGTGACACAAATTGTTTGCTGGTCTGTCTGGACATTATCTCTTCATCGTCTTCTTAGTCTGCGACCATTTATCTCCCTGGTGTATACAGTTTTTACTTCTCTGTCATCTGACATTCTCTCAATATGCCCCAACTATTTCAGTCTATTAGCTCTCATGATGCCAGTGATCAATGGTGATTTAAACAGATTATGAATTTAGTTGTTGCTTCTCACTCTCAGTTCACAGCCGTTTGCATCTTTGATGGGTACAAAGATTTGTCGTAAGACTGTGTTTTCGAAAAACTGTAATAAGGCTTAATTTCTTTTAGTTGTGCTCCAAGTTTCAGAACCATATAAAATGACTGGTCTTATAAACATTTTATATATTTTGATCTTGGTGTTCCGAGACAGACACTTTGACTTCAGCAGATTTTAAAGGGCATAGTATACTTTATTTCCAGATTGCATTCTAGATTGTATTTCTTCACTCAGCATGTTGGAGCAGTTGAAGTTCTTATATGTTTCGGTTCGTTTGATTTTTATTTTATCAACTTGTATATGGCTGGAGTTTATATCCTTTTCCTGTCTTGTTATTATCGTGTATTCTGTCTTATCTTGATTGAGAACTAGTCCCATTTTCTGAGCTGATTCTTTTAAGACAATCAGTGTTTTAACAGTCTCTAGTCAGGAGCCACGTTAGCATATGGTTTTAGCCTGTTTAGCAGTACAGTCAATAGTATCATATAGCTTGTAGATAATAGTGATATTGACCAGGTTTGGTCAATGTCTTCCTCTGACAAATTTGTAAAATTTCAATTTTATGTTTTAATTTATCAGCAAATTTCTGTGATAAGGATGTTTCTTGTAATCTTTCTCTATTGTACTCTGGATGTGATCTTTGCAACTTGGTGTAGAAGTATTTGTTTGAGTTAACTTGATTTTTAATTTTTCACCAACCAAGTAGTGGTCACTATGACACTTAGCTCCAGTGTAGCTCCTATATGTTCAATGCATTTCTATTATTTATGAAAATGTAATCTGTCTGATTATAAGTTTTTCTGTCACATGATTGCCAAGTTTGTTTATGTATATAAGTTATTCTGTCACATGATTGCCAAGTTTGTTTATGTATATAAGTTATTCTGTCACATGATTGCCAAGTTTGTTTATGTATACAAGTTATTCTGTCACATGATTGCCAAGTTTGTTTATGTATATCAGTTATTCTGTCACATGATTGCCAAGTTTGTTTATGTATATAAGTTATTCTGTCACATGATTGCCAAGTTTGTTTATGTATATAAGTTATTCTGTCACATGATTGCCAAGTTTGTTTATGCATATAAGTTATTCTGTCACATGATTGCCAAGTTTGTTTATGTATAACTTTTCTCTGAAATCTGGTGCTGTTTATTTGTAGTCCTCTCGCTACGGTGAGGTTGATTAATCTCCATCCATTATTGTTTCAACTAGAATGTAGGCTATCCATGCCTGCTACATTTTTATAGATGTTTTCTCTTTCTATTTTTGCATTGAAATCTCCTAAGACAATCAGTATGTCTCGTTTTTGAGCTTCATCAATGAACTGCCCATACTGCTGCTGTCGTTGATGAATCTGAGCCAGATAGTGACAACAATAGTGTTCACCTTATGAATAATAATAATGCACGTGCAGTATCTGTTGCTGACTTTATGGCTTGGGATGAAGCTGAAGAAAATGTTTCGATCAGATCGTCCCTGTCTCGATCAGCTGGGTCTGGAATTCGGGCACCACTGGATGAAAATTCAACACCACTGGATTGCTTATTGACACTGCTGACAGCTGATATCAGTGACAGCCTTGTTGAAAACATAAATCTTTTTGCAGTGGAAAAAATTAAGAAAAATATACCACTGAGAAAAAGATCTACATTGTCTGAGTGGCAGCCAATGACTAGAGAAAATTTTTTCAGTTTCTCAGTGTAGTGATAGCGATGGGAATTACACCGAAACATGACATCAAAGATTACTGGTCTACAGCGAACCACAAATTGACACCATGGTTCAAGGTAATGTTTCCAAGAACTAAGTTCCTGCTTGTTTACCAGTCAGTGCTGCATGCATCAGAACCCAACGCACAAGGCCAAGCAAAGATTGAGCCATTTGTGAATAATCTAGTAGCAAAGTTTCAGTCAGCATTTTACCCATATGAAAATCTTTCTGTTGATGAGATGGTGATTGGCTTCAAGGTCAGGTTTCATGCTAAACAGTACAATGCAGCTAAGCCTCACAAGTATCATATAAAGACATTTGGTCTTTGTGATTCAATCACAGGCTATGTTTATAATCTGCTAATTTACTTTGGGTCAAAAACTGCCTACAATCCTGAGCTTGATCCAACATCAACTCCTGCTGTAAAAGTATTTTCAACCCTACTGCAGGGTGTTGCAAGTTACCATCATCTATTTGCAGATAGATTTTATACATCACTCCCTCTCATTCAATTTCTTTTATCCATGAAATTGAATTATCCTGGCACGGTGAATAAAAACCGCAAAGGATTGCCGCAGTAGCTAAAACAACAACCAACCATCTTTGGAACTCTGAGATGGTTAGTTAATAAGGAGCCGAATATCCTTTGCATTTCCTGGAAGGATAAAAAATTAAAAAAAACCTTGCATCCTACTGACCACAAATGGAAGCTCTACATTTGAGGAACCCCAGGAAGGGAGTCAAAAGGTTCAGAAACCTAGCTTCATTCACTCATACAATATGAGTATGAATGGCTGTGATCGTTTGGTTCAAATGGTCTCGTACTATAGTAGCCACAATCACAAAACTAAGAAGTGGTGGAAAAAGGTTTTCACGTGGATCGTGAAAGTGACGCAGGTCAATGCTCACATCTTGTACATGTTATCCCATCATGCTGCTTCCAAGCGAATGAGTCTCGCACATTTCAAAGACCAGCTCATCCAGCAACCAACTGCGCTCTCAGGTCATGAAGTTCCAACAGAATGATCATTGCTGTGGCTCGCAGACAGGCAAAAGGCCAGCCTTGTCTGACAGTTATGTTGGGGCAGACCGTTTAGTTGACTATGCTGGTGCACACAGGCAATGTGTACAGGGCAGCAAGAACAAGATGTGAAAACGCAGCAGGTTTTACTGTGTTGGATGTGCTGACAAGCCTCATCTGTACCCCAATGCATGTTTTAGGGCATATCACACCCAGTAAGGTGATTGTATTCAAGATCAATATCATCATCATTGTCAGATAAATAGAGTCTTAAGTCGTCACTTGAATTGCCCTTACATATTATGTAAATATTTTTTCCCTGGTGGTTTTGAAATTTGACGCGTCAGACAAAAATAATGATAAAATTCAAAGTATTTGGCATAATTGTTTCAAAGAAAGACTAGCTGATGCATAATTGAATAGAGAAGGCATGTAAATTCTTAGAAATGGATAGCTATGCTGCTGAACAAGTAAAAGAATAAGGTAAGAACAACGTTGCATGTCTAAAATATTTTTTTTGGGTCTAACATCCTCTAATGTGGTGTCACTGTTGTATGTTATTGTTGCGATACTGACCCTTAGATAGTTTACATGCATTCTGCATTCATTTCTCTTTTATTTGATGTATTACATGGTACTATACAGCCAGTACTTTTTCAACACGATGGTTTTAGCTTTGTCATATTGCTGTTACAAAATTCAGTAATTCAGTTCTCATTTTCATTCGGTTATTCTAAAATTTGACATGACACATAAGAATTGTCATAAAATGCAAAGTATTCCGGATAATTGTCTCAAATAAAGGCTAGCTGACACATAATTGAATAGAGAATGCATGTGAATTCTTAAGAATGAGGAGAAGTGTTTTTGATCCAGCAAAAAAGTGAGGTAAACGCAATATTTCTTATCAAAAAACAATTCCTGTGCTTCTAACATCATCAAATAGGGTGTTGTTTTAATATGATATTGTTGCAATACTGATCCTTAGATAGTTAACATGCATTCTGCATTTATTTTTCTTTATTTTGATGTATTACATGGATTACAGCCAGTAGTTTTTTAACAGGACAGTTTTAGCTTTGTAATGTTGCTGTAAAAAAAATTCTGCTCAAAATTAATGCTGTCCAAACCCCAGAAAACATGCCGTCCTTAAAGAGTTAATTCACCGCATTCAGTAAAACAATTTAATTCACTGCATATAAACAACACAATGTTTCACTGCATATTAACATAACAAGTCATTCATGGTTGCAAAGACCATTAAAGACATAAACATAAGGGAGAAAACTGTCTTTTCACAGTTTAGCGATTTTCTCTGCTCTTTCTTGTCATCTCTAATCTAATCAATAACATCCATTTCTAGATGATGTAACTAACTCAGTCACTCACTACACGTATAAAGACATTGTCCAGCAAACAGTGTCGATTTTTCATATACACACGCATACATACACATACACACACTGGTACACCTGTATATTCCTAATGACACGAAAAGAAACATTAAAACTAATTTGCAATATATGTTTCTTCTTTTTCTTCTCAAGTCCTGAAAGCCTTTTAGTGTCAGGTTTGGAAGAGGCATTAGGTGCCAGCCTTGGTATGTGCTACACAGATGCTGGTACTTACAGCCTCAGATATTCCATCTATTCATGTCTTGCATGGTGTACCTCTAGGTGTTTCAGATGTGTTTGAGTGTATGGTGCACTATCTGTTAGTGGTCTTGAAACATGTCCAAAACATTTGATCTGTTGTCTCTTGATGATATTTAGTACTGTTCCATCCCAATGAGTTTCGTGATGTTGTCATTCTGATCCTGTCTCTTCTGTTTACATTTAGGATTTGTCATGAAATTTCATTTCTGTTATTTTAGCTGTATGCATTTCATCATCATCATCCAGTGCCTTGCCAACTAGCATAGGCGCTCCTGCGTCTCCACAGATCACGATCCCTGGTTGCCTGGAACAGCTCTCTTGATGATATCCCTCCATGCCATCGTTTCAGCCCATCCAGCATCCTCTGTCTTGGTCTGCCTCTACCCCTTTTTTCACTGATCTTTCCAGTTGTCACGATGTTCTCCAATGTCTCTCTTCTCGTTTTGTGGCCAAAGAACAGTGTTTGTCTCTTTCTAATTGTTGTATATAGAGATCTACTTTCATTAGCCTCTTTCAAGCAATCTTTGTTAGTTACTCTGGCCGTTTAAGGTATTCGTAACATTAATCTCAGAAACCACATCTCTGTTGCTTCCAAGTTCTTCTTAATTTGTTCAGTGACATTCCAAAAAACCATACAGCAGACAGAACAGGTTCTATGTACCCTCTTTCTGACATTAAATGAGAGCGATTTATTGCATAAGATATTTTTCATCTTCTGAAATTCAGCTTTCGCTTGACCTATTCTGCTTTTAATCTCCGTCACACATTTTCCATCTGATGATATGATTGTTCCAAGATATTTAAATTTGTTGACTTGGTTAAGTCTTTTTTTTCAACTGAGATATCACAACGTGGAATTATCTTCTTCTTTGATATAACCATTACTTCCGTTTTCTTAATATTCAATGAAAGTCCTTTCTTAGCACTCTCCATCCCCACAATATCCAGCAGTTGTTGTAAATTAGTTGCATTTTTAGCATTTAGACCAAACAAATATGATAACGCACACTTGAATCCATGACCTGAAAATTTTGTAAATTGTATAGCTTAAAATATAAGCAATATAAATGCTACATGACAAAGGTCAGAGCATAATTTATTTCAGAAATAGAAAAAGTTTTTTTGTTAGTACAGCACATTTCAGTCTCATATTCACAATAATCATGATACTGAAAACATTCTTCAGTGTAGTATTTGCTTATATTTGAAGATTGTTCATGCATATTTATTCCATGTCATTGACTATGTCTTCAGTTAAGTCTGCCCTTGTTTACTCTAGGTTGTAGATAAAAAAAGGTCCCACAGTATAATAAATTACACGCATTGATTGATATCTGTTATTATTTCTTGCAGGTAAATACTGCAATCACCGTCCTGGACTTATCAGACAATTGGCTAAGACAAGAAGCTGGTCTAGCTATCTGCGAAGCACTTAGAGAAAACTGCTTTATTACAGATTTGGTGAGAGAAGTCTTTTAACCAAATCTTTCCAAAAACACACTGAAGATCAAAACTTGTTCTTGCATTTCAAGAAAACAAAACTAATGTCCACAGACAGAACTGGCTGTCAGCCAAAACTAACAATTATAAAGAAATTGAAAATGCCACAAACTCTGAATATCTTTAAAAAAAACAGTATAGGAGACTGTTCAACAGAAGTTATAAGGAGGATAGACATAGAAATACAAAGATTAAACAGCATTAACAAATCTATGGTTAAGCAAGAGCAAGGAAATCAAAGTCGGAATTTTGAGAGTGCGCATCTTTCCTATAACAACATATGGGTGTGAGTCGTGGACTATCTTGCAGTTCTTAAGAAAGACATTTGGTGCTTTTGAGCTGAAATGCTATAAGAAGATTCTCAGAATCCATGGACAAAGAAGACAAGAAATAATGGCATCCTGAAAGATTTAAACATCGAGGAAGATTGGCTAATAAACAGCATCTTTTCTCGGAAACTGAAATATTTTTGTTATATAAATTGGCACAGTAGACTGGAAAAATAATAGCAGAAGGCAGATTGTAAGTGGTGGAAAAATTTCGAGTATCTTTGGTCACTGGTTACCAACAATGGTGTACACAATTAAAGAAATTAAACGGCGACTATCAATTGCTCTGTTCAAGACTAAAACAACTGATAAATCATGGAAATTGTACAGAAGAATTACAAGGTCAATTTTTAAGAGCATGCAGCTTTTCCCATTGCAACAACGCCTGTGAGACCTGAACACTACGTAAACAATAGCGGACAGCGCATCATTGCATTTGGAAATATAATGTTACAGACAATTCTAAAGAATATCTTAATAAAGAAGAAAACAAAATCATCCATACTTCAAGAGCTATAGATTGAATGAGGGTTGGCTAGTAAAGACAATAAACACAAAAAAAGTTTAAATATTTTTGGTCCCACTGAAACGTCCATGGAAGTCCTAGCTAGAACAATAATGGAGGGGTATATTCGCTTGGGAAGAGAGGAAGAGTAAGGCCAAGGAGAAGATTGGGGTGCAGGATGGTGGCAGTGATGATCTCGCCGATTGTTGTATCAGATGCAGGACACCTTGCTCAGTGCTAGGAAAGGTTTTCCGGAGGGTCTTTTATGGCCCAGCGAGGTTTCGCGAAAGGGACAATGCGACATGAATTAGTATGAATGATTGTCAAAATGGTATTAGAGACGTAAATTATGGCGGAAATGGTGTACATCTTAGGGCAGCAGTTCTCAGACTGTGAGTTGTGACCCTTTTTTGGGTCAAATGACCCTTTCACAGGGGTCGCCTAGGACCATCAGAAAACACATATTCATTGAAGTTATAAGGCATAATGAATTTAATTGTATGTGGATGCCACAGCATAAGGAACTGTATTAAAGAGTCACAGCTTTATGAAGGTTGAGGGCCGCTGTCTTAATCAGCATTAGGTAGAATAATTTCATCCCTTTATTATGTGGGATGCAAACAACTAAGTTATGAGTAGGTAACAAAAAAGTAAGTGGGGGCCTGAGATATGGCGATGATGCATGTGTACACATTTTGATTGGTGATGTGTATAATTAGCGGAAGCTTGTGTAGGCTTCCTGTTGGTGATGTGTATAATGTCGCGGATGCTTGGGTAGGCTTCCTGTTGGTGATGTGTATAATGTCGCGGATGCTTGGGTAGGCTTCCTGTTGGTGATGTGTATAATGTCGCGGATGCTTGTGTAGGCTTCCTGTTGGTGATGTGTATAATGTTGCGGATGCTTGTGTAGGCTTCCTGTTGGTGATGTGTATAATGCAGGGGATGCTTGTGTAGGCTTCCTGTTGGTGATGTGTATAATGTCGCGGATGCTTGTGTAGGCTTCCTGTTGGTGATGTGTATAATGTAGCAGATGTTTGTGTAGGCTTCCTGTTGGTGATGTGTATAATGTAGCAGATGTTTGTGTAGGCTTACTGTTGGTGATGTGTATAATGCAGTGGATACTTGGGTAGGCTTCCTGTTGGTGATGTGTATAATGCAGTGGATGCTTGTGTAGGCTTCCTGTTGGTGATGTGTATAATGCAGTGGATGCTTGTGTAGGCTTCCTGTTGGTGATGTGTATAATGCAGTGGATGCTTGGGTAGGCTTCCTGTTGGTGATGTGTATAATGCAGTGGATGCTTCTGTAGGCTTCCTGTTGGTGATGTGTATAATACAGTGGATGCTTGTGTAGGCTTCCTGTTGGTGATGTGTATAATTTAGCAGATGTTTGTGTAGGCTTCCTGTTGGTGATGTGTATAATGCAGTGGATGCTTGTGTAGGCTTCCTGTTGGTGATGTGTATAATGTAGCAGATGTTTGTGTAGGCTTCCTGTTGGTGTTTCAGAAGCTTGTTTAAATTGGCCACCAGATTCTCAAACTGCTGGCTAAGCCAGAGAAGGTGGCAGTCGTGGGCATCTAAAACTTTGTGCATGCAAAAATAGCCATTTTTTTTTTTTATTCATACGGGCAAGTAACAAATAGTAAAGGACTCATTTCACACCAATGGCACATTGGGCATATGATGCTAGACTTATATTTGTATAGACCAATTGGCCCATGATGGGTGAGGTGGTCAGCATCACGCCAGATACAGGCCAGTGGTATGTTGTTATTAAGATGGAGAGGGCCAATGGAAGGGTGAAGATTATAGGCAGATAAATCTGTTGGCAATAACTTTAGTGTTTGTGGTGACACTGGATGTCACTTGCATCATTTTCTTTCAATTTGTGAAAGCTAGATTTTGTACAGTAGCAGATGAGTCGCCTAGCATAAAACTAAAAGCAATAGTTTTATAGAGTGAAGACTGTTCAGGAATGAATAACTAGAATGCATAATGAAAATTAAGAACAACGTCAAATAAAGTAATTAAAAAAAAAGAAAAAGAATTGATAATAAATTAAATCAAATGGTTAATACAAAATAAAAGATACTTTAGTAGGCTTGTGTAGTCAACTGAACCACAGAATACAAACTACACTGAAACTACCCAAGGCACACACAATACCATAGAGCAGAGGTATCCAAAGTGATACCGCAGCCCTTCCATCTTTAATGTTCTGCAAGATGTGTTTGTCATTGTTAAAGTTGTTATTAACCTGTGGTTGCATTTTTTTCTCAGAATTTGTCAGACAACCACTTGAGTTTGTGCACAGAACAGCTCTGTCATATTTTTAAACAAAATAATACATTACGTCGAGTCAATATTTCTGGTAAGTTCCTGCAGTTATTGTATGAGTCATATCATAACCATGTTAGTTAAAGTACGAGAGAGTGATGTCATGACATATGAAATCAAGTGAAGACCTGTTAGTGTAACCAGAAGACAAAGATTATGACATCAGGGAATGGGGGGGGGGGGGGGGGGGGGGGCAGCAAAAAACCAGGCACGGATTACGTAGAGAGGCAGAAAAAAGATGGTTCCTCCCTTGTGGGTTTTGAGGCCCTGTTTGAAAACAGGTGGCTGTCAGGTTTGGAGAACAAACAAGTGACTTGGATGATGATCATCTTTGAGGTGCACATGATTTGTTGTACTAATAAGTTAGTTGATGAATTTCTAACTGCTTGCAGACGATTTGACTCAAGTAAACCATCACACGTTTTATACAGAATCATCATCATCAAGTAGCAGTTCATTTTCCAAACATCTCTGTCATCACAAAGCACTAAAAAAAGTTCAGTCTCTCGCCACTCTCCCGCCTCATGCACTTTCTTCCCAAGATGTCTGGTATATCCTGTGCCTACCTCAACACTGGTTGATCCCAACTCCTCATTTCTAGTACCATGACCTTTACCACTGTTCTTTCTAGTCCATCTGGACACTTGATCTGGCCAAAATATTCAGTTTCCCAGACAAGGTGTTATTTATGAGCCTATCTTCCTTGAGTTTGGATATTTTAGAATTGGTAATATTTTTCTTCTTCTTGGTCCAATGTATTCTGAGAATCTTTTGTACCATTTCAGCTCAGAAGCTCCGATTTTCTTCCTTCATGTAAGATAGTGTTGCTACAGGAAAGATGCAAGTTCTAAAAAAATGAATCTATATCCTCTTCACGTCGCTGTTGACACATAAGGCATTCACAAGTGATTTCCATTGCTGCCGGCCTGCTTTGTCAGCTTACATTCCTTCATTTCTCATTCTCTTGTCCTGCTCAATGTTTCCTTAGGTCGTCCACGTCTCTTTTTCCCATCTGCTCTCCACCAGTGTCACAAAGCATTCTGCAAACATGTCCAAGCCATCTCCATCGTCTTACTTTGATAACATTTGCCAGTGGTGCACATTCTGATTTCCTCCTCAGTTCTTAATTTGTGATCCAAAATATTCATAGAATTCTCCTTAAACATTTTGTTTTAACAGTTCTCAAGTTTAAGTGTAATTACCACTGTCATTTTCTAACATTCACTGTTAAAAAATAGTATTCCTAAAATGTTGCTCTTGTATATTCTGAGTTTTGTCTTCAAACTAAATCCCTTTGACTTCCATATCTTGCCAAGCATGGCAAATGCTTGATTTGATTTGTTTATACTTGATGTTACATCCTTTTCAGAATCTCCATCTGGAGTAACTTTACTTCATAGGTATATAAATTCTTCAACTTCCTCTATTGGTTCATCATTTAAAATAATTTGATTTTCTGTTTTGTAATTATTTCTCATTACTTTAGTTTTACTGTTGTTTTTTTCTTCTTCTTTTGTTAGCCAGAAATAAGTTGTCTATATCAGCAATTTTGTCTCGTATAAATTTCACTGTTGTTGTTAATTCATTCAGTGGTCCATAGACTTTACGTTCCACTGTTGTTCTGGCAAAAAGGTTTGCCTTAATATGTCAAATTCGGTGCAGTCCTGGAGTACATGCTCTGCTGTCTGGGGCACCTTTCCACAGGTGCACATGGCTGATACGCCTATCTTTAATTTTGTGTACATGTGGTTACAAAATCGGTTGTGCCCTGTTCTGAGGCGGAGGATAATGACTTGTTCTGATCTGTCCATAATAAAATAGTTGTCCTGTGCTGGGGCTGGTGGTTTCCTGATTGATTTAATGATTCTTTTCTTTTGGTGGTATGTGACCCTAACCCTAACCCTAACCCTAATCTCTAACACAGAGGTGAGTGACCACCTGATGTCATCTGCATAGTTCAGATCCTCTAACACAGAAGTGAGTGACCACCTGATGCCTCTGTTTCTATCTCCTGTAACTTCCTTCATCAGTCAGTCAATGGCCAAATTGAACAAAAAGTGGGATAGTATGCAATTAAAGTGCTGTTTAATCTTTGCATTGCTGTGGCCATCCTCCTTTTCACTTCTGTTGAACAGTCTCCGTTGCTTTTTATTATGGAGTCCTTATATTCACATTTTTTGAGATTTTCATTTCTTTGTGGTTTTTTTAAATTTTTTTTAATTTGTGTGTACAGGTAGTGTTGTCTGTAAACCTTTTTTATTTTTTAAATTCAGGAACGTGTTTTGATCTTCATTTTTTTTTGGACTGATATGATTAAGTGTTCTGTCCATTTACACTGTTTGAAAGGAGGATTGTGTCACCTGTATAGTAAAGTTTCAGAATAAGGTTGCTTCCTATTATAACTGGTTCATAACTGTCACAAGCCTGGTCATTTTTTTTACATTTCTCATTATGCTTTCTGCATATATATATATATATATATATACTATATATATATATATATATATATATATATATATATATATATATATTAGCAGGTATGGAAAGAGAGGCAGCCTGAAAATGACTGCTATTCCAAGTGTCTGCATCTGAGTAGGTTTTCCTATTCCAATCATGATAATTATGAGATCTACTTCTTCAGCATTCAGAGCCCTTCATGTTCATTGCTGTAGATATCACCAGCCTTCACTCATTTCTCTGGTTGGTCTTCTCTTTCCGGTAGGTAACACCAAGTATTTATAGGTCTCTGTGGATAGTATCTCTTCAGAGTCTTCCTGGTCTGCCTCGTGGTTTAAGACAATTCAGCTGCCTTGTGTATAAAATTTTTACCTCTCTGTCATCTGACATTTTGTCAATATGCTGCAGCCATTTCAGTCTTTTAGCACTTATGATCAATGGTGATTTCAACAGATTGTGAAGTAACTATTGCTTCTTACTCTCCATTCCCTGCTGCTTGCATCTTTGGTGGGTAATAATCAAGAGATATTACAGATATTATTGTTTATATTTCTCATCCTTATGCCACTCATCCTTAGTCTCTCTCTCTCTCTCTCTCTCTCTCTCTCTCTCTCTCTCTCTCTCTCTCTCTCTCTCTCTATCTCTCTCTCTCATTTATTTCTTTCTCTTTCTCAGTTTATCTGCATACAAGAGACACACAAAAGGACCCATTTCAGGAAAAGGAGGATGGGGGTAGTAGACGCAATTCTCCTTAACAAGTGTGTCATTAACTCTTTCAGGACTGCATTTATTCTGGAGTTTGGACAAAATTGATTTAAGCAGAATTTTTTTTTTCTGGAACATTGCAAAGTTAAATCCTTCCTGAAGAAAAAGTATTGGATTTATAGTGACTTATAATATATCAGATCAAAACTAAAATTAATACAGAATACATTTAAACTATTTAAAGATCAGTGTTGCAACAACAAAAATATTGAAGTGACACCACAGTCAAGGATAAAGTGATACCACAGTCAAGGATAAAGTGACACCACAGTCAAGGATAAAGTGACACCACAGTCAAGGATAAAGTGACACCACAGTCAAAGATAAAGTGACACCACAGTCAAGGATAAAGTGACACTACAGTCAAGGATAAAGTGACACTACAGTCAAGGATAAAGTGATACCACAGTCAAGGATAAAGTGATACCACAGTCAAGGATAAAGTGACACCACAGTCAAGGATAAAGTGACACCACAGTCAAGGATAAAGTGATACTACAGTCAAGGATAAAGTGACACCACAGTCAAGGATAAAGTGAAACCACAGTCAAGGATAAAGTGATACCACAGTCAAGGATAAAGTGACACCACAGTCAAGGATAAAGTGACACCACAGTCAAGGTTTATAAAGTGACACCACAGTCAAGGCACAGTCAAGGATGTTGGACAGACATGAAGATTTTTAACACATGAATGTTTCTCTTACCTTACTTGTTTTATGTGATCAACAACACTGCTATTCATTTCTAACAGTTCACATGCCTTCTGTATTCAGTTATGCATCAGCTAGTTTTTTAAACAGTTGAAATACTGAGGATTTCATTACCGTTTTTGTGTGATATTTCAGAACAACTAAATTAAAAACATATTAACTGACTTATTTAATTTAAAACAAATCAGAAAGTTATCCCCTTGCCTGTCTATGCTTCAAAAATAAAAATAATACTGTTTGCTAATTCTAGTTTTTCAAAAAATATTTATACAAATTCATTTTTCTACCAAATAAAACAATATTAGAGTGTCTGTGTTGACAACCAGTTAAGTGGCGTGTGTCTAAACATGACCAGTTCTGCTGCCACCTAAATGGTGATATGCCTGAAAGAGTTGAAGTTGGCACCTGGCACTAAGATACAAACTGCACTGTAGCAACACAAGACACCTGGCACTAAGATACAAACTGCACTGCAGCACCACAAGACACCTGACACTAAGATACAAACTGCACTGTAGCACCACAAGACACCTGGCACTAAGATACAAACTGCACTGTAGCACCACAAGACACCTGGCACTAAGATACAAACTGCACTGTAGCACCAAAACACACCTGTCACTAAGATAAAAACTGCACTGTAGCACCACAAGACACCTGGCACTAAGATACAAACTGCACTGTAGCACCACAAGACACCTGGCACTAAGATACACACTGCACTGTAGCACCACAAGACACCTGGCACTAAGATACAAACTGCACTGCAGCACCTTAAGACACCTGGCACTAAGATACAAACTGCACTGCAGCACCACAAGACATCTGGCACTAAGATACAAACTGCACTGTAGCATCACAAGACACCTGGCACTAAGATACAAACTGCACTGTAGCACCACAAGACACCTGGCACTAAGATACAAACTGCACTGTAGCACCAAAAGAGACCTGGCACTAAGATACAAACTGCACTGTAGCACCACAAGACACCTGGCACTAAGATACAAACTGCACTGTAGCACCACAAGACATCTGGCACTAAGATACAAAGTGCACTGTAGCACCACATGACAACTGGCACTAAGATACAAACTGCACTGCAGCACCACAAGACACCTAGCACTAAGATACAAACTGCACTGTAGCACCACAAGACACCTGGCACTAAGATACAAACTGCACTGCAGCACCACAAGACACCTGGCACTAAGATACAAACTGCACTGTAGCACCACAAGACACCTAGCACTAAGATACAAACTGCACTATAGCACCAAAACACACCTGGCACTAAGATACAAACTGCACTGTAGCACCACAAGAGACCTGGCACTAAGATACCTACTGCACTGTAGCACCACAAGACACCTGGCACTAAGACACAAACTGCACTGTAGCACCACAAGACACCTGGCACTAAGATACAAACTGCACTGTAGCACCAGAAGACACCTGGCACTAAGATACAAACTGCACTGTAGCACCACATGACACCTGACACTAAGATACAAACTGCACTGTAGCACCACAAGGCATCTGACACTAAGATACAAACTGCACTGTAGCACCACATGACAACTGGCACTAAGATACAATCTGCACTGCAGCACCACAGGACACCTGGCACTAAGATACAAACTGCACTGCAGCACCACAAGACACCTAGCACTAAGATACAAACTGCACTGTAGCACCAAAACACACCTGGCACTAAGATACAAACTGCACTGTAGCACCACAAGAGACCTGGCACTAAGATACCTACTGCACTGTAGCACCACAAGAGACCTGGCACTAAGATACAAACTGCACTGTAGCACCACAAGAGACCTGGCACTAAGATACAAACTGCACTGCAGCACCACATGACACCTGGCACTAAGATTCAAACTGCACGGCGGCACCACTTGACACCTGGCACTAAGATACAAACTGCACAGTAGCACCACAAGAGACCTGGCACTAAGATACAAACTGCACTGTAGCACCACAAGAGACCTGGCACTAAGATACAAACTGCACTGTAGCACCACAAGACATCTGGCACTAAGATACAAACTGCACTATAGCACCACAAGACACCTGGCACTAAGATACAAACTGCACTGTAGCACCACACGACACCTGGCACTAAGATACAAACCCGCAGTAGCACCACAAGACACCTGGCACTAAGATACAAACTGCACTGTAGCACCAAAACACACCTGACACTCAGATACAAACTGCACTGTAGCACCACAAGACACCTGGCACTAAGAGACAAACTGCACTGCAGCACCTTAAGATACCTGGCACTAAGATACAAACTGCACTGTAGCACTACAAGAACCTGGCACTAAGATACAAACTGCACTGTAGCACCACAAGACACCTGGCACTAAGATACAAACTGCACTGTAGCACCACAAGACACCTGGCACTAAGATACAAACTGCACTGCAGCACCACATGACACCTGGCACTAAGATACAAACTGCACTGCAGCACCACAAGACACCTGGCACTAAGATACAAACTGCACTGCAGCACCACAAGACACCTGGCACTAAGATACAAACTGCACTGCAGCACCACAAGACACCTGGCACTAAGATACAAACTGCACTGTAGCACCACAAGACACCTGGCACTAAGATACAAACTGTACTGCAGCACCACATGACACCTGGCACTAAGATACAAACTGCACTGCAGCACCACATGACACCTGGCACTAAGATACAAACAGCACTGCAGCACCACATGACACCTGGCACTAAGATACAAACTGCACTGTAGCACCACATGACACCTGACACTAAGATGCTAAACCAGCTCAGAAAAGAAACGTTCTTTCACTGGATCGATATTTCATTTGACAGTTTTTTTATTGAGAGCATCAGCAACATTGTATGATAGTCATTTCATTGAATGTCATGTTATATTTGAAGTCAAGAGCAAAAAAATTGATATGCAGAGTAATATTGTTTTTATTGATTCAATTTCCAAAGGCAACGGATTTGATGATCACTCTGCTGGATATCTCTCAGACCTCATTATGGTAAGATCAAAGTAAATATCACTGAGGCTATTAAATATAGATTAAAATAATCAGTTTACAGTTTTTCTATTATTGTAAAAGATGTAAAAGTGTTTGACCTTTCTCCTGCTAGTGGCACACATTTGGCATATTATGCTAGACCAGGGCCGGATTAAGACCCTTTGATGCCCTAAGTACTTAACAGATTTTGGTGTGCCACCCTAGCCGGCACATAAACATTTTGGTTCCTCCTCCCCTGAGTCATCTTAACAGCATTATGGACCCCTGAGAAAACCACAAACGACAACCACTCATTTGCATGAAATGTAAATGTTCACTTGACATACACAGATTATCATGGGTTCCCTATGATTGTGGGAAGATGCCCAGCGGTCCTGTGTGTTGAAAAAATAAAGGGGAAACCGGTGCCTCATATATAAGTAATTCAAAATATAAACAATAAACTATAAAATAAAATTTCATTTATCAAATTTAAACAAAACTTACAGTATGATGGAAAATAGTGTCTGTTTTGTATACTTCCACTTTATTTATATTGGAAAAATTTTCCTCCACATTTGTTTTCTAAATTGCAAAGTCTTTGTTTAGGGCCCCAGACTAATCTTAAGTAACACATGTGCTTCTATACTGCAGAGAGAGGACACATCCAGTCTGCCTGATTCATTTGTTGTTCTCATGGGATGTTCCCCAAACTTGCTGGACTGGATTCCATCATGATATCAAAGTGACTGCACACAACAGAAAGAAATGGAGCAATAGACTGCACACAACAGAAAGAAATGGAACAATAGACTGCACACAACAGAAAGAAATGGAACAATATACTGCACACAACAGAAAGAAATGGAGCAATAGACTGCACACAACAGAAAGAAATGGAACTATAGACTGCACACAACAGAAAGAAATGGAGCAAAGACTGCACACAACAGAAAGAAATGGAGCAATAGACTGCACAGGACAGAAAGAAATGGAGGAATAGACTGCATACAACAGAAAGAAATGGAGGAATAGACTGCACAGGACAGAAAGAAATGGAGGAATAGACTGCATACAACAGAAAGAAATGGAGGAATAGACTGCACAGGACAGAAAGAAATGGAGCAATAGACTGCACACAACAAAAAGAAATGGAGCAATAGACTGCACAGGACAGAAAGAAATGGAGGAAAAGACTGCATACAACAGAAAGAAATGGAGGAATAGACTGCATACAACAGAAAGAAATGAAGGAATAGACTGCACAGGACAGAAAGAAATGGAGGAATAGACTGCACACAACAAAAAGAAATGGAGCAATAGACTGCACAGGACAGAAAGAAATGGAGGAATAGACTGCATACAACATAAAGAAATGGAGGAATAGACTGCACAGGACAGAAAGAAATGGAGCAATAGACTGCACACAACAAAAAGAAATGGAGCAATAGACTGCACAGGACAGAAAGAAATGGAGGAATAGACTGCATACAACAGAAAGAAATGGAGGAATAGACTGCATACAACAGAAAGAAATGGAGGAATAGACTGCACAGGAAAGAAAGAAATAAAGCAATAGACTGCACACAACAAAAAGAAATGGAGCAATAGACTGCACAGGACAGAAAGAAATGGAGGAATAGACTGCATACAACAGAAAGAAATGGAGGAATAGACTGCATACAACAGAAAGAAATGGAGGAATAGACTGCACAGGACAGAAAGAAATGGAGGAATAGACTGCACACAACAAAAAGAAATGGAGCAATAGACTGCACAGGACAGAAAGAAATGGAGGAATAGACTGCATACAACAGAAAGAAATGGAACAATAGACTGCACACAACAGAAAGAAATGGAGCAAAGACTGCACACAACAGAAAGAAATGGAGCAATAGACTGCACAGGACAGAAAGAAATGGAGGAATAGACTGTATACAACAGAAAGAAATGGAGGAATTGACTGCACAGGACAGAAAAAAATGGAGCAATAGACTGCACAGGACAGAAAGAAATGGAGCAATAGACTGCACAGGACAGAAAGAAATGGAGCAATAGACTACATGCAACAGAAAGAAATGGAGGAATTGACTGCACAGGACATAAAGAAATGGAGCAATAGACTGCACACAACAGAAAGAAATGGAGGAATAGACTGCACAGGACAGAAAGAAATGGAGCAATAGACTGCACACAACAGAAAGAAATGGAGCAATAGACTGCACAGGGCAGAAAGAAATGGAGCAATAGACTGCACAGGACAGAAAGAAACGAAGGAATAGACTGCACAGGACAGAAAGAAATGGAGGAATAGACTGCACACAACAGAAAGAAATGGAGCAATAGACTGCACACAACAGAAAGAAATAGACCAATAGACTGCACACAACAGAAAGAAATGGAGCATTAGACTGCACACAACAGAAAGAAATGGAGCAATAGACTGCACACGACAGAAAGAAATGGAGGAATAGACTGCACAGGATTGTATTCTAGATTGTATTTCTTCTCTCAGCATATTGGAGCAGTCTAAGTTTGCACCCAAGTACTTATATGTTTCCGTTCGTTTGATTTTCATATTATCGACTTGTATGTGGCCGGAGTTTATATCCTTTCCCTGTCTAGTTTTTGTCATGTATTCTGTCTTATCTTGATTGATAACTAGTCCTATTTTCTTGGCTGATTCTTTTAAGACAATCAGTGTTTTAACAGTCCCTAGTTCTGCCCCAGTATTAATAATCTTTCCAGATTTCCATTCTGCAGGATTAATAAGGGTGTGTGCCAAGGTACAAATCCCGGAAACACAGTTCAGCATATAACACAGTTATATATGGTCTTATATGCACGTCCCTTGATCAGGAACTCCCTTCTACAACTCCCTTAGGCACAAAACACAATTGATCTAGAGGAGACAACCTCCATTTAAAAAAAACCTAAGCCTTCTGTGGACCTGCCTGCCTATGGGCTGTATGACTGTGGGTTATACAGTCATGAACGTGTAACGTCTGGTTAGCAGGTGGGGAGGCGCCAGGCATATTGACTCCATCGGGACATCCCCTGCCTCTTCCCTAGCAAGCAGGCAATACTAGGGTGACCATTTACTTCCTGCACTGAAATATATTTTCTATGGATTTTGTATTTAATAATAAAAAGAATCATTGCCGGAGCTATGGGTTTCATGCCCTGTGCTTGATACCATCTTTTGGTAGCAACAGAGAGAGTACGAGGAGGAAAAGATGAGGAAATGGAGAGAGGATAAGGCATAGAAATAAGAGATCCAGAGCCCCGAGAGTCAGGCAAAAAACGGAGCATCTGGGATTAAATTATATTAGAGTGGGTTACTGGAATTGTCGTAGTGCAAAGCAGAGAGGACCTGTGTCTCAAGTTCAAGGTGTCTCCTTCGTGCCAAAGAACTGCATGGCTGTTGGGTGAACAGTCGTTAACGAAGGCAGTCAGGTCATTGTAGGGGTGACACTTGCTGGTGGATGTAATGTCCTAAGTCCCTTCCTTAGCTAATAGTGAGGATACTGCTGGGGTGACCATTTATTAACCCTCACATAATGCTTCAGGTCAAAATGGACGATAGGCATGGGCACTTTTTTTTTAAGCCCCGGCAAATTTTTTTGTTTTTGCCAGCCGGTGGCTTTTGCATTTTTGCTCTAGACTGGAAGGATATAGTTTTGTTGCCCAGCTTCTGAGTTAAGTGCATGGCGTAACACTGTGAGCTGTGGATTTCATTTGAACTGTGATAAACAGTATGTGTAGTTTTCGTTGGCACAGGAGCGGAGTAATTATGGGGTGACCCGTTTGCAATGAAGCTGAAATTAAGATTTCCAGATTACCAGATTACCAAAGAGGACCTGTACCGTAGATACTGATTTATGACTTTGATATCATCATGCTGCAGGAATTAAACATAGATAGATATGAGTGTCCTGGATACATTAGTTATATAAATCCTACTGGGACTAGGGACGACATGGACAGTGTCTGCAGGTGAAGAATAGGTTGAAGCAAGGGGTTCTTGACCTGGGCCGGTGGAATCATAGTACACTAGAGGTTCAGGGTATACAGACAGAAAATGGGGGAACACATTAAGGCAAACCTTTTGGCCAGAAAGAACAACAGTGGAACATAAACTCTATGGACCATTGAATGAATTAACAACAACATTGAAATTTATACAAGAGACAAAGTTGTTGATATTGACAACTTATTTCAGGCGAACGAAAGAAGAAGAAGAAGAAGAAGGGGGAGCAACCTAGGAATGTAATCAATGTTCACGCTGCTGTTGAATCTTTTGTCACAAAGGAACATTGGGACTGGCTGAAAGAATTGGAGGAAATCCCTGGTAATAGGCTTCTCATTTGTAAAGAGCTTGGGATAGTAGTGGGGAAAATAGGCTAGGAAATGCATTAGCAGAGGCTATGGTGGATGCAGAGGTAGTCTGTAAAAACGATGGTAGGCCAGCTAGAATGGCAATGTGACCTGGTGATGCAGACACGGCCATTGATTAGGCATTTGTTACCCAGTCAGCAGTACTGGACACAAAATGGAGTGTCCTAGGTGATCATGGGAGTGACTAAATGCCATGCTCAGTCTTGATTTCTAAAGCTAGCAAGATCAGGGCTGTGAGAAAGCCCAAGACTTTTATGTATGAGAGAGAGACAGTATTCTTCTTGGACGCCTTCACGGAAGGCATGCAGCAGAACCACTATCTCTGCTTTTGGACACAAGAAGAAGAACAGGCATGGAAAGCAAAGCAAGCAGCATTTAAGAAATTACAGAAAGTGCAAAAGACACCTCACAGGTTACATAAGGATGTAGAGAGGCTAGAAAGAGTTTGAAAAGAAAAAGTAGAAGTTTTCAAGCGGTGTGCAGCAGATGCAAAGAAGGCTAAATAGGAACATGTTATGAGCACAATTTGAGGGGATAGATCACTGAGTATGTATTGGAGACTTCACAGACAGATGCGAAGAAAGGATCAGCCTATCACATTACATAATATGTGAACACTTAAGGCATCTGGTTTTAGGTATGTTTGAAACATTATAATTTCCTAATATTTTATTAGGATAAATATCAGTCTTCAAGTCTTATTTTTATAAACATGAAAACATACACTGAAAAACATGAAATACGGACATTCAAGAAATAGGAATGGTTTACCAGCTCCCTAACTGAGATAGATGAATATTCACAAAGAACTACTTTAAGCAGAATGTGTATTCAGATAATTCAGGGAAGATACTGTAGCCTAGGTAGACTCCTAACAGACGAATAAAAGAGTGAAAATAATATTCATTCATACCTGGGAAATTTCCAGTAATTTGCCAAAAAAAGACTTGCACAACTAGAATGATTTTCTGTTGGAGATCTGACTCAATTGGCGTGCTATCAGCCTCTGAAATGGTTTCAAGACCCCTAGCTGTATTAATCTTTCCCTTTATCCCTTCATCTGAGTTAGAAGTTTGGCTCCTCCCACTATCTGTATCAAAATTCTTACCTTTAGGAGAGCCTTTAAGCCCCAACCTGGAAAGTTCCTTCAAAATATCATTTAACTGTCCTTGTGGCTGTCAGTTGACTGCCCACCTACTAATCACACTTTCTAAAGTGGATCCCATCTGGTTCTACCCAGTGTCAGTTATAGGTGTGACGAACCAGTCAGGTGGAGCCAAGATGTCTGGACTTTTCCCTTGCCCAGGTTAGTTCCCCTGTTGGCCAGTTCATAGGGCTGATTATGTAACATTTCTGACACCTGGTCTGAGGTTGTCTGAAAGGTGTCAACCCCAGCTCTGGCCTGCAGTTCAAGAAAGATAATCTCAGGCGGAGATAATAACTTTTATGACCAGTTGCCCGCCCCTAATGGTTTCTGGCGGCTATATAATTATCTGACACTTGAGTTCTACAAACAAAACCTACAGCCACTATGTCTAAGCTTGGTCAGTGTTATCTGGATCATTAACATCTGACCCCTGGACAAGAGTCTGGGTGTTAGACTTCAACTGTAGTCTATGAGAAATTAAGTTGCTTTGTTCTGGATGGCCATGATTTAGGTTATATGCAGGAGCATATTTTCCTCAATACTTTAAAATACTTCGAAAAAATTTAGGTTTTGGAAAGGCACATTCTAAAGTCACCAGGCACGTCATCATACATACCACTGCCTGTGTGTGAAATATGTTCACTAACCTGTAGGCCACAGAGCTAAATCTTGTCCTGTCTCCACAGTGGAGTTGCTGCAGTGCCTCCACCTAAGAAATATTACATGGCAAGAGCTTAGTCTTTTCCATGATACGACTCCTAGCAGTTTTGAAAGCCCTGAGAATAGTCTGTTTAAACTGCCACATCCCCTTTCCCACGGAAATCAAATAAATTGTAGATCAAAGATTGTGAGATATTTAACCTCTAAGTCACAGAGCCACACATATTTTCAATAGGTTCTATTTTCTGCTACTGATTTCATCTGTGATGCTTAATTACTTGATGCATGTGTGTGTAGAAAATTTGTAAATTTTTTGTCTAGAATTCTACAAAACTAGAGTATCTGAATATCAGTCACAACAGCCTCGGGGAGAGAGCAGGTTTACTACTGGGGCCAGCAATATCGGAGAATCTGTGCCTTAAAGAACTAGACTTATCCTGGAACCAGTTCCGACGAGATGGTGCTGTGGCAATTATAGCTGGTATACAAGTAAGTTAGCTAGTAAAATGGTTAAAAAACCAATGGATAACTGTTCTCTGTATCTTGCTTGCTTTGCATAATGGATACAAGAGTTGTAGCAGACTTTGCAGTCAGAAAAACTAGGAATGGCAGCACAGAGCTTGATGGTTTGAATAACCTGGGAAAGTAAAAACATGGTGAAAAAACAAAACCTGAAATTTACTTGCCATAACCTGCCGTCCGTAGTAGTAACACCATCAAGCTTATCCAGTTTGAAATCTTATTTCCTTAGAACTTGTTTTACCTTGTTAAAAATGTGCCGCTTTGTAAAAGTAGCATTCACTGGCACCTTTCTATCTGTCCAGGGATTCGGGAGCTATAGTAGTCACAGCCTTTGGTGATGGTGAGTGGGACACAGCCCATGGTGGTGGTGAGTGGGACACAGCCCATGGTGATGGTGAGTGGGACACCGCGCATGGTGATGGTGAGTGGGACACAGCCCATGGTAATAGTGAGTGGGACACCGCCTATGGTGATGGTGAGTGGGACACAACCCATGGTGATGGTGAGTGGGACACAGCCCATGATGGTGGTGAGTGGGACACTGCCCATGGTGGTGGTGAGTGGGACACAGCCCATGGTGATGGTGAGTGGGACACAGCCCATGGTGATGGTGAGTGGGACACAGCCCATGGTGATGGTGAGTGGGACACCGCCCATGGTAATGGTGAGTGGGACACCGCCCATGGTGGTGGTGAGTGGGATACAGCCCATGGTGATGGTGAGTGGGACACAACCCATGGTGATGGTGAGTGGGACACAGCCCATGGTGATGGTGAGTGGGACACAGCCCATGGTAATGGTGAGTGGGACACCGCCCATGGTGATGGTGAGTGGGACACAGCCCATGATGGTGGTGAGTGGGACACAGCCCATGGTGGTGGTGAGTGGGACACAGCCCATGGTGATGGTGAGTGGGACACAGCCCATGGTGGTGGTGAGTGGGACACAGCCCATGGTAATGGTGAGTGGGACACAGCCCATGATGGTGGTGAGTGGGACACCGCCCATGGTGATGGTGAGTGGGACACAACCCATGGTGGTGGTGAGTGGGACTAGCAAGTCCTATTTGCTGTAAGAAACGTCTTCCACAATAAGAGCATGGGATTTTTGGATCAGTGTTACAATTGCATGAATGTACCATTTTGTTCTCAGATGGTCAGCTCTTAAATATCAGCATTATCTTTTCTTCTTTGTTTCAGTTCCCTTCCTGATTTTCCAATGCCATGTAACAGTCCATAGCACTCAGTGAATCCACATCAATATCTATCATTCAAGTCTCACTTAGATTTGACTTCATATGTATGTATCTTGTCAGTCAGTCAGTCAGTTATATGCCAGCTCCACAGTGAAGGTGGCTGCAACGGATCTTCAATACACTCTATTGCTTCTCTTGGTTGTACACTCTTTGACTGCTTTTTTTTTTTTACATCTCTTGCTTTCTTGCATTCTACTTTTGTTTCAAGTTTCAATTTTAAAAGAGTATCTATTGTCTTTTATTTTTTTTGGCTGAAATACTTATACTTGCTACTTTTTATTTCATTCAGCAACTATCTTTTTATCCAAGAACTTCTTTGATTGTTTTTGATTCCATGAAATTTGACATATTCTTGGTATCTTCTACCCATGTGTAATTCCCACAGAGGAATGCTTTATCGTCCTCAGTTTGTGAGAATACATATTTAATACCTTCTTTTTCCAGTACTTAAGTGTTTGTGACCCTGTCGTATCATCTAATATCTAGTATTCTTTGTAGGCATCACTTGTGAAAGCTATTGAGCCATTTCTCTTAGTTCAGATATGTTGACAGTTTAACTTCTGTGAAGAAGAGTGCTGAGAGCACAAGCTTGATAGACACAAGTTTTTGTGTTGCCACAGGGGTCTTTCACTTCTTCCAGATTTGTGTATGTGTGTGTGGTAATCTGCTCATTGCTGTTATTACTTTGCTTATCCTGGTGTTGGTTTCTTGGTTCCTTGATAGTTTGTCATTGACTGAGAATCCCAGGTATCTAAAATGGTCAACTGTCTCTAGTCTTCACCTGTAGTGAAGACTGCAGGTCTATCATTAACACCTTGCAATATAATTTGTGTCTTCCTTTTTTGCTGATTGTTAGTTTACATTCACAACAGTATCAGTAGATGCAAACAGTAAATGTTTCAATTTTTACTCAGAGTGAGTTTAAGTTGCAGCATCTTCTACAAAGTGCAGTGGGTACCTTTCTCAACTTGACTTGGACTTTCAGTCTATGAGCACTCTTGAGGCTGGTGTCTCAGCGAGAATGGATGAATCTTGAACGAGAGGCATTTTTCAAAAAGAGTGAGAAGTATATTCCAAAGAGGGTAGGATGCAGCAGCCACTCCTGGGTACTTTTACTATACTGTTAAAAAAAATTAAAAAATGCAAAGCTACTGAAAGGAACAAACAATTTTGACATTCTGCATCTTTGTAACGCAATAAGTGAAACTACTCAAATTTCTCACAAGAATACTTTAGGGTTCCACTAACCAATTGACATGGTTTGCATCTGGGTCACATTAATTTTAGGTGTACGGCAACTCCTCCCACGGGTGCTCAGTCAGACTCATGTCTGCAGACAGGGATGGCCAGGGAAGGGTTTGAATGTTATTGGCAGCCAGGAACTGTGTGGTCAGCTGTGCAGCATGGGATCTGGCATTGTCCTGTTGAAAAAAAAGAAATCTGTGGGCATCCCAAAATGAAAAGACATTTAGTCGAAGAATTTCAGTGACTTTTCAAGTTTTCTTCAATGTGCACCAATTGACTCCTTCCATTGTAACTGATCATTCCCCACACCATTACACCTCCACCACGGTGCAGCAGAGCTTCATCAACACAATTTTGGCCTAAACCTTCACTTGGCCTACGGTAGACCTTACACCGTCTATCATGTCGCTGCAACAAAATGAAAAGATTTGTCACTGAACCAATCACGTCTCCATTGATTGCCACCTACCCAGGGACGATGTTGGTTGGTCCAAAGAAGTCGAATTTGGCGGTGGTAACGCGTAAGGGCAGGTCTTCAGTGTGGTCGTCGTGCCCAGAGTCCAACATGATGCATACCATGTTTCCCTGATAATAAGACCAGATCTTATTGTAATTTGTTTTTTAAGGTGATGTTTTTTTCTCGATACAAAAATACAAAAATTCACATACAGTTACATATTCTTCTTCTGGAAAACTCAGTAGAGAACTAATGTCATAGCACACAATGAATATAATAGGTGTTCTGTCTCTCACAGCAAATATCTTCAGATGTAGATGCTAACTATTTCTGTAGCACACTAATGATAAAATCATCATTCTCTTCCTCTCATATGCCCCACCTAGCCTGACCTCTACCTAATTCCTGGTTCACACATTCTTACACGTTATTTCATTCAACCTCGTGTCTTCTATCATACTTTCATAAATGGTCTTCAGAATGTCTCTTTGTCTAGTACAGGTTTTTCTGCAGCTATCTCTTTTGTAGCCAGAAAATTGACACTTTCTTCTTCTCGCACTCCTGCATTTCCTGCACAGTATATTCATGTGGGCCCCTGTAATGCTAACGTGCTGATGCCAGGTATCCACTAATGCCATATTTGTCCAGTTGTAACCTTCCGCAGAACTGACGGAGAATCGGTCACTAAAATTCCTCTGGTTACTTTTCTGCTATCCACTTCAGAGCTGCAGTGATTGCCTCCATCTCCATCATCATGTTTGAAGTTGTAGATATAAAAAAGCAAGATTTTGTTCTTATATATGTGCATGCGTGCGTGTGTGCATGCGTGCGTGCATGCATGTGAAATAAAATGAAACAGAAATCAAAAATGAGAATCATCATCAAGTGCCTTGCCCATTATCATGGACGATCACACCTCTTCACAATTGTCACACATTGTCAGAAGCATGTATCAATTCATATGGTGACATTCCTGCATACCATGTCAAAAGGCTGTTAGGAATTGTCTAGTGTTGTCTTCCTTTGTCACTTTTTCTACAGATTGTTTTAGTTGTTGCAACAGATTACAGTTTCTTTCTTCGCAAAACATGACACACACAAAATGTTGACTGCTTCTTTCTGATGATTGTGATAAGTTGTCTCTAAAAACATCTGGGTAGCTAGAATTTTTCTGTAAAACCACATCTCTGAAGCCTCATGAAATTATTTGTCTTGTTTACTAACTGTCTCGAATTTACAAATGTGTTAAAGTAGCTCTGTATTTCCATTTGCTTAGATACTTAAATTTCTTTCTTGACGTAAAATAAAGCCTTTGACTTTTACTGTAAATTTAGGCACTTTTGTTTTCTTTGATATTACGATTTCCTCTATTTTTCCAATTATTCAAGCTGGGGCCCATTTAATTACTTTCTACCACTACCATTTCTATCAATCCACATAGTTCTTTCTGACTTGTCCCCATCTTTACCAAGAAAGTATCAACTCTTGACTCCTTTATCTTGGTGTCTCAGGAAAAGCAGCACATTCAGTAAGTCTTCCATACTTCTTCCTCCACTAACTACTGCAGATATGACTGAATTTTCTGTCATTTCTTTTATTTTCTTTTGTCTCAGTGTGTCTTGGTGTGTCTTCTGCCTTTCTATCCCCCAATGGAACATAGGCCCTCAACCAACTCACGCCAAGTCGTTCTATCCTTCGCCATTACATGGAGCTCTCCCCATGTCCTCCCCCTCTTTCTAACTTCATTCTTCAGCTCTCTTCTCCATGTGTTTTTTGGCCTTTTATTCATATGCCCCTGTAGGTTCTAATGCAAAGACATTCTAGTTATGCTGTTCTCCTGTTTTCTCAGAGTGTGTCCTATATAATGCCAGCATCTTTTCCTCACTTCTTGGTCCACTGGAGCCTGTTTAGTTCTCTCCCAAAGTTCTACATTAGTTATTCTATCATACCATTTAATTTCCTCTATTCTGCGCAGTCACAAGTTAATGAATGTCTGTAATTTATTAGTAATTGTCTTAATTGTTCTCCATGTTTCTGCCCCATACAAAAGTACTGATTTGACATTAGAATTTAAAATTGTAAGATTAGTATTTCTTTTAATTTCTTTTGACCTCCACAAATTCCCTAGTGCTATGAAAGCTCCTCTTGCCTTTTATATTCTTATTTTAATATCTCTATCAGTTCTTCCATCATTATCTACATTACTGCCCAAATAGGTGTACGACTCCACAGAGTGGAGTGCTATTAAGAGAAACCACATTACTATTTGTCTGATTTATTCTCATTATCTTTGTCTTTCCTTTATGGGTTTTCAGACCTAGCTGCTGTGATCTCTCATCAAGTATATTTAATTTATCTTGCATCTGATTCCGTGAATGGGACAGAAGAGAAGTATCAGCAAAGTCCAGATCATCAAGCTGTTTTGTAGGGGTCCACTGAATTCCACTCTTGGTGTTAGCAGTTACTGTTTTCATAATCCAGTCTATTGTCAGTAAAAATAAGAGAGGCGAAAAAAGACATCTCTGTCGCACACCTGTTTTTATTTCAAATGTATCTGTTAGCTGTCCCTCATGAAGAACTCGACATTTCCTGTCTTTATTTGTTGCCTTTACTAAGTTAATAATTTTCTTTGGGATTCCATAGTACCCCATCAATTTCCAGAGAGATTCCCTATCAGTGCTGTCAAATGCTTTTTCATAGTCTATAAATCCAATGTAAAGTGGTGAGTTCAGTTCAATGCTTTGCTCTATTATAATACGAAATGTGGCTATCTGGTCAGTACAGGATCTGTTTGACCAAAAACCTGCCTGTTCATCTCTTAGTTTTTTATGAATAGCATCTTTTAATCTTTCCAAAATAATTCTACCTAATATTTTTCCAGGAACTGACAGCAACATAATTCCTCTTTAGTTTTTACACTCCTGTACATCACCTTTTTTGGGCAGTTTCACAAGATGTCTTGGTGTGTACAGCCAAAATAATTTATTAAAGCAGGACTTCTGGATGCTGTCAATTCATTCTAGTCAGAATTTGCCAGTTTGGATCTTCTTAAGTATGCTCAGTCAGACTGTCACTTCTCATGCGTAATTTGTTTAAGTGGTCCACTGTGCAAGTGCGCCTATGACTAGAAGCCTGACTTTCCTCTGAATGTCTTCCCATTCACCTACACTGTTTATGCCCACCCAGACCGCACACCATGAATCAGTGAGCTGTCTGTAAAGTTGATAACATCACTTGGTCGAGTATGCTCATAGATGAGGAGTATCAGTGGTTATTTGGCTACATACCCTGCAATACCTACCCAGGATGATTATTACCTCAGTGTGCTGTTGTATTCTTTCTGGTGTTTATATCCATTCAGCATCGAGCCTGACATGTTCCACTGGGAATATTTGGCTAATGGTGTCTTCTGCTTCTGCTGTCCAGGACCGTCCCCTCTTTAGGTGATTACTTTTGTTCACCTGTTGGCAGCTGTGCTAATGGTGTTTTATCTTGGTAGCAGCAGCCAGGTCTACCCTTGTCTCTCTTAAAGCCTTTCATACCAGCATGCCCTGGGACAGAAGTGACTTTCTGAATCACAGCATGGCCTGGGACAGAAGTGACTTTCTGAATCACAGCATGGCCTGGGACAGAAGTGACTTTCTGAATCACAGCATGGCCTGGGACAGAAGTGACTTTCTAAATCACAGCATGGCCTGGGACAGAAGTGACTTTCTGAATCACAGCATGCTGTATCAGATGGATCCATTGTTTTTGTATTTACCTACCTTGGTCTTCTGTAGCATGCTCATGGCTGAGCAAGCATGCTCTGGTAATTTCCTGTGCTTTTAGCCATTTTAGGGCCTTTGTTACAGTTTTTTCTTACATTTTAATGCTGCTGATGGTAGATGGTAGAAATGAGATGTCTGAGAAGGGCTGTATGAGTGACCATAAGAGAAAAGATCAGGAATGAGATCGTAAGAGAAAAAGTCGGCACAGAACCAATTCCGGATTACATACGAAGACAGCAAGTGAAATGGTTTGCCCACTAAGAGAGAATGCCTTGTGACATTATATAATACAAAGCATACATGAAAAGAGAAAAAGGACGTAGAGCACGAGGTAGACCAAGAACAAGATGGAAGGATAACATCAGAGAAACTCTACAACAGCACGATGTGCCTATGGTCGATGCGGCCAGAAGAGCTAGAAACAGAATCTTATATCTCCCTTGACACCCACAGCGGTAAAAGAGGAAGTGAAGAAGAATGAAGAAGAAGATGGTAGTAGCTGTCCTTTTTGATGACTTGGTTCTTGCTATGAAAGCCTATACTCTTCGCTTCTGACAATCTTGTAAATGCAGCTTACTTTGCATGTCTGCTATGACCTGTCCCTGAGAAGTGTAATTAATAGTGCTTGGATCTGCAGGAGCCTGCACAGTGTTGAGATGGATCCCATATAAATATTACTGCCTGCACAGTGTTGAGATGGATCCCATATAAATATTACTGCCTGCACAGTGTTGAGATGGATCCCATATAAATATTACTGCCTGCACAGTGTTGAGATGGATCCCATATAAATATTACTGCCTGCACAGTGTTGAGATGGATCCCATATAAATATTACTGCCTGCACAGTGTTGAGACGGATCCCATATAAATATTACTGCCTGCACAGTGTTGAGATGGATCCCATATAAATATTACTGCCTGCACAGTGTTGAGATGGATCCCATATAAATATTACTGCCTGCACAGTGTTGAGATGGATCCCATATAAATATTACTGCCTGCACAGTGTTGAGATGGATCCCATATAAATATTACTGCCTGCACAGTGTTGAGATGGATCCCATATAAATATTACTGCCTGCACAGTGTTGAGACGGATCCCATATAAATATTACTGCCTGCACAGTGTTGAGACGGATCCCATATAAATATTACTGCCTGCACAGTGTTGAGATGGATCCCATATAAATATTACTGCCTGCACAGTGTTGAGATGGATCCCATATAAATATTACTGCCTGCACAGTGTTGAGATGGATCCCATATAAATATTACTGCCTGCACAGTGTTGAGATGGATCCCATATAAATATTACTAAAAATAGTTTTTAAGAAGGTTCTTGTAAACAAAGCAGCTTTTTGATGTCATTATTTGCATGTAGAATTAATGTAAGGATTCTGATGAGGTCATGCTGTTGTTAACCCAAAACCTGTTTGAAATGCCGCGAATCTATTCCATTTATTTCTCTCCTTTCATGATGATTGTTTACTCCCTTTAATATTCATTGGGGGAAATTTTAAAAATAAATAAAGTTTTTTACAACTTTATTTATCTGTGACTTGTGTTAAATGGCTGTTTCTTAAGGATATTTGGGGGAATTCCTGCAGTTTCTTGCCTTTTTTTGTAAGCGTTTCTGGAAGTAAAGGGTTAAAGCAGTAGGGTTAATGGACAGTACCTTGTAGATTTCCTTACGAAACAGAAAATATCTGATTAGAAAATGAATAGCAAAAACACTCAAGTGTCTTTCTTTGTTTTAGGACATCATGCTCTGTCACTAATCATGGCTATCGGTAAAATATATTAGGATTAAAACAAGTCGTGTTTTATTCTCATGGTCTTTTCCAGAACAAGCAGAGATGACATAAGTGAGCCAACTAAACTGGTGCTATATTAAAACAAATCCTAAACACAGTTTCAGTTCACTGTGACATTTCCTTCATATTCTGGAAAATACTTATGGCCAGCTCATTGTATTAAAACATATAATTGATATAACCATGTTCTAAAATAGAATGTTGCATTATAAATTGATGAAATACATACCCGTGTATGCAAGCACAGCATTGGCAACTTTGAAAGCTGTCAATTCATAGTTTGATATTTTGCCTTATAATGTATTTTCATAAATATATGATTTCAGAATAATGTGTTCATGAAGAAGGTCAATCTTTCATGGAATGGATTTGGAAGAGAAGGCTGTGCAGCCTTGAAGGATGCGTTCAGAACAAACAGTGTTTTGGAAGAAATAGATCTAACGTAAGACTTTTTAATCAGTTAAGAATTTTAAAATCAGCAAAATATAATTGGATAGTCTTTTCTATTTTTTTGCATGTACTTACAAACAGCCTGTGTTTTGAAAGATACTTCCAGCATGTCTGCATTGACTACTGCCATACTTGCAGGCTTCCATGGTGTTTGACATTTGAGGTTGTTTCATCTGACCATAGCATATCTGAGGTGTCATTTATGTGACTGGCTTTATATATTTATATGACTGGCTTTATATATTTATGTGACTGGCTTTATATATTTATATGACTGGCTTTATATATTTATGTGACTGGCTTTATATATTTATATGACTGGCTTTATATATTTATATGACTGGCTTTATATATTTATGTGACTGGCTTTATATATTTATGTGACTGGCTTTATATATTTATATGACTGGCTTTATATATTTATGTGACTGGCTTTATATATTTATGTGACTGGCTTTATATATTTATGTGACTGGCTTTATATATTTATGTGACTGGCTTTACCACAGAATATGAATTTAGATCTAATGTTACCTAATACATGCAAATAGATTAGAGTAAAATACAAAATTACCATACAGAAGAAATGTAACATATGGAAGGAAATTATCTGTATAGACATCCCACATCAGATTGATGGCAGGAAATGTTAAAGGAATTAATATATATTAACTGTCACTAGAATTTGCATATTAAATGAAAATGCAGTTCATCAATGCAGAAACTAAAAGCTAGAAAAGTTTTGTTACATAACAACCCGTACAATGAATTTGAAACCTTGGGAGATTTTGGGATTTAAATTTCAACATAACTTCTGAATGTGTCTACAACAACCCAGGATTTGAGCCTAATATTTATTAAAATTTATATTTCGTAGGGGCAACACATAACAGCCTCATCTGTGCCAGTTACAACATGGGCAACACATAACAGCCTCATCTGTGCCAGTTACAACATGGGCAACACATAACAGCCTCATCTGTGCCAGTTACAACAGGGGCAACACATAACAGCCTCATCTGTGCCAGTTACAAGGGGGGCAACACGTAACAGCCTCATCTGTGCCAGTTACAACAGGGGCAACACATAATAGCCTCATCTGTGCCAGTTACAAGGGGAGCAACACATAACAGCCTCATCTGTGCCAGTTACAACATGGGCAACACATAACAGCCTCATCTGTGCCAGTTACAAGGGGGGCAACACATAACAGCCTCATCTGTGCCAGTTACAACATGGGCAACACATAACAGCCTCATCTGTGCCAGTTACAAGGGGGGCAACACATAACAGCCTCATCTGTGCCAGTTACAACATAAGCAACACATAAAAGCCTCATCTGTGCCAGTTACAACATAAGCAACACATAAAAGCCTCATCTGTGCCAGTTACAACATAAGCAACACATAAAAGCCTCATCTGTGCCAGTTACAACATGGGCAACACATAACAGCCTCATCTGTGATAGTTGCAAGTACACTCCATACAGTGTCTGGTTCTTCAGTGTGAGATCTGTGACAGTTACAAGTACACTCCATACAGTGTCTGGTTCTTGAGTGTGAGATCTGTGCCAGTTGCAAGTACACATCATACAGTGTCTATTTCCCACTGACTGATACCATTTATAAGCGCATGAGTTAAAGTGCTCACATATAACAACTTGATTACCTAGCAGTTGTTTAGTACCTTTCAGCCAATGACACTGCTAATTTTTAACAAAGGACTCTCCGTAAGCATGTACATTTACAATGTTCTAAATAATGCCTCTTATCTCAGCCTGTGTCTTTGGATGCTCTTTAGTGCCCTGGTTCCAATAGTGCATATCAAGTGCTAAATGTTATATTTCCTTTCCTACTAATGTAGCTTGCCAAAGTTGTCCCTGCCCCACTGGATTGATGTATTTCTGTGTCACGGATAACTCACTGTAGCCGTCATAACCACTTGCAGCATTAGGATGTCAAAAGCATAAATAATCTTTCTAAAATTTGTCCTCTCTGCATTGCACTGCAGCAGTTCCAGTGGCTACTCTCAAGATCTTTATGCCCAGTCTGTTTCTGACACCTGCCCTCCTCTTCTCTTTCTTCTTCCATCCCCCTGTCCACATTTTCTAATTCTTACTCTGTCTTCATTGATCAATGAAGAAGGTATTCAGCATGGTGCACATACTCTGTAGCTCTGGCAGGAACTCTTCTTTATAGTTTTACTCAAATCCATATTGATATGCAGTTTTGTGAGGGTGAATAAATAGTCCCCCCCCCCCCCCCCCCCCCCCAGCAGTACCCTCACTCTTTGCTGGGTAAGGGAATGAGGAAATTACGTCTACAGCAAAGCATTGCCCCTACAATGACCTGACTGCCTTCATTAATGACTCTGTTCCCAAAGCCGTGCAATTCTTTGGCATGAAGGAAACGCCTTGAACTTAGGGCAGTAACTATCAGTGCTGTATATCATGACAAAATTGTTAAATCACTTAGAGATAACACACGCATATATATCTATGCATACATAATACCTAAATACACATACAGAGGCATAATACCTACATACATATGAATCACTATACCCTTAACTCTGACCAGATACAGTTTAAACAAGAAGCATAAAGAAAAAAGAGGTCTCTGTAGCCATGCGGTTGATTTTGAGATGCTTGGTAAATCCTGTGTTCTCCACTTTCTGACTGTGTTTAACAAATCAGTGAGTGAGTGTCGCAGTAGTCCGACCACTGCTCCTCTCCGTACATGGTTTGCAGGTAATGGACTGAGTCAGGAATGAAAAAGAACTAGCTCCATCTAAGTCGCCCTCCTCAACAGCCAGCAAAGAGTCTCCATTCTGGTTAACCAGTCATCTTTTCTCCCAAGTCTATGGTAACACCCAGAGCCCTCGGACACTCTCCGCTGCAGAATTCTCTCCAGGTGTCAATATTTTTAAATTGATCTTCTTACCACACCCTGCAGGCATTAGATCACCTCTGCCTTGTGCATTGTCACTGTTCAGAACAAACAAAGCAATTTGTATTGATGAGAATCCACACGGCAACTCACATAGTTTTTGATGTGCATGAAGGAGAACAGGCGTCAGTCTCATAATCACTTGACCTTGACACAACATGCATCCCTTTTAACAGAGATAGCAGACCTGATACATGCAGTGTTGTTGTCACGCTGATGGGGATGTGACAGGTGTTGTTGTCACGCTGATGGGGATGTGACAGGTGTTGTTGTCACACTGATGGGGAGGTGACAGGTGTTGTTGTCACGCTGATGGGGATGTGACAGGTGTTTTTCTGAACATCAAAGTCTTCCAAAAATCAAAATTCAAAAATCTTTGTGATAAGTTGTCTTTGAGCTCTCACCATTTTTCAAAAACATCTGGTTTGCTCTTTTTTGGCTGTCCAAGGAAATCTAAGGATTCTTCTTTACTTCTGTAAAACTGTTTCTGAGGCCTCTAGAAACTGTTCGGCATGTTTATTAATGTCTCTATGTCTCTATGTCTCTATGTCTCTATGTCTCTATGTCTCTATGTCTCTATGTCTCTATGTAGCTTGCGTACATTCTATTTCTAACCCCCAGTGACATGGATTTATTGCATAAAAATGTTCTTCATGTTATAAAAAGCAGTTTTAAAAAGTCTATTCTGTTGTTGATCTCTGTGATACATCATCCCTTCGATGTTATCCATGTTGATCTCTGTGATACATCATCCCTTGGATGTTATCCATGTTGATCTCTGTGATACATCATCCCTTGGATGTTATCCATGTTGATCTCTGTGATACATCATCCCTTGGATGTTATCCATGTGTCCTGTGATACATCATCCCTTGGATGTTATCCATGTTGATCTCTGTGATACATCATCCCTTGGATGTTATCCATGTGTCCTGTGATACATCATCCCTTCGATGTTATCCATGTTGATCTCTGTGATACATCATCCCTTGGATGTTATCCATGATCTATGTGATACATCATCCCTTGGATGTTATCCATGTGTCCTGTGATACATCATCCCTTGGATGTTATCCATGTGTCCTGTGATACATCATCCCTTGGATGTTATCCATGTGTCCTGTGATACATCATCCCTTGGATGTTATCCATGTGTCCTGTGATACATCATCCCTTGGATGTTATCCATGTGTCTACATACTCCTCTGGGCAGTGAGCTACTACATGATCAAGCGGATGTCATCAAGCTTCTGTGGGAGTTGAGTTGATTCAAGAACCGACATCACAGCACTCAGGGCATTCTCATAAGCACTCCGTCCTCATCTCAGCCGCCAGTGCAGAGTTCCAATACTAATGGTGCCAATGGCATTCTGATTAAACGTCCGTCTTGTCTTTCCTCTGAGCCTCAAGCATCGGCCAGAACCCTTCGTCACTCCCCATTGCATCAGTCTCACCAGACTCTGGTGATCCATCTGCTCCTCCAAACTTTACACACTCTCTCGCAAGGCACTAACCATGTCAGCCTTATCATGCATCAGTATTCCATCAAGTTGTGCAGAGCCAGCCAATCTGTCCACCTATTCATTCCCAAAACGCTGGGGTATTCCGGAAAAAAATCCAGACGATACTCCTCACCCGTGTCATTCCCAGTAAAGCGTGCCACTCTGCACTAAGCATACACTGAAAGACTGATTCAGTGGGAGATGTGCAGAGGTTCTGGAGAAGAAGGTGCAAACTTATAATTAGGTTGCAGCTGGTACTATTACCATGCCAACACTTTGTTGGCTACTGAACATGAGGATACAGCACTTGTGGGAATGTCCCGAGCGCAGTGATATCAATTCTTGATTAATTCATTCATTCTACATACTTAAATGTCATCAGTTAAAAAAAACACCTTTGACTTTTATTATACATTTAGGCACATTCTTTTCTTTGATATTATTTCCTTTTGTCTTTACATAAATTAAGCTGAGGCCATTTTATCACTTTCTATCACCACTGTATCTACAGTCCCTGTAGTTCAGTATAAAAATATAATTTGATAATACACACACAAACGCACACACAGTTCAATATATACATCTTAGTATATAATATGTTAATAGTGACGTCTATAATAAATATATTCTTCTTCTCGCCGTTCATCAGTTGTAAACTCTGGCAGTCTGTAATAAATATATTCTTCTTCTCACCGTTCATGGGTTGTAAACTCTGGCAGTCTATAATAAATATATTCTTCTTCTCACCGTTCATCGGTTGTAAACTTTGGCAGTCTATAATAAATATATTCTTCCTCTCACAGTTCATCGGTTGTAAACTCTGGCAGTCTATAATAAATATATTCTTCCTCTCACAGTTCATCGGTTGTAAACTCTGACAGTCTATAATAAATATATTCTTCTTCTCACCGTTCATCGGTTGTAAACTCTGGCAGTCTATAATAAATATATTCTTCTTCTCACCGTTCATCGGTTGTAAACTCTGGCAGTCTATAATAAATATATTCTTCTTCTCACCGTTCATCGGTTGTAAACTCTGGCAGAAAGTTCTGGTTGTTTGTTCACTTCTTGACTTTGGTCTTGTTCCATAACTTGTGTACATTGATTTTACAGATCTGGCCTATTTGAATGCAGGCTGTTGGTTCCTGACCTCTCAGACAGATATACTCTGACTTCGAAGGAAACACCCCTAATTAGTTGCCTTATAGAACCACATGAGAATATCATAAATATGTCAAGTGTGTAATTTGGTGAACATATTGTAGAAAAGATGAGAGCTGAGTGTCTGTGAAGACACACACTAAATGCATCAACATCACAAAACTGGAAAAATGCCATAATCCTACCAATCTGGAAGAAAACACAGACAGTACAAAAGACCACCCATATGTCATCAAGGTCCTCACAGGAAGCAAAGACACAGAACCCTACTAGCAATGTCGTAAGAGGTGTCAAAGGGTCGGGTTAGGCTTAACCCTACCAAACCTGAGGCCCTGAACCTAACTGTCCCTATAACCTGAGCTCCTAGGCTTTACTCGAAAAAATCAACATTATGTACACAAATATTAGTTACATGCAAACAAGTGGTTAGAATAATTTGAAACTTGAGGACATTGTAGAAAATAGGTTTACCCTTCATCTAGCGCCAATATTCCACCTTTGTGTGCAATTCCACCCAGCAAGATCAGCATTGTTTCACAAAGTGAGCACCAGATGTTACTATCGATCTAGTTTTAAATCTGTAATTTTCAAGACTCTCCTCATCACTCTGACTGTATCACTTCAACTAGGAATGTATTCTTCACAAAACTCTGACTGTATCACTTTAACTAGGAATGTATTCTTCACAAAACTCTGACTGTATCACTTCAACTAGGAATGAATTCTTCACAAAACTCTGACTGTATCACTTCAACTGGGAATGTATTCTTCACGAAATTCTGACTCCTCAAGTGTCTAAATCAACCAAAGTATCGATCACCTGTTGGACTGTGAAAAGCCTAGGCCTACTTCACCTTCCTGTTGAAGTGCCTGGCTCATAAGCCGCTCGTTTTATTGTGAATTGTCAGCATTTTTTCCCGTCAAACAACACAAAGAAAATCCAGACACACGTGGGCAGCAATTCTCAATAACTAACTCGAGGTCTGATTACGATTGGCTAGTTATTTTTAGTTTGTGACGCATTGTTTTCTCATAGTACGCAAATTCCCGACATTGAGGGACAGCGGATTAGCGGCAGATTAGGAAATTCCCGTAATAGCGGGCCAGCGGTCTGGTAGAGTTAAGGTTGGCTGCCTCACCCTGTAAAAACAATAGCCACAAAAAAAAACCAACCAAGTCAAAAAGAGAAACAAGAAAAATTGGTTCCTGCGCAGAATAGAGGGAGTTAAATGATGTGATAGAATCACTAGTAAAGAGTTTTGGGAAAGAACTAAAAAAGTTTAGTGGACCAAGAGGTGAAGAAATAATGCTCATGTTGGATAGGACACACGTTGACAAAATCTGAGAACAATACAACTTGAATGTCTTTGCACTGGAACCCACAGGGGCATAGAAATAAAGAAAGCCTAAAAAGTACATAGAAAAGGGAGCTAGAGTGCGAAGTTAAAAAGATGGGGAGGACATGGGGAAGAGCTGCATATCATAGCAACGGATAGAACGACTTGGCGTGAGTTGGTTGAGGGCCTTTGTTCCTTTGGGGGTTAGAAAGGCAGAAGAAAAGAAGAAGAAATGTTTATGGTGGCAGCAACGGTCCTGAGATCCCATGCTCTAAATGTGGAAGACTTTTCTGAACATGGTCGGGTGTTTCTAATCAAACTTGCCATTGGCTGGGAGTCCCATGCCTGCTCACAGAACAAAATAACACTATCGCCTGGACAGATGGAAAGGTTCCAACATGGCTTATTGAGCATGTAATGGATGATGTGAGCTATCAGACCGCTTGTCTTTTCTCCTACAATTTTCTGGTACCCATTTTATGAGAGTCGACCTAGCAACATCATTAAACTATCTCACCAAGAAGAGTTTGTAGTCTTGGAGCCTTGCAGTGTTGTGATTAATATCTAGTTATTACCATTAATGTTAGTCTCATTGTAAAGCATGGACCATGAGCTAGTTTACACAGACTATTCACATTTTAAGCAAAACCTGAAGCCATAATATTGACAAAATTATTTTATAACAACTTTTAAAATCTTATGAGCTATATATTTGTCAAATTTGGTGAGAATTAATTTGTAAAGTGCATATGAAAGATTTAGACCAATAGTTATAATTTTCTGTCAATTATTTAGGAAGTTCTTTTCTGTTATGACTAAACATTATTGATAAGGGTTAAGAACCAACACCACAGTCCCATAAATGCTCCTTCCAAACTTTCAGCAGCCAGCACAGAGTGTCAATGCTAATACTGCCAGTTTTAGTCTGGTTATGTGTCCATTCTGATTTAATTTAATAATGTTACAATAATGTTTTCCAATTATACATTATATACATATGTCATAAATGCTGGTGGTTTTCTGAGTTTTATTTTTGTAGGACAGGGTCTGTTTAAAAGATGTCCAACCTTAATTGTTCTGATAGATTAAAAATCAGACAAGTGAGGTATTTATTGACAGGGCTAGTATTGCTGACCTTCCTGCACATGTTTGCATTTGTTGCTTGTGCAGAAATCTTCACTCACTAACAGTCATCCTATAAATGAGTTATTATTATGAGCACAAGCTGGATTTTCAGTTGCCATGAAATGATGGAAATACTTGAGAAGATTTTTGTTTCAAACCTAGTGACAAGCCTGGTGATCTAAAAGTAGAACTTTCAGAAGATTCAACAGTTTAGGGAATGATACCATAAGCATCATAAAAATTTAGAAGTGATACTACTATCAGCTGAACATGGGGGTAAGCGAACCATGTTCTGGTAGAAAGCTGAAACGATGATAAACATTGTCTGCATTTAGTCATGCACAACCACTGTCCTCATCACAGAAAATACAGCTGAGATGGGAATCAACATTGTGTTCATGCTGAGAGTGTTTGCAGGAAAAAAAGAACCCTGGTTGTTAGCAAGAAGTAGATGCAAAGCTGTCTGTAAGTTTGTTTGGGATGTGCTGGACTGCATCAATGGTGACTTCTTGAACCTCATGGTCAATGATAGAAAGTCATTTGTGTGTAGATATTACTGTGAAACAAATGAGTCATCATCACACTGGAGTCGTCTGTGAAACAAATGAGTCATCATCACACTGGAGTCGTCTGTGAAACAAATGAGTCATCATCACACTGGAGTCGTCTGTGAAACAAATGAGTCATCATCACACTGGAGTCGTCTGTGAAACAAATGAGTCATCATCACACTGGAGTCGTCTGTGAAACAAATGAGTCATCATCACACTGGAGTCGTCTGTCATCCACAATGCCAAATGGGTGGCTGCATTGCCAAGCTGGAGATGAACCATTGCTTTCATGATGCTGTACCATGCAAATGATTACCTGGGGGAGGTCCATCCTTAACCATCCATTCTTTGTAAAAATAACATTTGTGGGCTAAAAACAGTATTTCTTTGGTCGTCAGACTCCCATTTTCTTCTTACATGACTGCTTGCCATTTTTAGCTCTTTCCCAGGCTAAAAATGCAGTTGATAGTTTGCTCTGAGTCATGAGAAGACAATATGCCAAATGTGATGGCTAACTTGTACTGGCAGTGTAAAGAGACCTTACTGAAACGCTTCCAGCAATGGCACAGCCACTGGCAGAAATGTGTTCATTCTCAGTGACGAGGTTTAGGGTTTCTGACCTCCAGGTAAATAACTATATTTGTCCCCAGTAGGTAGGATAGGATAAACATATTTCTGTTTTATGATGATAACTCAGACTGAAATTATAAACAATACACATTTCAACAGAAATAATAGAATTACTACTGAAGGTGCTGTCCTCATTGGAAAAGGACTATTAACAAATGAGACACTGAAGGTCTTTAAGGTAAGAGAAAAACTAGATAACTGGAAACAATATAACTAGAAAAGCATTTGTTATTTTCATTCTTTTGTATTACATAAAATTTTTCTTATTCCTCTTGTCTTTTCTTCTGCTCTGCATGTCTCTCCCTCATTGAAATTCGTATAGCTTGCATTTACCATATGATTTATAATTTAAATCAAATTGAAATTGGTGAAATATGTACATTATAAACAAAACAGAAAATATTGTAATGTAGATTTAACATCTTTCACACAGTTATTACTTAAACTCAAACTGTCTTAAGTTTCTATTTTTTTCAATTTTAGATCTTTATAAGTTACAAAAGATGACTGTGAAACAAAACCAGATACAGTAGCAATTAGAGTAGAATTGATTAAGACACACACACACACACACAATGGAAAAGAAGAAATTAAGTAATGTATATCATGTTTGGAGCTATTAGGAAACATATGGGAGTTGACTAGTACTGAAAAGTTAAGGTTGTTGTGATTCCGTTAACATGAATTTAGTTAATACTGAGTTGTAGAGAAGCATAAATACCACACATTTGGAGGACTTGTCCAGCTTTGAAACATAGAAACAAAATAATTTTCTGAACTTTTTCAGAGTAGCAATGCCAGATGTCTTAGTCTATTTCTTTCAAGTTTTCAGGGTGAAATTCAGTCATTGAAGCACAAAAACTATTAATTGACTTTTTTGTCTATGAAGGGAGCCTTGCATTTCATCATCATCAAGATGACTGGCAGGGCGATCATGCCTATCCATGATCTGCCATCTTCAGCAGTGTGTATCAGTTCATGTCTTGACACTTCTACATGCCATAACAGAAGACTGCCAAGAATCTTTTTGTGTTGTCTTCCTCTGTCTTTTTTACACTAATCCTTCCAGTGGTCGCAACATGTTCCAGTTTCCTTCTTCTCATAAAATGACCAAAAATGATGAATGTCTCTTTCTGATGTTTGTTATAGGTTGTCTTTGAGCCATCACTTCTTTAAAAACATCTGAGTAGCTTTTTTTTTTTTATTCTGTCCAAGGAATTCTAAGAATTCTTCTTTTTCTAACATTCTTTGACCTGGACCAGTGGCTTTTTTTATTCCATATTGACATAGAAACTCTTTAATATCATCAATTCATCTTCTCCTAGGGTGACCTCTTGCTTTGACCTCAAATTTGGTAGTTCTGGCTGCATACTTACTAGATGACCAAACCATTTGATCTTCTGTATCTCATTGTATTTGCAGCATGGTGTTGTTCCCACAGTCTGTCTGATAAAAATCATTTCTAAATTTATCTCAAATGGTTAAATTGTTTGGCTTTTCTCTGGCATCTCATTTCTCATTTATTAATTTTACGTAGGTAGTCTTTGATCATGTCCAAGTGGTAATGAATATGCTGTTTATAATCTGTTTCTAGGTCTTAGTCAAGGTTTCAGCTTCACTGCATTGCAGTTTCCTCATACTTGCTCCATTTCTTTGCTAGTGAAAATCAAATGAAATGTCCCTCACTGTCTAATTTAAAAATAGGTGAACAAACTATTAGTCTCGTCACCAACAGAAATGCAGTTTGTCATTGTGATGAGCTGGTCTGGTTTGTCATTGTGATGAGCTGGTCTGGTTTGTCATTGTGATGAGCTGGTCTGGTTTGTCCTTGTGATGAGCTGGTCCGGACTAAAGTTTCTTAACTTTCACTTATCTATATATATAAAAATCAGTGTTTGTGTGTTTGTTTATGATCTATAGACTTGGAAACTACTGAACTGATTTAACTGAAATTTTCAGGATATGTTTGTTTTGATACAGGATTTTTACCCATCATGGTTTGAAATTCTATCTTTATTGTGATACTTTAACAATGTCACAAAATACATCAATGATATTCTGAATGGCGCTGGGTTCTCCCTATGGCTACATACTCTTGAGTTCGCATTGTGTTTTTCATCTCTAGTTACTTTGTTAACTGGTTCCAGTGTCTTTAACTGCCACCTGGCTTCTAGTGCTGTCTGGTACTAACGGCTTGATTGTCGACTCTAACATCTGAATAATGTTGCTAACTAATGTGTCTCTGTTAACCATGGATCCAGGTATCTTGTGTGTTGTCTCTGTAGCTCGATGTCTTGCTTCATGTCTCTTCTCTAGTGTCTGTCTTTGAGGCTCAATGTGACTGGCTCCTCTCCTTCTAACTCTTGAGCTGACATCTCCACAGCTGCGAGGGTTATTGAGACTAGTTGCTCGTCCTCGGAGTCTCAACGACTGAAGGCTTTCTTTGAGGGTCCATGTTACTAGCCCCTCCTCTTTCAAGTCTTGAAGACCGAAGGATTAACCAAAGTGGTTTCTCACTCGTTTTTTTATACTTGGATGCCGGAATGCTAGTACCTCTCCACATGTTTACTATGTGCGTTCTCACGTGGAATTTTCTAATAATATCTCGATTGCATCAGATTTCATCATCCTATTCTGCGCAAATATAGTAGTTGAATTAACAGCTGACGTCATAGGGACTCCTAAAAACAAGTACTACTACGTTCTCACTGAAAGGGCACGTCAACAATGACGTCAAATACTATTTACAAAATATTGTTTCTAAGAACCCGTTGACCATCATCTCATCAACTACTATGCAAAATCTACCTCCTGACAACAAGTGACGACATTAAAATTTAGTTTTGGTGGAAAAAGAAGGTTACCAAAACTTGTTGATCTTGGTACATCCCGGCTCTGTGTAATATCCTAACTCCTAACAAACAAGCAATGAGGTCTCCCTTCCCCTCTTTAAAAAATGTTCACTCAGATGTGAACATTTATGCTACTAATATATCTATAATCAGATGCCATTTTACAATTTTCATAAGCCATGTACAATTATACATCAGCATAGTTCAATTCCATAGCTCACAATGCAAGGTGACTGCACTAGCCATGGGCCCTAAATGCTCACAATTCAAGGTGACTGCACTAGCTATGAGCCCTAAATGCCAACAATTCAAGGTGACGGCACTAGCCATGGGCCCTAAATGCTCACAATTCAAGGTGACGGCACTAGCCATGGGCCCTAAATGCTCACAATTCAAGGTGACGGCACTAGCCATGGGCCCTAAATGCTCACAGTTCTAGGTGACTGCACTAGCTATGGGCCCTAAATGCTCACAATTCAAGGTGACGGCACTAGCCATGGGCCATAAATGCTCACAATTCAAGGTGACTGCACTAGCCATGGGCCCTAAATGCTCACAATTTAAGGTGACTGCACTAGCCATGAGCCCTAAATGCTCACAATGCAAGGTGACTGCACTAGCCATGAGCCCTAAATGCTCACAATGCAAGGTGACTGCACTAGCCATGGGCCCTAAATACTCAGGCTCAACTATCCTCTCCTTTATCCTAAATATCCTAACAAGTGTGTAATACACACAGTTGAGACAAATAATACTGGTTGAGTTACTGAATTGTGTAGATGAATGTGACAAAATCCAACACCAGATTTACCTGCTATAAGGTAACAGTTGTGTGAAGAGACTGAAGTGATCTTTATTCTTTATATCACGATAATTTTATTTATTTAATTTTTGGGATATTTTAACAAATTAATAGATAATTTATTGTTTGAAAATATAGAAATTTCTGCACTGTTTCAGGTCGGCAAAAATCCCATTCAGAGCTCAGGCTGCTGGGGCATTGCTGCTGCCATCCTGAGAAATCCTAACTGCATGTTGAAGACCCTTGATTTCACTGCAAGTATTACTTTAATTTTAAGCATTCAAACTATTTTTTTAATGTATAATTTAAAACATCTAATCACCATTATATCTAGAATTCTCTGATTACAGCAGTTCTTGGCCTATTCATAATGACCACAAGTTGACAAGTTGACAGCACTAATGTCTCCTCTCTTGAACTGAAACATTTTTTGTTTTCCCTCTGACATAGATGCCATCTCAGGTTCATTTGTGATGCTGATGCTTAAAGCATCCAAGTTGTAGACTATGTCCTCGTCTTCTCTTTCTGCCCTGTGTCCACTAGTGGAACAAAGGCTGTCAACCAACTCAAGCCATGTGACATCACATGCAGCTTACCCCACGTCCTACCAATCTTCTTATTAACTATACTCTCTAGTTTTGTTCTCCATTTCTTTTTTCCCCCCTGTATCTCCATGCCCTTATGGGTTTCAATGTGAAGCTTTTCTAGTTTTATTGTTCTCATGTTTTCTCAGTGTGTGTCCTTACCAAAGCCAGCATCGGGTATTCATCTCTTGATTCACTAAAATTAGTTAAGTTCTCTCCTAAAGCTAAACATGAGTGATTCTACCATACCATTGAATGCCCTCTGTTAGGTAGCAGTTAATGAATGTTTGTAGTTTATTAGTACAGTTTGTACAGTTTTTCTCAACATTATAAACTTTGAGATTAACCGTCACTAGTTGAACCGTCGGTTTCTGTTACTTGTTGTCCTCTAAAAAGAAAATGCGTGACTATCAACAAATAGTTGTCCACAGATTACTTTTACAACCAACTGTATAAAGCTGGAAGTGACTGTGCTGTATAAAGCTGGAAGTGGCTGTGCTGTATAAAGCTGGAAGTGGCTGTGCTGTATAAAGCTGGAAGTGACTGTGCTGTATAAAGCTGGAAGTGGCTGTTCTGTATAAAGCTGGAAGTGACTGTGCTGTATAAAGCTGGAAGTAGCTGTGCTGTATAAAGCTGGAAGGGGCTGTGCTGTATAAAGCTGGAAGTGACTGTGCTGTATAAAGCTGGATGTGACTGTGCTGTATAAAGCTGGAAGTGACTGTGCTGTATAAAGCTGGAAGTGGCTGTTCTATATAAAGCTGGAAGTGACTGTGCTGTATAAAGCTGGAAGTAGCTGTGCTGTATAAAGCTGGAAGTGACTGTGCTGTATAAAGCTGGAAGTGACTGTGCTATATAAAGGAGGAGTTGTGGAGGAGTTGAGCTTGACCTGATGTGCCACAAACCCATCACTAACAGTCACTATTATGTGACATGCTACTGTGACGACATGCTCTTGATTTCAGAACTTGTCTTTCCTCACCTTAATTTTTTTTAATATATATTTTAAAGTATAGAGAAAAACATGTTTCTGGGCTGTAAGCTAAATCTGGGTCAACCAGAACAAAGCTATTTAATTTCCCTGGACTGCAGTTGATATCAAACACTCAGACTCTTGCTCAGAGATAAGGTGTCAAGCATATAGATAACACTGACCAGGTAGACTTAGTGGCACCAGTGAAGTGAAAAGTACAGACCATCTAACCTGAGGTGTCATGTAATTATCTTGAAGCCAGACCCTTAGGGGCAGACAACTGGTCATACAAGTTATTATCCCCCCTGGGATGATCTTTCTTGAAATGCAGGCCAGGGCTGGGGTGGACATCTTTCAAACGAGGGTTAGCAGACCACATTGGACCAGGTGTCAGAGTATTTGGTTCACTGGAGGGCACAGAAACATGTCTCTTTTTATAACCATGCAAAGCTAGGTCCAGCAGATTGTGGGAATGCTAACAAGTGTTGAGTCTTCTGGACTGACAGGCAAATGGGAGGAACTTTGACATCCCTTAAACAAGACAGGTTCAAGACAAGAAATAAGAGGTGGTGACTCTGCTAGAGGAAAGTTTAATACAGTGTAGAGTCTAAGAATTCACTTCAGACTGCTTCCAGCATGCCGAAGGAGAGCTAAACTAAACAGTTTTGATAGTTTTGGGCCAAAGGGCGAAAGCTCATGCGCCGCTGTATCAATAACAACAACAACGATAGCTGTTTGAGTCTTTTTGGCAAATTGCTGGAATTTTGCCAGGTATGATTGAATATTATTTTCACTCTCTTTTATTTATCTGTTATAAGTCTAACTATCCTCTGGTACCTTTCCTGAATTATCTAAATACACATTCTGCTTGAAAGAGCTCTTTGTCTCAGGGAGCTGGTAAACTGTTTCTTTTTCTTGAATGTTTATATCACAGGTTTTTCAGTGAATGTTTTCATTTTTATAAAATAAGACTTGAATACTGATATTTATCCGCAGCCACCATGGACTAGTGGCTAGACGCTCGCCTGTAGATCGGAAGGTCGCGGGTTTGGGTCCTGACAGGGTCCAGACTAGTTTCCAAAATGACCTTGACTCCCAGGTCATCACAGCCTTGAGTGGGTACCAGGTACAGTCCCGAGAAGTAAATGCGGCTGGCGTGTTGCTCCACATACCGTTTGGTCAATAAAATTTCAGTCTAGCCCTTATACAACCAGTATACCCAAAGATGAGGAAAAGGCTCCTTCACTTACTTTTCATTGAAATTTATCATAATGAAATGTAATGAAGTTATAATGTTTCATACATCCACAAAACTATCTGCATTGCTTAATACCCATATGTGCGGCCAGGTGGTGATGGTTTTGTTGGCGCACCATGCACTCAGTTTATAATTATTTATCCCTGGAAATATAATATTCAGGACAGCCAGCAAATGTAAAGTTTTGGATTTTCAGCACATAACCTTGTACCACATGTCCATGTCAAAACATTTCAGCCAGTTTGAAAGTCTGAGTGAAGATGGACAACAGACCTATAGGACTGTGCATTGATACAGCGAGTGGCACGATCTAACTAACACTGGAACGCCACTGTAGTTCTTCTATTGTTGTGGCCCTAAAAGTCGATTTTACGGCTCTTTGGAAGCTCTTTTGTCAAAGAAGCGTCCTTTCAATAACAACTAATTCTGGGAATAGAAAATATTCACAGGGGGACAAATCTGGGGAATATGGTTGATGGTTAAAAACACTTATCTGTTTTGAAGCCAAAAATTCCTGTACAGCTACCACCCTTTGAGCTGGTGCATTGTCATGAAGAAGGAAAAATTGCCAGGTGTTGAATACAAACCAACAAGCAACTTTTTTCTTGCCCAAATCTTCCACTAAAATTTTATGAATAGTCTCTGTATTAACACCAAATAAATCTACCATCATCCCCACAGTCGAACAACGATCTTCTTGTATCCGTTCTCAGAATTTTACAATGAGTTCTTCATTACGAACAGAAATTGGCCGTCCAGGTCTAGGTGCATTAGTAATGTAGAATGCCTGCACATAATAGAGGGAATTAAATATTATGATATTATTACTAACGTTGAGCTTTGGGAGAGAACTAAACAAGTTCCAGTGGACCAAGAGCTGAAGAAAAGATTATGGGATTATGAGAAAACTCGAGAGCAATATAACTAGAGTATCTTTGCAATAGAATTCACAGGGGCATAGAACATACGAAAGAACAAAGAAACGTTATTTTCAAAAGGTCACAAATTAGGCATGCATATTATGACTATCAAGTCAAAAACAAAAGCATGGGTGGTAAAATACATGCGCACGCTTGCGCGCAAACACACACACCCACATACACACACAAACCCATTCACTCACTTACACTCACTTATTTTCCATTTCCAAAATTAAACTTACGTTTGAAAGAAAGCTTTTTTTTTAACAATATTGACAACATCCAAAGGGCTGTAATGACTTTGAGGGCCATAACAACAGAAGAACTACAGATGTCGTTCCAGTGTTTGTTAGATCGTGCCACTTGTTGTATCAATGCACAAGGGGCTTACTTTGAATAAAATGCAGGTGATATCTTCAACTGTTGATTATTGTAATTTTTATGGAATTAGTCTCCATACTTAATTGTCAGACCTTGTAACTACAAATCTATGTTCTATTTTATTCCTAGAATTCTTCTAAAAAAATGGACAGTTGACATGACAGCCAGGACACAGTTACAAAATGGAATTGTCCAAGTGAAAACTGGACAGATGGTCACCTTTGTCAGTAGCACTCTCTGACCTTCTTGACATCCTTGACTGTAGACTGCAGTCCTAAAAAATACTTAGTTGCCATCAGATTTGGAATACCTGTGTTCATGATGTGTGTTCTGATTTGCTTGGAGCCTTTTTGTCACATAATGGCAGCCCATGTCAAACTGACTACACTAAACATTTATAACCACAAAAATAGAGCTAGCACTATAATTTTAATGTCAGGATGGCAGGCAAATAAAATGTGGTTTACTTTTAAGCATATGAATATATAGATCAATACATGGGAAGATATTCTGCAAAGAAGGCTTTAAAAGGTTTTCTAACTACCCTCAAATAATGGATTCTACTTCTTTTTATTTCAGGATATTCCCATTAATAAAGATTTTATGGATCTCTGGAGACATGTTGAAGAGCAGTTTCCTAACATAAAAATGGTGCATGGAGGTTATCTTTTTTTTTCTTTACATTAGCTCACATATGTTTATTTTTAAGTACTTGTCACCAACCCCATGTGGATATACACTTATATAGTAAGTGTGTGAGTTTGAATCCTTAGACTGCACATCCATGTGGATATACACTTATATAGTAAGTGTGTAAGTTTGAATCCTAAGACTGCACATCCATGTGGATATACACTTATATAGTAAGTGTGTGAGTTTTAATCCTAAGACTGCACATCCATGTGGATATACACTTATATAGTAAGTGTGTGAGTTTGAATCCTAAGACTGCACATCCATGTGGGTATACACTTATATAGTAAGTGTGTGAGTTTGAATCCTTAGACTGCACACCCATGTGGATATACACTTATATAGTAAGTGTGTGAGTTTGAATCCTAAGACCGCACACCCATGTGGATATACACTTATTTAGTAAGTGTGTGAGTTTGAATCCTAAGACTGCACATCCATGTGGATATACACTTATATAGTAAGTGTGTGAGTTTGAATCCTAAGACTGCACATCCATGTGGATATACACTTATATAGTAAGTGTGTGAGTTTGAATCCTAAGACTGCACACCCATGTGGATATACACTTATATAGTAAGTGTGTGAGTTTGAATCCTTAGACTGCACACCCATGTGGATATACACTTATATAGTAAGTGTGTGAGTTTGAATCCTAAGACTGCACATCCATGTGGATATACACTTATATAGTAAGTGTGTGAGTTTGAATCCTAAGACTGCACATCCATGTGGATATACACTTATATAGTAAGTGTGTGAGTTTGAATCCTAAGACTGCACATCCATGTGGATATACACTTATATAGTAAGTGTGTGAGTTTGAATCCTAAGACTGCACACCCATGTGGATATACACTTATATAGTAAGTGTGTGAGTTTGAATCCTTAGACTGCACACCCATGTGGATATACACTTATATAGTAAGTGTGTGAGTTTGAATCCTAAGACTGCACATCCATGTGGATATACACTTATATAGTAAGTGTGTGAGTTTGAATCCTAAGACTGCACATCCATGTGGATATACACTTATATAGTAAGTGTGTGAGTTTGAATCCTAAGACTGCACACCCATGTGGATATACACTTATATAGTAAGTGTGTGAGTTTGAATCCTTAGACTGCACACCCATGTGGATATACACTTATATAGTAAGTGTGTGAGTTTGAATCCTAAGACTGCACATCCATGTGGATATACACTTATATAGTAAGTGTGTGAGTTTGAATCCTAAGACTACACACCCGTGTGAGAACTTAGACTAATATCTGAATTATGTCGATCCCAGACACAGTCCTGGATAACCAAGAAAACAGCAGAAGGGAAAATGAAAGTAGCTGTACTTGTATCCACAGGAGAAGGAAAAGGGTAGTTAGATATTAAGACAAATTCAATAAGAGAATGTCAAGATACACAGGTCACCCCTCTGACTTTCTCCTCTCCTGGTAATAATTTATAACAAAAACTCCTCCTGGTATTAATTTATAACAAAAGCTCCTCCTGGTAATAATTTATAACAAAAGCTCCTCCTAGTATTAATTTATAACAAAAGCTCCCATCAAGTGATTTGCATATAAGTGAGCTGAGGTACACTAGTATGCACAGACACTTGAACCTCAGTTCACAATTTACCAAAGCAAAATTAATTGAATTGTATTGATATAAAATTTTGCAGTCAAGAATCGGATGTTATGATGATAATGCATCAGTCAATTAATTCAGTAGGCCTATGAGAGTGATGATGTTATGATTAAATTACTTCTTATGAATACAAATTTACATAGCTCATAAAATTAGAGAAAATGAACCTCTGACAGATCTCAGTCTGAGACTGCCTCATGTCCAGCTTGACTTCCTGGCTGCTCCGGAATCTTCTTGAAATCAAAATATAATCAATTTGATTGTGGACATTATCACCAGGACTTTCCAAGTCCACAATCTTTGAGGATGGTGTTTAAACCAGCTGTTACCTATTATTATGCTGCACGACTCAGCCCATGCTAATAATCTGTCACCTCTCACATTCTTTTCTCCTAGGCCATAGCCACCCTTTTATTCCGTACACTTGACTGACTGACTGACTTTCTACCCCACCAGGACATCACACAAGTGATAAACACCCGATGACACAAATTGCCACCATGTTGATGAGGATCACCATGGAGAGGTCCCAGAAACAGCGTTCAGACAATTGGCCATATTTATGGCCTGCCTATATTGCGGCCCCTGGCAAAAGCCAGGGTGGGGTTTCAAATAACAACAAATTTCATCCTAAAAAGGACATAAAGGTTAATTACCTGTGCCAGGTAAGTGTTACCATCAATTTCAAACACTTTTTTACTTCCCATTTTTGCGTTGAAATTTCCAAGTACCATTGTTAATTCACAATTTGCATTGATCAACAGCCATGTTTAACTCGTCACAAAATGCGTCAGTATCTTCCTCTGAACTATCTGCTGTTGGGGCATAAATCTGTACTAAGTTGATGTCAAAAAGTCTGCCTTAAAGTTTTAAATAGTACTCTATCTGATATTGTCCAAAATTCTTTCACAGTTTGTGAGTTCTTTGGATCCAAAATAATACAAACTCCCTCACTTTATTCCTTTCCACCTGAGTAAATAATTATGTATTTATCTGAATACTTTTCACCTGCTCCTGACCATTGCATTTCACAAATTCCTAATATGTTGATGTTCATTCTCTTCATTTCCATCTTGATGTTATCCAACTTTCCGTTGTGTACGAGTGTTCTGACATTCCATGTACCAATGTTCAGGATGTTTCTACCATTTACTTTTTCTACAGTAGCTGAATGACGGTCGGGTATCACCCGTAGAACATGATTCTCCCTACTGGACAAGGGGATTCCACTGGAATCCCCATTCATGTCGTTATCTGAATTCGTAATGTTTTGAGGCATGATTTTTTAGGGATAATACAGCATTGGTTTCCCCTTGCCTTCCTCCAAGTTGTATATGGTTTGATTACAAAAGCCTGCAAGGCAGCAGGGGGGAAAGGTTATGGTGCCTCTTACCCGCCGATGGCCATGTCGTAGAGTTTTGAGGTATTTTATAGAGTTAGCTGTTCTACCAACTAACTCTCCTCCTCTCAATGACCATCACCTGTTTTGGTCCATGGCTACTTATTCAGTATATTTATGGCTAACCTCTATATCTAGAGGCCTTTCCACCATCCGCCACCTGGTGGACACGCCTAGTAGTAGGACAGACTTCTATCCTAGGATATATATATTTATATATATATATATATATATATATATATATATATATATATATATATATATATATATATATATATATATATATATATATATAAGTATATATATATATAAAGCCAGGAATCTCTTTTGGCATCTTATAGTTCTAATCGTTGAAAATGAAACAGCTGCAAGAAATGATGGATATAATTGTTACAGGAAGTCAAAACAAGGGTCTTAGTTTTGTAGCACAGCTCTCTTCTTTGTTGCGTATTTTGATGTCACACCCAGGTTCGTCTTTAGAAACAACTGTTCTTGTCTATACTGTCTTTATTGTGATACTTCAGCAATGTCACGAATAACATCAATGATACCATGAATGGCGCTGTGTCCTCCCTATGGTTACATACTCTTAAGATTCGCGTTGTGTTCCTCATCTCTAGTTACTTTGGTTCTAGTGTCTGTAACTGTACCTGGCCTCTAGTGCTGTCTGGTACTAAAGGATTGATCGTCAACTCTAATATCTCAATAGTGTTCCTAACTAATGTGACACTGTTAAACATGGATCCATGTATCTTTTATGTTGTCACTGTAGTTCGTTGTCTCGTTTCATGTCTGCTCTCTAGTGACTGTCTTCGAGGCTCAATATGACTGGCTCCTCTCCCTCTAGTGTTGAGTTGGCATCTCCAAAACTGCTCAAATGATGCCTCTACATGTTTCGTGATCTCATTTATCTCCTTTATTCTTCCATATGGGGACAATCATCGCTCTCTACCAGTCCATTGGAACCTTCTTGAATTTCAAAGCTATGTTAAAGAGTCTAGTCAACCAGGCTACTGCTGTTGTCTTACATGCAAGGAACATTTCTGTTGTAATACCACTGTTCCTGCTGCTTCTTTCCTTTAACTTTGTTTCAGGTCCATTTCAGCTTCCTACTCCTTATATTTGTTGCATGGTCTTTTCCAGATTTTACTTCATGTGATATTGTGTCCTGTAATCCACAGTTTAACAGTTCTTTAAAAAAATATGTTCCTTTGTTTTGACTAATTTGGCTGCTAGCCAGAACTTTGTTAATATTAGTCATGTTAACTGTATAGGTTACTTTTGATGTCATAGTCTAGATGGTGTTAGGGCCAGAGTTTCTTGACCACAGTAGACCTTATCTGCCAGAAAATTTACTGACACCCATTGTATAGGAATAGGCCAACAGTAGTCTGCAACAAATTATCAAAAGCAGTCATGGCATCTAATTCTCCGGAAGAGAAAAAACTGAAAATAATTATTCTGCTTTTAAAAATGTTTTTTTTTGTATTTATTATTTTTTTTTATTTTATCTTTCAGGAATTGGGGATGCCTTTAAGAAAAATCAGGATGTCCAGATGAGAGCAAAGATAATGGATTTTATAATGCAACATAAGAGTACACTTAGTGATTTGTTTCACCAATATGATCAAGAAAAAACAATGGCCATGGCAAAGGAAAGATTTCAGAAAGAAATTGAGGTGAGTTGGCATTGGTAATAAATGCTTTTCTGAAAAACCACACTGCAAAGACCTTTTATAAATCATCATCTTTTGTTTCTCTTTTACTTAATTCTAATTGTGGAGTTCAAATGTTATTTCATTTTTATTCTAGCACGAAGCACCAGATATTGGAAGGATCTTGACATTTGCGGATGTTCTTGCATTTCGGCAGGGGACATATAGGAAACAGACAGCCCAAGAGAAACTGACAGCCCAAGAGAAACAGACAGACCAAGAGAAACAGACAGCTCAAGAGAAACAAACAGCCCAAGAGAAACAGACAGCACAAGAGAAACAGACAGCCTAAGAGAAACAGACAGCCCAAGAGAAACAGACAGCCCAAGAGAAACAGACAGCCCAAGAGAAACAGACGGCCCAAGAGACACAGACAGCCCAAGAGAAACAAAAGCCAAAGAGAAACAGACAGCCCAAGAGAAACAGACGGCCCAAGAGACACAGACAGCCCAAGAGAAACAGACAGCTCAAGAGAAACAGACAGCTCAAGAGAAACAAAGCTCAAGAGCTACACGCAACTGCAGACTAATTGACTGACTTATGGGCAGAGATGGGTGTTGTCAACAACTCAGAAATGGTGGCTGTTTTATGGTGCTCTCTTGACCATAGAATTGTAAAAGCTAATGTTACAAATCTCACAGTTAATTACAAAAACATCAAAAGAGAAAGCAAACTGAGGTACCTGGGTATCATTTTCGATAAAAGCCTGTCCTTCAGGGATCATGTTGAGGAATTGCAGTAAAATGCCAAAAAAGACTGTTATCAATGTTAGCAATAGACATGGAACAAAGAATGCTGTTCACATTATTTAAGCGTGTGATCCTGTCAGTAATAGATTATGGACTTAGAATGCTTACCATATCAAAGATTCAGCTGATGAAACCTGAGCGCACACAGAATGAAATCATTCGGGTAATTCTGAGGTGTACAAGAGATACCCTGGTAGTATGTATGCGATATATGCTTGCACTGCCTACTATTGCATATAGGCTCAAAGTTCTGCAAGCAAAGTCATATCTCAGAGTAGCTGCGGACAAGAAGCACCTCCTGAATGAGGCCCTGGGTAGAGCTAAGGGTCACAGACTAAAAAGAGGAAGGTCTTGAATGGCGCAAGCTGAAGACACAATTAGACATGTGTGCAGGCTAGATAAATTTAGGCGAGTAGAGGAGTGGTTAAAAGTATCCGATCAGGTTTCAGACTTGTGAAGGGTCTTAATCACTTTGGGACGTGAGAGCAGGGACTGGCCAGCTGGTGCTACAGAATCAGAAGTTCAACAAATGATTCATGACAATTCCCGCTCAAGGGATGTGATTATCTATATAGATGGTTCTGTATTGAGGGGCAGACTAAGTGCATGGGGGTTTATAGCAAAAGTGAATGGATGTCACTTAGTTGAGTTCAGTTGAGTCAAGAATTGATATCACAGTTCTCAGGGCATTCCCATGCATGCACCATCCTCATATTCAACAGCCAGCGCAGAGTTCCAATATTGATGGCACTGGTCACAATCCAGTTATATGTCCGTCTTGCCTTTCCTCTGAGTGTAGTGAGCCAGCCAGACCCTATGGTTACACCCAGGTGCCTCATTCTCTCCAGGCCATAATAATCTTGTTTCTCCACTGATTCCGTTGCTCATTCCCAAAGGGCCTTGACCACATCTGCCCTGTTATGTATCAGTTCACCACCCAGTGGTGCAGATTTAACCAGCCTGTTCAATGCCCACTACGCCAGCATGGCTTGGAGAAAAGATCCAATGTATGCTCACTACTCGTGACCTTCATAGTGTAGCTTGCCACTCTGCATCCCTGTCTTCACCTTTCTCATCATTATTTCAGAGTCTGTTACAATTACGATATGTGTATGCATCTTGTTCTGTAACCACTGGTGAGCTGCAGTTACCACCTACACCTCCATTCTCATGCTAGATGTTGTGATATCATATGCTAGACTGTCTTGCACTAAAGATTTTCCTTTGTCTTTTTCTACCAACCCCCAGGCACTTCTCTTTCTTCTCAACACCGAACCATCTGCATAGATTGGACGTCACTTAGTGCAACAAAGTCTGGCATATGATATCACAAAATCTAGTTTGACAATGGAGGTAGAGGCTCAGACTCAGCCATACACACATTTCATCATTGTAACTGACTCAAAAAGCATTTTGAGAAAGTCGGAGACAGGCATGCTCCATGCAGAGTGGCAAGCATCTCTCCAGAAGTCCCGGGTAGTTAAAATCCTTTGGAAATTTATCCAGGTGTGTTGGGAAATGAGCAGGCAATTAGACTTGCCAGTTCTGTGTCATTTGGTGGTGAATTGATGTATGGCTTGATGTTGTGAGGGCCCTTTGGGAACAAATGAACAGTGCAGAGGCACAAAAAGATCATTATGGCTGAGGAGAATGGGGCTGCGAGGAGTTACCAGGGTATCTGGTATATGCTCAACACTCATAGGAAAGGCAGGACGGATATAAAGTCAGACAGTTACAGGTGCCATTTGAATTGGTACTCTTCACTTGCTGCTGAAGATGAGGACAGAGCACTTATGAGAGTGTCTTGAGTGTTGTGATGTCGATTCTTAATTCAGCAGTCAACATTTTGTTCTAACATGACTGACAACCTCCTCTTTAGATAAAAATAAAAACCAACAAAATTGAGACAACCTACCATTTTGCTACTAATAAAATGTCATGGAACAGGTTTCTTTTCCCCTCACTATAGTGGTGGGTACAGGTTTCTTGTCCCCTCACTATAGTGGTGGGTACAGGTTTCTTGTCCCCTCACTATAGTGGTGGGTACAAGTTTAAATCCTCCCTCCTGATGCCAGTGAGAAACCGAGACAGCTGTCTTTTGATGCTAAGTGCAGACAAAGTCCCTGGATACTCAGAAAAGACTTGGATTGGCTCATGAAAGAAAGTTAGCCACCTGAATATCCCTAGGAATGGGAAAAGAGAATTTAGATGTCCTTGAGAACACTTTTTACATGAATAGACAGAGCAGACGACCCCTCCTGACAGCTTACCCCTCCCGACAGTTTACCCCTCCCGACAGCTTACATTTCTGGTCATTAAATTAAGCCATCTAGGTTTATTCATATACCGCAAGTAAACTGACACCATACATGTAAATCAATCTTAGATATGTTTATCAAAATAAGTCAGTATCAATTATCTTTTTACTTTTGAAATACAATCTTCCTACTAAATAGATATCATGAAAGAAAAAAATGCTAATTGCATAAAAATGTCATTGTGAGAGAGTTAAGGGACAAACAGGATTACCACCTGAGGTTTTCCAGAGGATCTTTATTCAACTTTGATATGGAACACTGGGACTGTATCAGTCACCAAGACCTTCCTCAGGGCAACTTAGTCTTCACCTAAAAGTACTAAGAACAGCCAGGCAGTGGTCTTAAGCTCATTCTGCCACAAGGAACAAGGAAGGTGTCCTTGGCTTTTCAGCAGCTGGATGTAGATATTAGACTATACGTTTGGCAATAGAAATTAGACTATACGTTTGGCCATAGATATTAGACTATACGTTTGGCCATACTGCTAGGTTTTGAATGCACTTGAAAGACGGAGTCAAAGTTGTCCTGTGAAACTGCACTCTCATCTCTCTGCTAGTACTCGGAAGTGAATGACGATAATCCCTGAACCACATGATCTCAATTTTAGCCAGGTTTTTACCACAAAGTTGCTGGTAAATTCCATACGGGAAAGCGATGGACACACCAGCCTGGGAAATTGCAAACTAGACAAAATGAGAATTTCCCAAACAGCACCCCTATACATATGGCGATATCCCTCTATGTCATCTCTGATTAAAATGACCTCACTCTTGGTCACTCTTGATGTAGCAAAAAGAAAAAAATTCAAAGGGTCAAAAAGGGGTGGTACATCTTTAGGGCATCCTTGTCTACTTGAAGAGGTGTCTTGCAACATGAAGATCAGATTATTATCAGAAAAATATTGTTTTTAAAACTTTAAACATTTTTTCTACCTATCTTTTGAATTTCTTTTAACTGAATTTGCTTTCATTGTCTCATATCTGAATAGCTTTGGTATATTTTGCACAATTGTATTTCTGACGAAATATATCCATGTTAAATGTTTTTATCAATATTATCAACATTTTACATAATTTCTGTCTTTATTCCTTTGCTCCAGTCGTTTCATTGTGTCTAGTATTTTCTTCTGTAAAGTAAAATTGTCTGTTTCATCTCTTCTGTTGATGGAGTTGAGTTGATCTGTTGATGGAGTTGAGTTGATCTGTTGATGGAGTTGAGTTGATCTGTTGATGGAGTTGAGTTGATCTGTTGATGGAGTTGAGTTGATCTGTTGATGGAGTTGAGTTGATCTGTTGATAAATTAAATGAATTGTTTATATTTCCTGATAGTTCTGGTGAGCTATCAAGTAATGCTTGCAGTAATACTTGTGTTTAAAATTAACATTTTGAGACATTCCAAAACAATATGGAATAGAGAAGGAAAGTAGCTACTAAACTCGACCTCTCACCAAGACTACACGTCATAATTTGAAGAAAAAAAAAAAGTGAATGTAATGAAAACAGTTTACAAATGGCTGCTCAACAAGATTTTACATGTTCAGAAAATTTGCCAAAAGGAGTTCTTGGAGTTCTTTCTATGAGTTAAAAAATTATCTTCTAGGGGTTTTGGAATTTCCTGGAGACAAAGAGCTGTTTGCATCTGTGAAAATGGAAATTTCACGATGTGTTTGAAAATAATTGCAGAGCAAAATTCTTTTCTGGGTGACCATGTTGCACGGTTTGGAAACCCTGGAACAAGACCTACTTCATACTTGTAACTAGCAACTCATGATGATTTCATATATCTCATGGGAAAGTCAGTGAGCGAAAAAATAGATTATGAAGTTTTTTTCTTTTAAATATGTTTTCAATCATGGTAGATTCTGTGCCATATATATCCCATGATCAACATTTTAGTCACATCATTAGCTATGTAACTGGGAAAGGACTTTCAGTTAAAATGAAAATTTTTTGTTTTGTTTTTTAGAACAGGACATACTGGAGGCAGATTGTTTTTTTGTGTTCAATAGTTGACATCTATGTAGTCTGAAATAGTTGACATCTATGTAGTCTGAAATAGTTGACATCTATGTAGTCTGAAATAGTTGACATCTGTGTAGTCTGAAATGTGATGAGGATTTAGGCCAACCATATGACAACTATCATGTCTGCAATATTTTCAGGATTGCAGGCAAGACTCAACAACAGAATTACTATTATTCTTTTCATTCCTTGTTCAGCTCAGAGATGAAATACTTTGAAAGCATTTTTGATTCTGTAAATATGACAATGACGTCACTGTCAACAACTGGCTGGTTTGCTTGTAAGAACTTGAATGCAGTTTGGAAAACATATTTTCTGCATTAAGAGTTACATGTGAACCTGAGTGTTTTCTATGAAGTTAAATAGTACTGAGGGAGTATCTTCACATGTGGAGTTGAATTAGGTAACAGTTCTTGAAGGCAGTGAAGTTGAGAATGTGGATGTATCCCCTGCTGGTGAAATATATCACTCTCTTTTGTTTTTTTATTGAGCTTCAGACCTCTGTCCTCATTTACCTTGATTTGATCACAAGGACACTTACTAAACTCAGGTTCCAGCAATCAGTTCCATCTGTTTCACCTGTGGAGATTTCAAAATTAAAGTTTCACATTAAAGCCAAGAGACTGTTTTGATGAGTCATTTGAGTTACAAGTGGAACCAGCAAGTCCTGAAGAAGAAACAGGGTTAGATGATGATGTGTGATTTTCTGGAGAAGAGTGGAAATATCCAATTCTAAGATCTTACAAACTCATCACAATGGTTTGCAGAAGAAAGCTGATGTCTACACAGAATATAATTCAAGATTTTCATTTCTCTCAAATATGTCCAAACTAGAAGCTGCTCACATTTATGATGCTGCAGATTCATTTAAGCCACATATGATTCCAATGCAGAGTGCATCTTTAGTGAAGAATGCATCCATTTTTAAAGCCATCTGTTATCTGTGAAGAAAATAGAAGGTGACAAGTTATGACCTCTTCTATTTCTCTGCATGATGTTTGCTTGAAAGAAAATTAGTGACGTCTACCCACAAATGTATACACTGTACTCACGAGTTACAACTGTTTGCATCATTAAAAAGATATAAAACCCAACAAAAATTAGACCATTGAGCTTCAGAATGTAGCAAACACAAACCAAAAGTGAACTTTGTGGCTACAGAGCCTTCATCAGCACATTACATAAATCAACAAAACCACATATACAGACATGAATACACACAAACAAATTACTTAACCGAAGTAATCCCGATAGCAGCCACTTTGTACAGCCTCAGAATGAAATAAGGGAATGCCCGTCAGCAAACAATAGACAGAGAGTGCTAAAGGCTGTGACATCGTATATGATCTAGTATCAAGGAGAATTGGCTCACACACAGCATCCTGTTCCAAAAGCGAAGGTATTTTGGCCATGTTAAAGGTCATGGTCACCAGGAAAGAACAGTGATGGAGGCAGAGCTCCACAAAGTGGATACAAGACACTGAAGATATCACAGACAATGTGCTGTGAAAGCACAAGGTATGGAGAACAGACAATGGGATGTGAAAGCACAAGGTATGGAGAATGGACAATGGGCTGTGAAAGCACAAGGGCTGGAGAACAGATAATGGGCTGTGAAAGCACAAGGGCTGGAGAACAGACAATGGGCTGTGAAAGCACAAGGGATGGAGAACAGACAATGGACTGTGAAAGCACAAGAGCTGGAGAACAGACAACGGACAGTGAAAGCACAAGTTGGAGAACAGACAATGGGCTGTGAAAGCACAAGTGCTGGAGAACAGACAATGGGCTGTGAAAGCACAAGGGCTGGAGAACAGACAATGGGCTGTGAAAGCACAAGAGCTGGAGAACAGACAATTGGCTGTGAAAGCACAAGGGCTGGAGAACAGACAGTGGGCTGTGAAAGCACAAGGGATGGAGAACAGATAATGGACTGTGAAAACACAAGGGCTGGAGAACAGACAATGGACTGTGAAAGCACAAGGGATGGAGAACAGACAGTGGGCTGTGAAAGCACAAGTGCTGGAGAACTGGCAATGGGCTGTGAAAGCACAAGTGCTGGAGAACAGATAATGGGCTGTGAAAGCACAAGGGATGGAGAACAGACAATGGGCTGTGAAAGCACAAGGGATGGAGAACAGACAATGAGCTGTGAAAGCACAAGGGATGGAGAACAGACAATGGGCTGTGAAAGCACAAGGGATGGAGAACAGACAATGGGCAGTAAAAGCACAAGAGCTGGAGAACTGGCAATGGGCTGTGAAAGCACAAGGGCTGGAGAACAGACAATGGGCTGTGAAAGCACAAGGGATGGAGAACAGACAATGGACTGTGAAAGCACAAGAGCTGGAGAACAGACAACGGACAGTGAAAGCACAAGTGCTGGAGAACAGACAATAGGCTGTGAAAGCACAAGTGCTGGAGAACAGATAATGGGCGGTGAAAGCACAAGTGCTGGAGAACAGACAATGGGCTGTGAAAGCACAAGGGCTGGAGAACTGGCAATGGGCTGTGAAAGCACAAGGGCTGGAGAATAGACAATGGGCTGTGAAAGCACAAGGGATGGAGAACAGACAATGGACTGTGAAAAGCACAAGAGCTGGAGAACAGACAACGGACAGTGAAAGCACAAGTGCTGGAGAACAGACAATGGGCTGTGAAAGCACAAGTGCTGGAGAACAGACAATGGGCTGTGAAAGCACAAGGGCTGGAGAACAGACAATGGGCTGTGAAAGCACAAGAGCTGGAAAACAGACAATGGACTGTGAAAGCACAAGGGCTGGAGAACAGACAGTGGGCTGTGAAAGCACAAGGGATGGAGAACAGATAATGGACTGTGAAAGCACAAGGGCTGGAGAACAGACAATGGACTGTGAAAGCACAAGGGATGGAGAACAGACAATGGACTGTGAAAGCACAAGAGCTGGAGAACAGACAACGGACAGTGAAAGCACAAGTGCTGGAGAACAGACAGTGGGCTGTGAAAGCACAAGGGATGGAGAACAGATAATGGACTGTGAAAACACAAGGGCTGGAGAACAGACAATGGACTGTGAAAGCACAAGGGATGGAGAACAGACAGTGGGCTGTGAAAGCACAAGTGCTGGAGAACTGGCAATGGGCTGTGAAAGCACAAGTGCTGGAGAACAGATAATGGGCTGTGAAAGCACAAGGGATGGAGAATAGACAATGGGCTGTGAAAGCACAAGGGATGGAGAACAGACAATGAGCTGTGAAAGCACAAGGGATGGAGAACAGACAATGGGCTGTGAAAGCACAAGGGATGGAGAACAGACAATGGGCAGTGAAAGCACAAGAGCTGGAGAACTGGCAATGGGCTGTGAAAGCACAAGGGCTGGAGAACAGACAATGGGCTGTGTAAGCACAAGGGATGGAGAACAGACAATGGACTGTGAAAGCACAAGAGCTGGAGAACAGACAACGGACAGTGAAAGCACAAGTGCTGGAGAACAGACAATGGGCTGTGAAAGCACAAGTGCTGGAGAACAGATAATGGGCGGTGAAAGCACAAGTGCTGGAGAACAGACAATGGGCTGTGAAAGCACAAGGGCTGGAGAACTGGCAATGGGCTGTGAAAGCACAAGGGCTGGAGAATAGACAATGGGCTGTGAAAGCACAAGGGATGGAGAACAGACAATGGACTGTGAAAGCACAAGAGCTGGAGAACAGACAACGGACAGTGAAAGCACAAGTGCTGGAGAACAGACAATGGGCTGTGAAAGCACAAGTGCTGGAGAACAGACAATGGGCTGTGAAAGCACAAGGGCTGGAGAACAGACAATGGGCTGTGAAAGCACAAGAGCTGGAAAACAGACAATGGACTGTGAAAGCACAAGGGCTGGAGAACAGACAGTGGGCTGTGAAAGCACAAGGGATGGAGAACAGATAATGGACTGTGAAAGCACAAGGGCTGGAGAACAGACAATGGACTGTGAAAGCACAAGGGATGGAGAACAGACAAAGGACTGTGAAAGCACAAGAGCTGGAGAACAGACAACGGACAGTGAAAGCACAAGTGCTGGAGAACAGACAATGGGCTGTGAAAGCACAAGTGCTGGAGAACAGATAATGGGCGGTGAAAGCACAAGTGCTGGAGAACAAACAATGGGCTGTGAAAGCACAAGGGCTGGAGAACAGACAATGGGCTGTGAAAGCACAAGAGCTGGAGAACAGACAATTGGCTGTGAAAGCACAAGAGCTGGAGAACTGGCTATGGGCTGTGAAAGCACAAGGGCTGGAGAACAGACAATGGGCTGTGAAAGCACAAGAGCTGGAGAACAGACAACGGACAGTGAAAGCACAAGTGCTGGAGAACAGACAATGGGCTGTGAAAGCACAAGTGCTGGAGAACAGACAATGGGCTGTGAAAGCACAAGGGCTGGAGAACAGACAATGGGCTGTGAAAGCACAAGAGCTGGAGAACAGACAATGGACTGTGAAAGCACAAGGGCTGGAGAAAAGACAGTGGGCTGTGAAAGCACAAGGGATGGAGAACAGATAATGGACTGTGAAAGCACAAGGGCTGGAGAACAGACAATGGACTGTGAAAGCACAAGGGATGGAGAACAGACAGTGGGCTGTGAAAGCACAAGTGCTGGAGAACTGGCAATGGACTGTAAAAGCACAAGTGCTGGAGAACAGATAATGGGCTGTGAAAGCACAAGGGATGGAGAACAGACAATGGGCTGTGAAAGCACAAGGGATGGAGAACAGACAATGGGCTGTGAAAGCACAAGGGATGGAGAACAGACAATGGGCTGTGAAAGCACAAGGGATGGAGAACAGACAATGGACTGTGAAAGCACAAGGGATGGAGAACAGACAATGGGCTGTGAAAGCACAAGTGCTGGAGAATAGACAATGGGCTGTTAAAGCACAAGGGATGGAGAACAGACAATGGGCTGTGACAGCACAAGAGATGGACAATAGATAATGGACAGTGAAAGCACAAGTGCTGGAGAACAGTTAATGGACTGTGAAAGCACAAGGGATGGAGAACAGATAATGGACTGTGAAAGCACAAGGGCTGGAGAACTTGCTAAAAAAAGAGATAGTTTTTGCCGTGGCAAGAGGGACATTCTGTAAAGGACCTGCTAACTGGTGATGATGATGTGGTATGAATAATAATGAGTATATATGAAATTGTTAATTAACTCAATGTTTTTGTTTTTAAACCAGTATATTTATCTAAAACATTGTTACATTATGTTCGTGTGATGATCCATTTAAATAATAAATGTGCAGCTGTGCATACTTTTTGTATATATCAATTTGCAAGGGTGGTAGATATGTATTTATTTAATTCATTTGTATTTTAATATAAACAAAACTTGATTGCCTTTATCAGTATGTAATAATTTTGTTCATCCTTTTTTCAGCTTCTTGTGAAGGTAAGTTATATTTTTAATTTAGTCTGAGAATGTGAACAGAGACAAAAACAGATATCATTTATGTGACAGAGACAAAAACAGATATCATTTATGTGACAGAGACAAAAACAGATATCATTTATGTGACAGAGTATTATCATCCTTGATAGATGTATTGAAAAATTATACTGACGTTGATGAGTTTTTAATCATCTGTAGTGAAGGAACGTTCAGTGTAATACTGTATATTTTATTACATTTAATGTAGATTCAATATTGTTCCAACCACTAGCCTTTTTAGTCTCCACTTTACAATTCACGCGTGTATTTGTTGTCATCAGATGCTCACATTATGCTACTGTTTTAGTCTCTGCAAGTTTTTACAAATAAATATAGTTTTAGCTACTTTCTGTTCTTAGTTTGTTATATAAACACACAGACATCCGCTGGGAGCCGGGGAGGGAAGTGTATTGGGTTGATAGTTTAACTCACACTTATTAGCTGGTGGTGTGTATGTTGCATCCCTAACCTCCTAATCCAGGTGAGAGAAGGATTCCCTGGAAACATAGTTACAGCCTATAATTGGTTCTCAAAGTAAAAGTAAGCTGGGTAAGTATACCCAGAAATGAGAGAGAGAAACTTAGATGTCTAGAGACAGTAGATTATTACTAGACAGGGTATTTCCTGGTGTCATCCATTTCCTGTGTTGTATCACCTGATTGGTTTCTATTTTGGGTTAATTTATAATGAGATCTTTCATGAATAGGCCAGGATTTGTGGTTGCTGGTCATAACATAAACAACCCACATTATGCTGATGACACCGTCTCAAAATCAACAAGTTGGAAAGAACTACATTGATAATCTGATAATCTTAGTTTCAGCTTCATAGAAAACGGGTCACCCCATAGTTGCTCTGCTCCTGTGCCAACAAAAAACACACAGAATGTTTATCACAGTCCCTTGTGGAAAGATTAACAGACTGCTGTCTCAGCATATGCACTAGCAAACACACGCATTAAAAGCATACAGTATCCATCCGAAGTGCTAACACAAACAGTCCGACATTAGAAATGCAGTTCATCATGGATGGTAGCACTAGTGACTAGCAGAAGTCACCAACAGATCAGCAGTTGCACACGTGATCAATTTTAATCACATAATGGCACCACCAATATTGCGACAACTGGCATTGCACCATTTTCTGAATCTACAATTCACACCACCACGTTGGTCACAGTCAAAAAACATTCTAAATGAAATCCGCAGCTCACAGTGTCACGACATGAACTCAAATCTGAAGCTGGGCAACGAAACTATATCCTTCTAGTCTACAAATGGAGCAAAAGCAACGGCCACCGTCTGGCAGAAGCAAAAACATTTGTCACAGCTGAAAATAGTGGCCGTGCCTAGCGTCCATTTTGACCTGAAGCATTATGTGAGGGTTAATAAATGGTTAACCCAGCAGTACCCTCACTATTTTCTGAAAAAGGGACTTGGGACCTTACACACACCATCAAGCGTTGCCCCTACAATGACCTGACTGCCTTCGTTAACAACTATTCACCCAACAGCCATGCAGTTCTTTGGCACAAAGGAGACACCTTGAACTTGGGTTTTGGACTGCTGACTCCCTACAAGAAGATATTTGTATGCTACTGGTGTCACACAGCCAAAATATCATTTCACTGTATTACTAAAATTCAGCAGGCATACTCAAATGGGCAATGGTTGAAAAAACAAAAAAAAAACAGACACAAGCATTGATAGAGATGGTGGTGGAAGAGAGTGATCATTTCAATAATCCAAAGACAGACGTAATGGCGATTTACAAGAAAAGAATAGTGCCAAATTGTATCATAAAAGTCAAAGGCGTTATTTTAGGACAATTACATAAAATTAAGTATCGAGGCACATGGATAACATCTGATGGAAGATGTGTTAAAGAGATCAAGATCAGAAAAGGACAGACCTAAACTGCAGTTTATAAAATGAAGAAAATTTTTGCAAAAAATCCAATAAATCTCACATGCTGTATAGAGCCAGTTTTAACTGGCTGTAGGGCTGTAAATACTGGACAATTAATTAACAAGCTGAACAGCATCTTGAGGCCTCAAAGATGTGGTTTTATAAAAGAATCCAGGGAATTCCTTGGACAGCTAAGAAAAGCAACCCAGATATTTTGAATTACGTCAGTGTTTGAAGACATCTCAAACATCAGAAAAAGAGGGTCATAATTTTTTGGTAAAGTTATGAGAAGCGGGAAATTGGGTCATGTTTTGGTCAAGTTATGAGAAGAGGGAAACTGGATCATTTTTTGGTCATGTTATGAGAAGAGGGAAACTGGGTAATGTTTTGGTCAAGTTATGAGAAGAGGGACACTGGGTAATGTTTTGGTCAAGTTATGAGAAGAGGACACTGGGTAATGTTTTGGTCAAGTTATGAGAAGAAGGACACTGGGTAATGTTTTGGTCAAGTTATATGAGAAGAGGGAAACTGGGTAATGTTTTGGTCAAGTTATGAGAAAAGGGAAAGTAGGTAATGGCTAGGCACTTGATGATGAGGGTATTCTCCTTCCACCGTGATTCCCATCCTTGTTATTTGTAGACTGAGCTGCCATTGTAGATCCTAGAAATAATTAAAACACTTTAACTCTTATTGAAAATAAAACATTTATTGAAATTAATTAATCATTAAGTTAGTTCCGAATGTGAGTTTAAAATCAAATAGATGATGATGGATAAAATGATAGTATTATAACAGAGAGAGAGACATTTTTAGAGATATTAAACCATTGCAAAGAACAGCTACAACCTAGTGTATTGTGTACTTGCCCAGTCTCATACAAGACAAACAAGTGTTCTCATAGGCACCACATTCTCATCCACATTCAAGCAGACAGTGTTCTCTGCGCCTGTTGCAGTGAGATGTTTGAAGCTGCACCATGAAAAGCACCTGCCAATGTAACAAGCTGTTAGAAAAGTTGAAGTTTGCGCCCAAGTACTTATATGTTTCTGTTAATTTGATTTTCATATTATCAGTTTGTATGTGGCTGGAGTTGATATCCTTTCTCTGTCTTGTTATGACCATTGATTCTGTCTGATCTTGATTGATTACTAGCCACATTTTGTGAGCTGTTTTCTCTAAGAGAGTCAGTGTATTTACAGTCCCCCCCCAAAAAACTTGACTTTATCACAAAATAATAATTTAAAAAAAAAAAATCTTAAATTCGAATGGCCGATTGCAGAAACAAACATGGGGAAGGGGGGTGGGGTATATCTGCAGCAGTAAACCTCGAGGGCTCAGAAGGCTCAAGAAGAAGAAGAAGATTACTCTTTTCCTGTCTTGAGATGCATTTTAAGAAGACGAAGGATCTGATAAATAATTGGATGTTTTGATCTTTTTTTTTAATCAACAGAAGACAAGTAACTCTAGCCTGACAGGAAAAGAAATAGAAATGTTGCTGGAAGAGCTGAATGGCAGCAAAAGTGGGGAAGTTATCTACAGGTAAGTACGTGTGACCTATTAAAACAAAGCAGTGATGATAGCATAGGGAGCATTTCACAATAACTTGATGATGCCTGGAAAAGTGCAAACACTCGGCAATAGATATTTTTCTGGAGGACTTCAGTGCTCAAGTGGGAAACAGTAAAATAATTGCAAGGTAGGCAATTGGGAGTGCACAGTTAAATAGTTTGATGGGGGATTTAACCTGTCATGACCACAAGGTCCACAACATCCATGTAGATAATGAGATGGATGAGTCCTAGTAATAACACCAGAAACAACACTGACAACATGTTCATTAACAGACTTTTACCAATGGCAAACCCTACTTCATTCATGCTGCTGCTTTTGTCTTTGAAAGTGCTGCAATTGAATTAGCAAAACTACCATTTTCTCATTTTTATCATAGGGAACATGCAAACTGCACCTCCAAGCATTGGCGGACCAGTAACACACAGTTGTGTTGCACCACACATGTTGTAGTAAACAAAGAATCTGGCACTAACTATCAATAAGAACAAGTGTGCAACCGAACAGAGCAGAGTCTTCCATATTCTGACAGTCAGCAGTCATTATAATATAATTAGGAAGTAATTAAATATAAAAAATAAAAATTTAAAAAAAAGGAACAAATCATTGAGTCAAGAATTGATACATCTGCACTCAGGACTCAAAAGTTCACACACGTATGCATTCTTAGTGATCCAAGCTGGATTATCAAGCAAGAATGAATTGCAACACTAGGCACTTCAGAAATATCTGTTCTAAGCTTCGTTTTTGTGCCAGATCATGTGGGTTTTCAAGGGAACGAGCAAGCAGACTATCTTGCTGACACTGCAGTTGATATGGCTGGTCCAGTACTGGACAAAAGTGATGTTATCAGTGCTATGCGCTGCACTTACCGCACCGAGGAGCACGCCAAAGGACATGACTCCAAATCCCTGTCTAGACTGATGGACATGGGGGTGCAGCCTGGGGCTGCAAGAAATGAACATTTCACTAAGGGGACAAGACGGTTCATTAACCAACACAGAACAGGTCTCATCAGTCGTTTTACATCTGTGTAGCTTTTGAGGAGGAGATCGGAGCACCTATGGATCTGTCCGGAGTGCTGTGATAATAATACTTTCTAATCACTAATCACTAATCACTAATACACCCGCGTGTCAAATTCTGAGAACTCAGGAAAGGAATTTTATTCTAGTACTAATCCCTAACACGGGATGAAACTCCCGAAGTTATCGAGCTAAAGAAGGAATCCGCTTCATCAGACTTAGACATACGTCTGTGAGAATCTGTATTGATTTCCTGTGTTTATTTGTGTACCTGCTGTTAGCAAAGTAAAATGGGTGCTAGTTCTGGCAAGGACCAGGGATAATTGTCACTGATCTATCCTGGATTTTAAGACTTTCCTCATTGTCTCTAACTACCAACCACTAAGGCTGGTATTACGGTGAAGTGTTCACTCATTGTCTCTAACTACCAACCACTAAGGCTGGTATTACTGTGAAGTGTTCACTCATTGTCACTTACTATTGTTTATCTGTCTCAAAACTTCCGTGGGACTGCATGGTCTCGAGGCATGGTGTCCGCTTCGAGTACTAGATGTGCTGGGTTCAATCCACGGAAGGGCTGGGATATTTTACCCGGACTTGGACATCTAGTAATTCCCTCCTGGTCTTTGGGTAGTGAGATTGGACACCCGTGTGTATTGTTGCACACTTAAAAAAATCCCTTGGCAGTTGAAAATTGAAAAGAGTAGCCTAACGGCGCTGCCCTGACAAAATGTGGAATTAAAAATCTACTTAAAGTATTTCAGGATCCTTGCCAGTGCTACAGAGCTTGTGTACTGTGCTGAGCTTTTTCTGAATCAGACTTGCATTTGAAGAAGAACGGAGCACTTATGGGTTACTACCCATGTGCCATGATGTTGATACGGTGTTCAAACTTCAACTTCAAACTATTCACTGTCAGTCAGGACTGCACAACACTTGTTTGCATTTCCATGGTTACATGTTTATGGTCCATCAAGCTGGCCAATGACCATAAACGAATTCTCACCTTTGTTTCAATCTTCAGCCTGCCAGATTCTGTCTAGCCATCTGACCTGCCCTCAAGTGGTGTAATATCAGGAGGGAGATAATTAGTTTTGCCTATGTTATCTGCTCCTGAAGGTCTGGCTAGTAGATAATTATCTGACACCTCCGTTCTACAAGCAAAAACCTCCAGCCACTTTGTCTGAGCTTTCTACTTCACTGGTGCCTCTAAGTCTATCTGTGTTATCTGACGCCTCAAAACACTGCAAGGGTACTGATGTGTTATCTCATCTGCTTCCCTATAAATTAAATAGCTTTGTTCTGGATGGCCTAGATTTAGGATATATCCAGCAACATATTTTCCTGTATACTTAACTCTTTAAAGACTTATAGCCAGTGTACTGGCGAATATATTTATCTCTAATGGACTAATCGCCAGTACAATGGCGTATCATAGAGACACTCTAATTTTGTTTCGTTTGTGGGGAAAATGAACTTTTATGATTATGAAAATGATTTTGAACAAATGGATTAATAACAGGAAGTCCTTTCGTTTCCAAAGTTCTTCATGGTCGGTGCATTATTTTTTTATAAAAAAAATTATTTAGATGGGATACAATTGTTACATGATTTTTCTATGCTAAATTATAAGGAAAAAGGTCTACTGTTCCTACTGCTCTGTCCTTGATGAATCTCTGCCAAATGGTGACAACAGTCTTGATACTATGGTTGATATATAGGTGACTAACCTACTGGTGATCATTCAGTTTAGGATATGAAAACTGAACAATATATTTCAATTGGATCAATGTTTCGATCAGCTGTTTTCCAGATTTTCAGTTGTTGTGAAATTTGACATGTCATTTAACAATGATTAGAACATCCAAAGTATTTAAATTAATTGCTAAAAAAAAAAAAAATACTGGCTGATACATAATTCAACACAGAAGGCATGTGCATTCTTAGAATTGAATAGCAGTGTTGTTTAACAAGTAAAAATGTTAGGTAAACACAAAATTGTTTATGTCAATAATCTTCATATGTGTTAAACATCCTTAAATTATGTGTCCCGATAGGGCCAATACTTTTTCTTTATGAAAGTTTTAGCTTTGTCATGTTGCAGTAAAACAATTCCGCTCAAAATTAATGCAGTCCAACCCCCAGAAAAAATGTGGTCCAGAAAGGGTTTAAAAATATACATAGGTTGAGGAAAGTTCTGAAGTCAAAAGCGTGTTGTCACACTATATTTACTCCTTTTATCATACCTGCACAACGTATGACATGAAAATAAACACTACAAAAACTGAGTTAATAAGAATAGGTAGGACAGATAATCACATACTGTCACCTGATCTATTTTCACTTTACAGTAAATATAAAATGAGATCTTTAATTTATATGCCAGGAATTGTGCTTGGTGGGCACAATATAAACAGTTTGCATTATGCTGATGACACAGTCATGATAGCAACAAGTCAGAAAGAACTACAGGAAATGATGGATATTGTGGTGTTAGAAAGTGGAAGAATGGGCCTCAGTTTAAATAATGAGAAGACAGAAGTAATGGTGGTATCAAAGAAAAAAAGTCAATGGTGTTATTTTGAGACAAGTACAAACATATAAGTATCTGGGTACATGGATAACATCAGATGGAAGATGCATTACTGAGATATAAAAAACAAAATAAGACAGTCAAAAACAGCATTTTTTTTTTTTAAAAATGAAGAACATCTTGTGCAATATATCTTTGTCATTTAGGGTAAGAAAAAGAATTCTTGCTTGCTACATACATCCAGTTTTAACATACGGCTGCGAGTCCTGGACAATCGGTAGGCAGGCCAAACAATTTCTTGAGGCCTCTGAGATGTGGTTTCACAGAAAAATGCTTAAAATACCTTGAACAGCCAAAAAGAGCAACCAAGAGGTTTCAAAAGAGACAGGAGCTCGAAGACAACTAATTACAGACATCAGAAGAAGACAGTCATCATTTTTCGGCCATGTTATGAGAAGATGGAAAATGGAACATGTGGTGACCATTGGAAAGATCTGTGGAAGGTGGGATAAAGAAAGACAACGAGAAAAGATTATTGACAGTCGTGTTGCATGGCATGGAGGTGTGTCATCACACGAACTAATACATGATGTAAGAAATTGCAGATTGTGGAGAGGCATGATCACCTACGCCAGTCGACAAGGCACCTGATGATGATAATGAGGACACATAAAATGAATATTAGAATATTGAGTGACATTCAACTCCACCAGGGCTGCACAATGAGCAGTTACCACCCAGTGACACAAAATGCAACCATTCAGATGACAGTTCCCCCAGGCCAAGTCCCAGACACCCCATTTAACCTTAGGTTATATTAGGGCCCGACCACAACCAGGGTGGGATTTTAAAATGACCAAAAAAAAAGTGCATCCCATATTGGGGTGGACGGTCATAGTATACAGTCAGAACAAGTACAGGAATTCAAATACCTAGGAAATATATTTATAGAAGATGGAAGACTTGATTGAAAAATAGAAGTTTGAGTCCAGAAAGCATAATTTTGTCACATCTATTAGCAGCCCCACTGCTCAGACATCCAGATGTCTCTGCTCCAGCAACACAGCAAATAATCAATAACATCTTCATCCCCACATTATGCTGCTATCAATTTCAAACACAGATAGTGAGTATAGCACAGAAAAAGACAATATTTCTGTTAAATGAGCTGCCTCCACAATGTCACCAACAACACATTGAGGGACAAGGTACAAAATACTAGCATCAGAGGTTAGAACAAGACCATGCCTGAATTACATTGAAAGACAGAGAATGAAGTGGACTGGCCATCTAGAAAGAATACATACACAGAAAAATGAGTATGAGACCTACCACAGAACATCTGGGTAGAAGGTGAGAGGAAGACCAAAGAAGATTTTTATAGACACTATAGGTGATTTCTGCAACAACAACAATAACAACAACAAAAAAATGAACAAATTGATCCTTCAAGCCACTTGAGATTGTAAGACATGCAGAAAACCCTGACACTGGGCTATATCTAATTTAAACACTCCTTACATGCTGGCTTTCACCCTTATGGTCTACCACTTTCAAGGAAACATCATCACCTTCACAGCATCTGTGCCAAAAACATTCTCCTCAGGCACCTCTCCATCCTATGGGCTGATCCTGTCACAAGCATGATTTTCTCTGAACTTCCCCTAGCTGACAAGTTCAGGCAACATCTTTCTGATGCACACAATAGTGCCCTCAAACCACTGTCAGTACATTTAACTGTTCAGGGTCACTGTGTTCTTGATATGGAGGTTATGGTCATCGAATCTAGACACTCCAATGACTTTAAATCTCTCAAGAACGGCCTTATCTAATGGGCTTCAATTCATCCATGAGACTTAACAGCCAACAAAGTTTTAGCTATTATACTTGAGTTACAACCCTTGCTGTTCACTGCTTTTCTTATTATTTCCGGTGATCAGATTTGTGTCAGATATTCAACTGGCCAGACATATATGTAAATTCTCTGAGACATTTCCGTTAAGTGAATCTTTGGGTATTCTTGTTCATGTTTGTGGTATTTATGTAATGTGCCGATGAAGGCTGTGTAGCCAAAGTGATCACTTGTCATTTGTGTTTGTGGTCATAGAATAAATCAGGGAACATTTAAAGTAACATCTGGAGTGATCAAAGAATAAATTAGGGAACATCTAAACCATTCAAAGTAACATCTGGAGTAAGACAGGGGGGTGTGTGTTATTGCCACTCCTGTTTATCACCTACACTGACAGTATAAGCAAGGATGCCAGACCCAGGAACAAAAATAATAAAAAACATCAATGAATTACTCTTTGTTGATGACCAGGCCTTGATTGCAGATATGGCAATGAATTTGCAACAGTATCTCATATACATGACTGAATATTATAAATCAAATATGAGAATCAACATCGAAAATACAGAAGTAATGTCAATAGGAAAACAGAAGCAGGATTGAAACAACATTAGAGCATACATGTATAAAACAGGCATCTGAGTTTAAATGTCTTGGAACAACATACACTGAAGATGGTAAATTGAATGAAGAAATTGAAATCTGATGCAGTAAAGCAGGCCAGCATTGGATAATTATCTTACTCCTCAGTTCTACAAGCAAACCCTTCAGCCACTGTGTGTGAGCTTTTCACTTCACTGGTGCCACTAAGTCTTTCTAGTCAGTGTTATCTGAATTATTCATCACAGCATCAGGTAATCTCAATCAGCACAAAGAAACATCTCATACAAAGCATGTTTATTCCTAGCCAATGCAACCAGTGCCAGACGTGGTCACTCACAAAAAAACATACAAGAAAAAGAGTAACCATGGAAATGAGGTGTCTGAGAAAGGCTGTAGTAGTGACCAGAAAAGAAAAATCAGGAATGAGGTCATACTAGATAAAGTCGGCACAGAACCAATTCTAAATTACATACCAAGGCAGCAAATCAAATGGTTTGCCCACTTGGAGAGAATGCCTTATGATACTATATCATACAAGGCATATACCCAAAAAAGGAGAGGAACGTAGAGCAAGAGGTAGACCAAGACAACATCAGAGAAACTCTACAGCACCACGATGTGTCTATGGTCGAAGCAGCCACCTGACACCCAAAGCGGTAACAGAGGAAATAAAGATGAAAAAGATCACCTGAAGCTGACTGGTTATACTTTTTGTGTGCTTTTATATCTTCTCAAAACACTGTCATAAATCTGTTTTATTTGGAGTCTGTAAAATAATCTGTTGCGTTTGTTTTTTAAATTAGATGTATGTAAAATAATATTGACATGAATTTAATGTGTGTTTGCGTATGTATGATATGGAAAAGCTGGTTGTCAACAATTCATCATACATACTAAAGTTAATAATGGCTGTATTGTTTCTGTTTGCACCTAGGGATCTTGAATCAAACAAACAGACATTGTTGCACAAGGGAAGCAGAATGAAATTATTGACAACTTTGAGACCTATGACATCCTGAGGATCAAGCTTCCAGTCATCATTTTACACAACAAGAATGTTTTTAAAATTTAACATAATTACACTAGGGAAAGTTTATGGTAAATTATCTGAAGTCCTATTTGAGCACCAAACAGTGGAAGGTGTTATGCTGTGTTTTTGTTCCTACTTGAGTTGCTGAGTCTGCAAGTCTATTGAGTGGTTTGCTGACATTACTGAGGCTGTTATCTGATAGTTGCTAACTATGTTTCCCTGCAATTTTTTTTTGCAATACAGAAAGCATAGATCAAAGTAAATCAGTGGATCTGAAAGACCATTTTTTTTTTAATCAATCACAACTTCATAGTAAAGTTGAGCAACTCTGAAACCATATAATGAAATGCAAGAAATTATAGTATTGCTTACAAAAACAAAAAACGAGAAGAAATTGTGTGGAAAACATTTTAAAATTATATCAGCTGATCACATGCACTAAACAACCATGTACGAAAAGTTATATCATTACTTCTTCTTCTTCTTCTTCTGCCTTTCTATCCCCCAATGGAGCATAGGCCCTGAACCAACTCATGCCAAGTCGTTTTATCCTTCGCCATTACATGGAGCTCTCCCCATCTTTTTAACTTCATTTTCCAGCTCTCTTCGCCATGTGTTTTTTTTGGCCTTTCTTTATATTCCAGGTGCCAATTCTGGAGGTTTTCCTGGGTGAGATGAGGTATGTCAACGATCCAGACTCCTTTCAGCTTTCTTCACACCCTGTTATACTTCTTCTACTTGAAAAGCCTTCCTTCATCTTGGTTGGCTAGGTTTTACTTGCTTCTCTTTTTGACTTATCCATGGTGGGCGGTTTTTGTGGCTATTGTTTTTACAGGATGAGTTAGCCAACCTCAAGCCGAACCCTACCCTAAGTCGCTTCTTACAACATGCCTGGTATATCATTACTAACTGCAAGCAAATAGACACACATATTTTCCCCATGAAAATAGGTTGTACAAGTTTGTGGAATGATATAAAAACCTTTAACTCTTTGAGTCCCAAGGAACGCATCATACGTTCATAGGTTCCTACCTAGAAGCGCAATGAACGCATGATGTGCTGATTTTATTACTTTCTTTACTACCCCCTGGGCCTGTGATGCTAAAACCTCTGAGACTCAAAGAGTTAAGTAAGACACTGCTATACACACTGCTATACACACTGCTATACACACTGCTATACACACTGCTATACACACTGCTATACACACTGCTATACACACTGCTATACACACTGCTATGTGCCTCTTCATGGCATTTGATTTGAGGAGAGAAACCTAGTGTTGCTAGATCAATAACAGAGAATAGAGTAGCAAAGGGTCACTGCATATTTAACCATCAAACCCAGAGACATGTCAATTCCAGTATCATCATCCATTACAAATCAGTGAGATGCTGCTAAACTGGCATTGCTGCTTTGACCACTTGCCAGCAAGCCTGGTTAATACACACATGTCTTTGCCTTCATGAAGTGCTTTCATCTCCTCCTCAGTAGCTTCACAAGCATAAAATTACTGATCACTCCCTTGATATATTGATAAACCATGTTTACCATTTGTGGTTCCTGTATGGCAGCTGCAGATTGCACATCGGTATCTACAAACCTGGAGTTATTACTTTGTGATATTTTGTTGTGATCTGGCTTTCCTGTCCATTGTTAGACCGATCATAGCAACCACTGTGTTGCTCCTTGCCTTGAGTCACTGCAAAGATAAAAGTTGCAAAGTCAATTAATGATGCATCTAAAACTTAATTAAACTATGAAATCATTGACAAAAAGATGGAAATACCTAAAAAGAGGATGTTGGATATCTAAATTGTACGTGTCAGAGAAATAACTACATCAGATATTATTTTTTATAATCAGATAAGAAAGTTTAAGAAGGCCTCTTCGTGCGTGTGCCACACACACACGTGCATACACATGCACACATACATATAAAAAAAAAATGACAGGCAAATGCTAGACAGTGAGTAAACTATCACTGCTCCCACTTAGTAGAGTTAAAGCTGGGAGATGCAGATTCAAGTGTGACAGGTTAAAAAGTTTATAGCTGTTTAAATTATCAGAATGGCACAATAAACATGCCTTGTGTATTGCCTTGTTATAAATTAAAAGCTGAAGTTATTTTCTTTGTTTTCTGCTCCATACATTCTCAGAAATTAGCATCTGTGCTTTAAAAAAAAAAAATCAGTTTGTCTTAAGATCTCTAGGTTGCCAGTTTTCTTGACTTGTAGTGTTGGGCAAATGCATTCCTGTTAGCCAAAATACAGGGGTAGCCAGAATACAGGGGTAGCCAGAATACAGTGGTAGCCATAATACAAGGGTAGCCAGAATACAGGGGTAGTCAATACAGGGGTAGCCAGAATACAGGGGTAGCCATGATACAGGTCTCTGGTGTATGTGGTCAGCTGACATTTGTTTGACCCAGTAAGAAAGTGCCTTTAGTCGTACATATTTTATAGTTATTGACAAAAAGTAATCTATTCACTTCAAATCATTGTTATCATAATGCTATAAGTTAGTTAATTCTTACAATATACTTCCTGTTAAAAACTATTGTTTTAATTTTATAATTATTTACTAAGAAGAGATGTTATAGTGGTTTCCCCCTGACCTCCACCAGTTAGAACAAGAGTTTGCCACCTTACACATCTTGCTCTTGCCTAAATACAGCATTTGTGATGATGATGATAATAATAATATTGGCAATAATGTTATAATGGCCACACACAAAATTATACACTGGAAAAAATTTGAAAAGTAGAAACAAAGATTTAAAAATATAACTTCTGTACACCCTTGTGTGGGTTCTAGGGCCCCATTTTGGGGGAAACAAGAATAGACCCACTGCCTCCCCAAAAGCATGTCGTAAGAGTCGACTAATTGGGGAGCTTCCTTTGAAGTCGGAGTGCATCTGCTGGAGAGGCAAGGAACCAACAGTCTGTATTCAAGAGAATGAGATCTGTAAAACTGATGCACATGCAACACTCAGGTTCGGGAGCAGGACTGCAGTTCAGTAGTGGACGAGCAACCAGAACTTTCCGCCAAAGTTTACAGCTGGTGAACGCCAAGAAGAAGAAGACTTCTGTACATGGTTGGAAAGAAAGGGGGGGGGGGGGGAGGGGCAGAGCATTAGCCTCCATACAAATTTTCTAGTCCCCTTTCCATTATTATTTTGGGTGGAAGGGGGGGAGGGGGGCCTCAAAGTGCTCCCAGGGCTTAATGCCTCTGTTTATAAACCTTTGTATTTGTGTTTATTTTCTTTTGTTTGAAATCACTAATTCTACTTTTTGTTTGGTTTGATGTCACTAACATTGACAGTGATTATATTCAGTTGACCATCTTATTTTCTACTAAAACCAGAAAACATATTTTAACGAAATGATCACTTGAACAAAGAAGACACAAACAATAGACTGCACAATTTATTGCCTGGCAAATTTCGCTGTATCTCTTCAGGTGCATACTACAGCAACAATTAATTAAAATGAAGCAAATAGCTGAATCCTAGAAACTGAAACCCAAATTCGAGTACAATCTAAACTGTTTCACCAAGGACTGTTACCTGGCGAAATATGCCAGGCAATGAATTGTTCAAATTCACATCGGGGAAACACTGCTTTGAAATGATCGTTGCAGTACATCAAATGAATTTGCACAATAACAATATGTTTTAATAGTTATGCATGTAACTTTGATATGCTAGCTTTGACTTGCAACAGAATGGTAATGATGTGTTATCTGAGTGCTGGGTTCTAGATTATTCCAATCTGAAAGTGTTGATCACTGCCTAGACACCCTTTTGATGAGGTCATCTAGCTTCAGCACAAGGACACGGTGCAAGATTTGTCTGCCCCTGAAAGACAAGAAGATCACAGCATAGTGGATCAGCACAGTGAAGTTTCTAGAAGCATGGGTAGAGACTAGTGTATACAAGATTGAAGTCTCTCTCTCTCTCTCTCTCTCTTCCATCCACACACTGGACTGCAAGTTAGTTCACCAAAGATGTGTCCTCATATGACTGTTTGATATGACTGTTTGATATGACTGAAAGAGATTTCTGGATTTTGTTTCTATCTGATTCTTATCCTTGAGGTGTCAATTGTTAATCCTGCAGACCAGAATGCTGGGAAGGAACACCACCACCAGGTGTGCTCAGTGATTGGTTGACTGAAGAGATCTCCTCAGGTTCTATCTATCTTCTTTTACCCCACTAGGACATCACGCAAGCGATAAACACTCGATGACACAAAGTGATGAGGATCACCCGTGGAGAGGTCCCAGAAACCGCGCTCAGCCATTAGACCATATCTATGGTCAGGCTATATTGCGGACCCTGGCAAGAGCCAGGGTGGGGCTTCAAAACAAAGAAAAATTGCATCTCACAAGGAGATAACAGAATATTAACTCCTCGAGTTGTTGAAGACTCGAACCTAGTGTGGCTATATAGCGAGTTAGACCAAACACTTGAACCCACTATAACCGCATGTAGTTTAAGTTAATAGATTGTGAACACTGGCTTTTGGCTAAGTTGACTGATGTGTTACTTTGTGTGTGTGTGTGTGTGTGCTAAATAGTACTAGATTAAAACACTGAATATCATACTTACTGGATTGAGTTTAAACTTCTGATGAACTAGATTGTACTAATCAACAATCATTTGCATTTAATGCTATCTAGGTTTGATATCTGTGTCAGACAGCACAAATATAAATATGTTTCTATATATTAGCAGAGCATGTTTTTATCTGTGGTAATTGCCTGTTCACCTACTGTGTGTGTGTGTGTCTGTGTGTGTGTCTGTGTGTGTGTGTGTGTTGCTGAAGTGCCTGTTTTTTGGTTGCCTATAATGACAGGTCAGCATCCATGGCTTCTGCATTGCTGACATGCTTTGTAATTCCAAGGTGCTGGCTTCAATCCCAGCTGTGGGTCACTTTCTAGCAGACTGCCTTGCAAGGGTACCAGCATTGATATCCAGAGGCGACCATTGAGAAAGCAATGGCAAACTACTGAACATAAAATTGCTTAGTGAAATCACAGCCCAACAAAATGCTGGGTTGGTTATTATGACTCATTCCCTGTGCATGGATGAATTTAAGATGAGTGAAAGTTTGAATTGCAACACTCCACCTCCACTGAAGGAACTGGACTAATGCCGCAGTCAGTTAGATACTAGACACAGTCCTGGATTTCCAAGAATATGGCAATATTTGTCTCGTATTATAAATTAAGAATAATTGCACTTGGTACCCACAGGAAAAGGAAAGGGTTTTAAGATGTCTATATTACTTTAAATAATGAATTGTTTGACAGGGAAGGTGACCACTCATGTCAACCTCCTCCTGGTAAAGAATTATTAAAGAGCTCCCACCAAATGTAATTCTATCTAACAGTTAAGTTAAACATGCAAGAACCCATACACTTGGAATTTGACACTTGATAAACTGAATTATTATACTACCAGTCATTTAGATGACATTTGTCAGTTTGCAATATTTGAACAAACAGTTACTGGCTGATAGTATGGTGGTGGTAATGAGATGCTTCAGCTAGAGCAATGAACAGAGATTAGAGTGATGATTTTGATGAGGGTGATCAGTTTATAAAGAAAAATACTACATGTAAAGTAATTTCTGGTTTCGGAAAATAAAACCTCTAACAGCCCTCTATATATGTTTTGCCAGCCTGCCGAGCGCTCTACACAATGTAGGTTCCAATACTAGAACTTATGCTAAGTGCTGACTGGTCCTTGCCCCTGATGGGATCTGTAATGAATAAAACAAGCACACGTGTGTAGTTTTAACAATCCCTTCACTATTGACTGTGACACACCGTAATACAAACGTATTTCATCTCTTCTCACATTCTCTCTAGTCTAGTCTAAAGGTCTTTTGTCTCACACTGAAGTCCTACATAGGTTGCCTGCCCTTTCCAGTCCTATCATGATAGTTACAGACCTATAAGTCTGTTGTCCATCTTCACTCAGATTTTAAAACTGGCTGACATTGTTTTGTCATAGACATTTGGTAACAGGTTATGTGCTGAAAATCAAAAAATGTATGTTTGCAGGCTGTTCCGAATATTATTTTTCCGTGACTGTCAATGAAATAATCTCATAGTTTTCCCTTTGGTTGTCAATCCCCTGAGTAGGTAAACACATTTCATTAAGTACATGGTGGGCTATCAAAACCGTCACCACATGGCTGCACACGTGGGCATCATATCCCCACAATCAGTACACATAGTTTTCATTTCATTATAAAAAATATCAGTATTCAGGTCCTATTTTATAAACACGAAAACACGCCCCCCAAAAAACTGTAATACAAACATTCAAGAAAAAGAAACAGTTTACCAGCTCCCTAACTGCGATAGCTGAATACTCACGAAGAACTGTTTCAAGCAGAATGTGTATTTAGAAATTCAGGAAAGATAGAATAGGATAGCTAGACTCTTTATCGATATATAACAGAGTGAAAATAATATTCAGTCATACCTGGAAATATTCCACAAATTTGACCGAAAAGACTCACACAGCTGGGATATATTCTAGTGTTTGACAGACTTAGTCAATGGCATGCTGGCAACAGTCTGAATTGAATTCACGACTCCTCACTGTATTCATCGTTTCCCTCATCTCAGTTAGCAGAGTTTAGCTCCTGTCCTTATTCGTAAAACTCTTTCCTTTAAGCCCCAACCACTGAGGTACCTTCAGGCTACAGTTATCTTTCTTTGTGGCGGTCGGCCAATTACTGACTGCCTGCTTCTCATCAAACATTATTCAGTAGGACTAATCTAGTAGTACCTAGTGTCAATAAAGGGTGTGAAAATCCAGGCAAGTGTTTTCCACTGGAGCCCCAGTGTCTGGAGGTTCGTTTATTATTGCCCTGGTTAGTTCCTGCTGAGTTGGCAGGTTCAGAAGGGCCAAGACCGATCATGTAATCTTTTTGACACCACTGTTTCCTCAGGTGGACTCGGCTGGTCATATTATGTAACTTTAGGCTAGGACTAGTCTCTTTGTCTGGTCTAAGAACTAGGAACTGTTTTTAATCCCACATAATTTTAGAATTTAGGATTAAAAAATAGTAAATTTAATTCTTTATTGAACAGATTAAATTATTAAACATAGTAAATTGTTAAATCACTGAGGTTGAAGTTGGTCGTATTCAGGACCAGTGTTTCCACACTCAGTGTTTTCCAAGAATGTTAGTACACCTCTCGGGGGCATAGTTTTTCCAGTGCTAAGTTGAGTTGGTTCCAGAACGGACATCACAGCTCTCGGGGCATTCCGATAGGCCCTCTGTCCCCATCTTCAGCAGCCAGTTAAGAGTTCTGATACTAATGGTGCCAGTAGCATTCTGATTAAAAGTCTGTCTTGCCTTTCCTTTGAGTATCGAGCATCTGCCAGAACCTCTCGTCACGCTTCCCTGCATCAATCTCACCAGACTGTGGTGATCCATCTGCTCCTCCGAACTGTAATGCTCTCCCACAAGGCAATAACCACGTCTGCCTAATCATACATCAGTATTCCACTAAGTTGAGCAGAGCCAGCTAGTCTGTCCGCCTGTTCATTTACCAACACACTGGCTTGTCCCGGTGACAAAATCCAGACAATACTCCTCACTCCTGTCCTCCGCAGCGAAACATGCCACTCTGCACGAAGCATACCTGTTCTGATCTTCCTCACCATGCTTTCTGAATCAGTTACAATCACGATGTGTGTGTTTGTCGTGTTCTCTAGCCAGCGGAAAGCTGCAGTGACCGCCTCCACCTCCATTCTTAAGCTGGATGTTGTGGTATCATATGCTAAGCTCTCCTGTACTAAACGTCGACCATTAACTTTTGCTAAGAAGCCCCAAGCACTTCTTTTGACTCTTGACACTGAACCGTCTGTTTAAATGATCAGATCCTCTGAGCGAGCATTATCTTGAATTAATTGCTGAATTTCCACCTCTGTGGCACCTGCTGGCCAGTCTCTGCATTCCCGGCTCAGCGTGATTATGACTCTACACAAGTCTGACTGCTCAGGTGGAACTTTGACCCACTCTTCTCCTCGCCTAATGTTCTCAAGGATGCACACCTGTCTGATTGTGTCTTCTGCCTGAGCCATCCATGACTTCCCTCTTATCAGCCTCTGACCCTTAACTGCACCCAGAGCTACGTGCAAAGGGTGGTCTGTGTCTGCAGCTACCTTGATATATGATTTCGTATGCATTCACCTTGTGCCTACCTGCAACAGTCAGCAAACCAAGGATGTATCGCATACACGCCACTGGGGTGTCTGGTGCAACCCAGAGTGACCCGCATAGCTGCGTTCTGTATGCGCTCTAGTTTGTCCATCTGACTCTTTGAGACGGTAAGCAGTCCTAGGCCACAATCAACCACTGACAGGATCAGGTGCTGGTATAGTGTGAAAAGCATTCTCTGCTCTATGTCAACTGCAGCCATAGTCTTAAGTGCACCAAGTCTTTTTTGGAATCTTGTCACAACACTCTCCACATGGTCTTTAAAGGACAGGCTCCTGTCAAATGTAATTCCCAGATACTTCAGTTTGCTCTCTCTGTTGACGTTTCTACTATCTATCATGAGACTTGGGATATTGGCTCTAACAATCCTGTTGTCTAGAGAACACCACAAAACAGACGCATTTTCCGGGTGGACGACAGCCCTTATTTATGTACACCACTCAGTCACTTTGTCTGCTGTCGCTTGTAGCTTCCGGGCTGTTTGTTCCCTTTTTATTTTCCCTGCCTATATGCAAGTATATCATTCGCAAAAAAAACAGTATCCTTCAAACTCCTAGTGCTTCTTGCTCGTATTCACGTTAAAGAGCACAGGCGAGATGGCGGATCCCTGGCCAAACTCCATGGTTCTGAGGTCCATGAGCCCAATCGGAGAGCAATCCGACGTGAATGCAGGACAGCTGCAACCCAATTGACCAGCGAGGGACTGACCTTCTTCTCCTTCAGTGCATTCATCAAGATGTCATATCTCACTCTGTTTTAAGCATCCTCGAGATCCAGTGCTATCGCCATAGTTTCCTGTCTGTTCTGGAACCACTAATAGACGTCAAAAGCAAACTTGGCCGCATTTATCCATGTGTCCTTTCCCGGCCTGTAGCTTCACAGACCTTTTGAGAGAAGCATCCCTTTCCAAAATTGTTTTGCAGCTTTACAGCAATTATATTCTCCAAGACCTTACCAAATGTGTTTTCTAAGGTGATGATTCTAAAGCCACTAAGCTTAGAATGATCTTTAAAAGGTTTTGTTAGTGGAATTAGATAGCTGTGCACCCAGTTCTACATCGGTCAAAGCCTCCATGTGGCCCTGGTACAATGTCTTTAGCCTTTTTCTAAATTTGTTTAATATCTTCTACTCGTATCATGTCTTCATAATCTATATTCTTTGAGGTACCAGCTTCCTCTCTAACTGCATTCCTGATGTCTACATCATTATGATCTGTCTGAGCTATAAAACTATGGAGAAAAGCCTCCCCTTTCTCCTTGTCTGTTGTCATACACTCATCATCGTCTCTACAAATTGTTCCCACTGTCATAGGCCGATCTTTTCTTTGCCTCTGCCTTTGCAGTTTCCAGAATTTCCCCTAGCGTTTTATCGCCTCCCAGATTATTCACAAAAGTTTCCCACTTTGCTCTTTTAGCCGCTGCAGCACAACGCTTTAAAACCTCCCCCCTATCTTTTTTTTTTTTTTACTTTTTTACATTCTCCGCCATCTTCACTTCCTCTCGTGAGCTTGAGGGTCGTACTTTCTTTAGCTGCTTCACTGCAGCTAAAGAAATTCCAGTGATTTGTAAATGTTGACCTTAACTGCGATGCTGTTTCTGCTCTTTCTCATCGTATTCAGCTGGGACATGGCGGTTGTTGCCATATCAAGTCTTGATCTCTTTAGCACAGCTGCCATCGTTACATATGTACGAGCCATGATATTTAAAGGTTTCAACTTCTAGTTTTTCCCCCTTTTATCTATATGTTGATAGGTTGATTATTGTGACTTTTTACCAGAAACTTTCTTTTCTTGGCATCAATTTCCATGCCATATTTACTACAGACTGTCTCTAATTTTGTAGTTAGTTCTTGGAGTTCTGTTTCGAAACCAGCCATGAGATCAGTGTCGTCTGCAAAACTTATATAGTTATCTTCCGCCAATGGATATAGATTCATGATTTTGTAGTGTTTCTCTCATGATGTGTTCCAAATACAAATGGAAAAGGACAAGGAATAGTATGCAGCCCTCTCTCACTCCGACACTGGTTTTGAAAGAGGACAGAGTTGCATCCAATTGTAAGTAACCTGTTGGAACCACAACAGAAACGAGCGGCCAACTGTGAACATCACTGTAACGGGAGAACTATTAAAACAAGTAACAGTTGAATACTTTGGTCACATTAAAAGACTTTTTAAAAACCATACTGGAGGAAAAGGTCGAAGGCAAGAGAGCAAGAACAGGGCAATAATACACGTTTGAAGACAACATCAAGAGATGGACGGATAGAAGACTGAAAGAGTGTCAACCAGGACAACATCAAGAGATGGACTGACAGAAGACTGAAAGAGTGTCAACCAGGACAACATCAATAGATGGACGGACAGAAGACTGACAGAGAGTCAACCAGGAACACATCAATAGATGGACGGACAGAAGACTGACAGAGTTACAGACGGATCAGTTATACGCCAAAGAAGAAGCGCATGGGCATTTACAGTACGCTCAGCGGGCAGAACAGTCAAAGAAGCCAACGGCGCCTTCTCCATGACAACCAGCAGCATGACGATGGAGGTGATGGCAGTGACGCAAGCGTTTGCCTGGCTTGAAACACAAAATACACCCGCATATGTATACTCAGTGATTCAATGAGTATGATCCGGAGGGTTCAGGCAGGTTCAGTGCGAAGACAATGGCTTGAATCAATTCAGAAGTCCACTGTGCGAGGAGTCACCTTTATTTTTGTTCCGGGACACGCAGGCGTCGATGGAAATGAAAGAGCTGACAGGTTGGCTGGATCCGCTATCACTACCGACGGTCGGCCTATGGATCATGCTGATATTATCAATGCCCTCAGAGAAATGGGAAGGATAGAGGACTTTGGTGGCAGTAAATCCACATCACTCGCCAGAATGGCAGACTTGGGAATTAAGATCGGCACAGCAAAAAACGAGACGCACACCGGACACGTCAGAAGACTTGTTAATCAACATAGAACTGGTACTATTAGCCATCGGACGTTGGGATTCATACTGAGGGGAGGATCTGAGCACCTATGGACATGTCCGGAGTGCAATGATGATAACCCAACTAACTAACTAACTAACTAACAAGACTGACAGAGTGTCAACCAGGACAACATCAAGAGATGGACGGACAGAAGACTGACAGAGTGTCAACCAGGACAAGGGACAGATGATGTTGGAGATCCATTGCACCCAACCTTCACTGTGGAGCCTGTACCGAACTGACTGAGTTATAAGTGGTTCAAAGCTGCCACCGGCCGCATACCTAATTGCATTTCACATATTTTCAGCATATGTGTTGAGTGGGGGAGGGGTGTCAAAACATTACCCTTTTTTTTTAATTCCTGGTATCGCCGGGCTTCATCTTTGTCTCCACCGCTGCCGTCTGTTAAGACATTTCCTCTGATTGGTGCATTCGAAGCTCTTGCCGATCCCTGGCCTGTTAACACCGCCCCACATATTTGACCAAACAAGCTTTCGCTGCCTAAATTCTCCTAGCACGGTTAACGGAATTTTAGCCAGCAGTGGAAAAGACCAATATGTTGTAGCGGTTCATACTTTAGTCATAATTAATTGTCTGCCAAATTGTTATTTACTGCTGTTAGCATTACTGGGGTAGGGGCGTTAAGAGTCTCAGGTACACTTAGGAGCAATGACCAAACACACGGCAGAGGGGGACACAGATGTAGAAGGCACAGCTGCAAAGTTTCTGCTAGACTGGGAGCCTGTTTCAAGCAGAATAATTAGAGCAAGGTTTAGTACAAGATGTATTCAAATGACCATCATTCCATGTTATGCTCCACAGGTGATCCTATGATGTACAAGAGACACCCCTAATGTGTGCATGAGATCCATCCTCGCATTGCCGACTATTGCAGATAGACTAAAGGTGCTGCAGGTGAAGTCATACATCAGAGTAGCTGCATAAAAAGAACACCCTTTGTATGAAGCTTTAGCTGCAGGCAAGGGTCAGAGGCTGAAAAGGGGCAAATCGTGGATGGCCAAAGCAGAAGACACAATAAGACAAGTATGCATGCTGGAGAACATTGGGCAAGGAGTGGGTCAGAGTACCAGAGGAAAGGTTCGAGAGTTATGATCACATTGGGCTTGGAGTGCAGAGAGTAGCCAGCGGGTGCTACGGATGTTGAAGTCCAACAGTTAATTCACGACAATTCACGCCCAAGTGATCTAATTATATATACAGATGGTTCGATGGTGAGAGGAACGAGAAGTGCCTGGGGATTCGTATCTAATGCCAATGGAAAATCTTTAGTGCAAGACAGCCTAGCATACGCCATCATAACATCTAGCATGAGAATGGAGGTGGAGGCGGTAACTGCAGCTCTCCGGTGGCTAGAGAACAAGATGCATACACATGTCGTAATTGTAAAAGTCTATGAAAGCATGCTGAGAAAGGTGAAGACATGGATGCTTCGAGCAGAGTGGCAAACTTCACTGGGACGGTCACGGGTAGTGAGCATACTTTGGATTTTTTTCTCCGGGCGAAGCCGGAGTAGAGGGTAATGAACAGGCAGACAGACTGGCTGGATCTGCACAACTGGAATTGATACATGACAAGGCAGATGGGGTCAAGGACCTTTGAGAACAAGCAACGGAATTAGTTGAGAAACAAGATTATTATGGCCTTGAAAGAATGAGGTACCTGGGTGTAAACAGAGGATCTGGTCGGCCCACTACACTCAGAGGAAAGGCAAGACAGACATATAACCAGATTGTGACCAGTGCTATCAGTATTGGAACTCTGCGCTGGCTGCTGAAGATGAGGACGGAGCACGCATGAAAAAACCCACAAAATGGCTAAGCTGGTACTTCTGTTCTGGAGCGACTTCTGCACTTACATTCAGTGTTGCTACTTTGGATGTTTTACATTCAGATCTAAATATTTTCTCTTGCATCTAGACGGTGTTTCTGACATCTTGATGGTAGATGTAATTCTCATTCATTCATTCATTCATTCAGTAGCATGTCCCTCGCGAAACCTCGCTGCCATAACAACCCTCCGGAAAACCTTCCTATCCTGAGCAAGATGTCCTGCGTCTGATACACCCAAGATGTAATTCTAGACTTTTTTAATTTGGAGTTAGATATTTTATAGATTTTTTTTTTCTGTCAGTGTCAGTTTAATAATAATTACTGTATCAAATATTACACATTTGTATTTTGGTCTAGGCACGTACATTGTGGTAAGTGCGATTACTTAAACTTTGAACTCACTTAGGTCACCGCTCAACAATCTGGCAGTCCCGTTACTGATTAAGGTTAGTTGCTTATCCTTTACAGGACGTTGCAGGCAAATTTACGTCCAGTAGTTTGTCATTGCTCTCTGGACGGTCGGCTTTCTTGATACCACTGTCGAAACCAACACAAGACGCATGACCCGCAGCTGGGATAGAACTCGGCATCCCGTCATTACGAAGCGTTCGCATCGACATAGCCACAGAGCCGACGGTATTGATTAAGAGCGCGCGTAAATCATACTAACTTTGTTTGAACTGTATCCTCATTGTGTTGTGAACTATAACTGTGATGCTGACTTTGTTGTTCTTTTTCATGTGATTTTTCATCTTCGTATGTATCTTTCACTTTGAAAATCCTTTCAACATGCCAAAAGTAAAGCAATATGAGCAAACAAAGACGGGGTGATGGCAGTTCCTGGAAATACGACTAAGACTCATGTAAGTACCGCAAGTGGGAAAGTTAAGCGAAAATACAAGACTTAAAGAGTTATTTAGAGACTAAAAGGCATACAATTGCAGTTCCATTCAAAGATATTACACCGCTGACCGCTGATTTCAGAACTACACCAAATAAAAAATCATCAAAAGTTAAAGGATCTGTCGGAATGTTTTTTAAGTTGTCATTGTGCAATTTCGAACTGTGACCATTTAATTGATTAGTTTAAAAACACTATTTCTGAAAGTAATGTTACTGACGGCGTAAAAATGCACCCTAACAAGTGTACACATATTATAAGTAATACTTTACTTTCTGACTTTGAAAAGATTTAATCAGTGAAATTTCTACAAATAAATATTGTTTATTCTGAGACGAATCGAATGAAACATTTGTTATGAAAGTGCTTGGCGTGTGTATTATATATTAGAGCAACCGAAAAGACAAAGTAGTTGTCGTCCCATCATTTAAACAGACAAGGTATGAATCAAATCTTCTATCTTTCTACTTTTTTCTTTGAGTGCCGATCAATACACTTTCTGTTACTTGATTAATTCATAAGGTCTGAATCAACCATGGGGCCAGCCAGGGCAACTCCCTGTCGGTTTTCCCCAGTAGTTTCTACATATCTTGGACTAGTTTAACTGGAAAAGTGTGATGCAGAAAGTATTGTTCAGGAACTAAAGAAACCTTTAATCAGCAAACAGTTAGACTTGACAAATTTGGCTGCAATTGGTACTAATAATGCCTCTGTGATGATTGGTATCATTAGTAGCGTTTGTGCCAAATTGAAGATATCCCATCTTTAATCCTTATAAAATATGTGTGTCATTCCTTGCAGCTAGCATATCACATGCTTCATCTAAATGTTTACCAAAATGATTGTATTGCTGAAACACATAACTGATTTTCCAAATCATCTGTCAGACAACAGCAATACAATAACTCAAAGCATTAAATTATGGTTTCGCACCACTAAACATTTTGTCAGATTGCAAAAATAGATGGTTATCAATTCAACTAGCTGATGAAAGAATTGTGAACCAATGGTTGGAGTCGAATACACACTTTGAAATAACAAAAGTGAAAAGTACTACACAGTTGAAACACTATATGGAATGTACAGTGATGAAACAAACTTAGCATTCCTTCTCTTTTTGCAGAGACTGGCCAGCAGGTGCCACAGAGGTGGAGATTCAGCAATTAATTCAAGATAATGCTCGCTCAGAGGATCTGATCATTTAAACAGACGGTTCAGTGTCAAGAGTCAAAAGAAGTGCTTGGGGCTTCTTAGCAAAAGTTAATGGTCGACGTTTAGTACAGGAGAACCTAGCATATGATACTACAACATCCAGCTCAAGAATGGAGGTGGAGGCGGTCACTGCAGCTTTCCGCTGGCTAGAGAACACGACACACACACACATCGTGATTGTAACTGATTCAGAAAGCATGGTGAGGAAGATCAGAACAAGTATGCTTCGTGCAGAGTGGCATGCTTCGCTGCGGAGGACACGAGTGAGGAGTATTGTCTGGATTTTTTCACCGGGTCCGCCGGTGTGTTGGGAAATGAACAGGCGGGCAGACTAGCTGGCTCTGCACAACTTGGTGGAATACTGCTACACGACATGGCAGACGTGGTTAGTGCCTTGTGGGAGAGCGTGTACAATTCGGAGGAGCAGATGGATCACCAAAGTCTGGTGAGATTGATGCAGTTGGGGGTGACGAGAGGTTCTGACAGATGCTCGAGGCTCAGAGGAAAGGCAAGACGTTTAATCAGAAAGCTACTGGCACCATAAGTATCGGAACTCTTCGCTGGCTGCTGAAGAGGGGGACGGAGCGCTTATGGGAATGCCCCGAGTGCTGTGATGTCGGTTCTTGAATCAAATCAAATCAGTCTCTTTTTGCAACCTATTCTAATGGAAGTGCAAAAAGGTAATAAATTGTTGGAATCTAAACATGTTGAAAAAGTTAAATTACTTGACGATCTCACTTTGTATTTCACTCAGTTGGTAAAAGACTGGTACTGCCTTCTTCTAAAGCTGATTTGCTCACTTGCACTATAGAGAGCTTTTTGGCTACCAAGTCATACCTTGGATTTTAAATCAAATAAAAATTTGATGATTCAAAAACATAAGGACTGTTAACAGAAAAGGAAGAGAACAACTCAAGAGAACAACTCAAGATTTCCTTTTCCGTATCCCATTTTTTAAGTAATCGAAGCAGACTTCTTGAAAATGTATTGAAACAATATTTAACTCTTTTCTGTAAGCAACATACTTCAGCCAGTAAAGGACATACCTAAATATTGTAAAGTTATTAAATTGTTAGGGGCTACTGATAATAGTGTCGCGGAAGCAGAATATTAGTTAATCAAAATAAACTTAGTTGAATGGACAAACAAAACAGAAACTGTAGCGTTTTAGAGTGAGAAGAGACAATTTTTAAAGATGCCTCATCAAACAGTCCATTTTGTAAGCTCTTTGAATGTTCCATGTCTACCATGATACTATCCCACTCAAATGCTGACATAGAAAGAGTTTTCAGTGCTATGAATTGTATCAAATCTAACCTAAGAAATACAATTAGGCCTGATGGAGTTGGAAAATGCTGTTCAACTTATCAACTCCCTGATTGTCTATTAAAAGAAATTGGAACAGCTAAAGCATACCAGAGTCATTTTGGATCTGAAGCTTCAACTTCATCATCCAAGCTAAGTTTATCCTATGTATCTTGTAAGGCAGACTTCAGTAAAGATGAGGACATGATTCTATAGGGTAAGTCATTTCAATAGATGTGTAATTTCGGACTCTTTCTATTTAGGATCTTTTTCTAGATGTTTCCAACTCAAATTTAGATGTTTTTAGATATTTTTTGACTCCGTTATGGATTTTTGTGTCAAAGAAAAGTGGCAACACTGCTCAACACCCACAAACATGGCTGCCGGTGCATCCCACCTTAATTCATCGAAGTTGAATTTAGGAATATTGAGAGAATTTTACAGACGCGAATTTTTAGAAAGCATTGATAAATGCATTGGAACCAAGGTAATATTTTGTTAGTATGTTTAGTGTTGTGTTAAAATAAGGCTGACACTATATAATTATATTGTTATCAACAACTGTCATTGTCTCCTTTACACCAACTCGGTTCTCCTTAAAACTACGGCCACTTATTATGGAGTACACCGGAGTTCAGTCCCCTGGCCGCATTGCAATTACGGAGTTAAATAGAGGGAACGGAACAAATGACGTAATTACTGTGTGTTGGCGATAGCGTGAACCGATGACGTATTCACTGTGTGATAACTCTTTGAGTCCCAGGGGGTTTAGCATCACAGGCCCAGGGGGTAGTAAAGAAAGTAATTATATCGATGCATCATGCGTTCATTGGGATTCTAAGTAGAAACCTATGAACGTATGATGTGTTTCTTGGGACTCAAAAAGTTAAGTGTGTTGGCGATAGATGCACTGCTGCCATACAAGGGTTAGGGTTAGGGTATTGGTACTCCTTAAAACTATGGCCACTCCTAACCCTATACCCTAGTATGACAGCAGTGCATCTATCGCCAACACACAGTAAGTACGTCATTTGTTTCCTTCCCTCCTTTCCACTCCGTAATTGCAATGCGGCCAGGGGACTGAACTCTGGCGTACTCCATAATAAGTGGCCATAGTTTTAAGGAGAACCCCCAACTCTTTCACTACCAATCAGTGGTAATGGTATAGTTGGTACTAGTACTTAACACATTAACACTGTCATGCATGAGGTGAGGCAAGGGGGTTTCACATTCGAGGACCAAATGTCACAATAGCATTTTGAAATCTTACAAATGTAACCAATTACAACAGATCACACTAGTACAGTTGATTTGCAACATAGTGTACTGTATGATATTATGATACACATATGACCAGTAATGATTAGTGAATAATAATAATAATAATATATATGACACACCCTATGTTATTTTGTTGTCAACCAAAAGTCCGTGCCCTGTGTGCCTAAGGTCACTAAGAATGGCCAGCATTGGTCGTTTGAAAAGTTGCATTAAGATGATTAAGACTGTCTGATTCTATTGACAAATAAAGAATGAAACTGTTTAGCAGTCCTGTAAGAATGCAACCAGAAAAAACAACTGCATATAAGATTTTCTACAGCAGAACATCTGTGAAGATGACCTTCTTTTCCTTCCTCTTTGTTCACCGGCTTTAAGCTCTGGTGGAAAGTCAGCGATATTAAACCCTAAGCCTTCGGTGGACCTACACGTGCCTATTGGCTGAATGACTGTGGGTTATTCAGTCGTGAACATGGAACATCTGGTTAGCGGATGGGAAGGCGCCAGGCATAGGGACTTGGTCAGGACATCCCCTGCCTCTTACTAGCATGCAGGCAATACTAGGGTGACCGTTTACTTCCTGCATTGAAAGATTATTTTTTATGGATTTTGAATTTAATAATAAAAAGAATCCTTGCTAGAGCTATGGAGTGCATGCTCTATGCTTGATACCATCTTCAGCTGGCAATGGAGAGAGTGGAAGGAGAAGAAGATGAGGAAATGGAGAGAGGAGAAGGTGTAGAAATAGGAGAGCTGGAGAGTCAGGCGACATAGGTTGCATCTTGGATTTAAACATATTAGAGTGGGTTACTGGAATTGTAGTGCAAAGCAGAGAGGAGCTGTACTGGAGAGACTGATTGATGATTGTGATATCATCATGCTGCAGGAATTAAACATAGATAAATATGAGTGTCCTGGATACATCAGTTACAGCAGTCCTGCTGGACAGGGAAGGCATGGACAGTGTCTGCTGGTGGAGAATGGGTTAAAGCATGGGGTTCTTGACCTGGGCCAGTGGAATCATAGTACACTAGAGGTTCAGGGTGTACAGATAGATAATGAGGCAACAACCTGGAATTTATTAAATGTTTACGCTGCTGTTGAATTTTTTGTCACAAAGGAACATTGGGACTGGCTGAAAGAATTGGAGGAAATACCTGGTAAAAGGCTTGTCATCTGTGGGGATTTTAGTGCACAGAACAGAGCATGGGATAGTAGTGGGGAAAATTAGCAGAGGTTATGGTGGATACAGACCTAGTCTGTATAAATGAGGTAAGCCAACTAGAATGGCAATGAGAGCTAAGGATGCAGACACGGTTATTGATTTAGCATTTGTTACTGTGACGTGCAGCAGCTTCATGGTGATGTGCGGCGTACCAATGATGAACTAGGGCATCGTTAATGTAACAAATGGTATCAACAACTTACAATGCCACCGACCAAGTGTAACAGAACATGATGAATGTTAAAGTTTCTAAACGTAGTTGAACGATAACGCTATAAGATAAGTTCCATGGTTGTATTAACACATACTGGATCAACGGATGAAAAAATGTGCAAAATCTAAGACTCTTGTGGAAGACTCATAAAAAAAAAACCGACATATTACAAATGACGGGTCGCAGTCCGACCTTGAAACTCCGGACAGTTATATCGATCTCAGTCCGGCCTTGGTTGTTGTTGTTGTTGTTATCGATCCAGCGGCGCATGAGCTTTCGCCCTTTAACCCAATGCCATGTAGTGGAATTTGCATGTTTTCACAAGCTGTTCTTTTCCTCCGTACAAGGTGTTCCACCTGTCTGGTCTCAGAGGGAGTAGCGTTCTTCTTGTCTCACTGAGTTCTGGGCACTCAAAGAGATGGTGTTCAACAGTTTCGTAGGGGTAGTTACATAGCTGGCACTCTGGGGAGTGTTGTGGCTGTATTCTGTTTAGGTGTCCATTGAGTGGAGTATGTTGCGTTCTAAGTCTGAAGATGGTGGCCTGGTCCCTTCTTGTTAGATGGTTAATGCTGTACAGCACACCTCAGACAACATGCAACATACCAGAACTATACAAGACACAGTACCATAAAACCCTTCTTGTTGGTGACTTCAACGGACACGCGCCACGTTGGGGTTACCCTGACTACAATAGCACAGGGAAATACATCGAAGATACTTGTGAAACAACTAACCTATTAGTGCTGCAGGACACAGAGTCTACACCTACACTGTAACACAGGGCCCACCTATCTCTCAGCCGACCAGACCTGACCATCTGCTCATCCGACTCAACAGACGCAAGCTATCCCCAAGTCCTGGACGACATAGGAAGTGACTACAAACCTATACTCACAACTGTAAGCACCACCGCTAAATTACGCTTCAAGCAGAGAACCCGTTGGAATTTCCTAAAAGCAAACTGGAAACTATTTCAGGAAACATCTGACTGCCTCCTGGGAAGAATTGACAACAGCTGTGTGGAAACTTTTTGTGAAGACATTACACAAGCAATCCTGAATGCAGCGTCAAAAGCCATCCCAAGGGGCAGCCGAAAGGCATATAAACCTTTTTGGAATCAAGAAATTCAAAATACTATATCTGAAAGGAATAAAGCAAGAATATTGCTCGAAACTGCACGTTCAACAGAAGCAAAGATCCAATACAATAAAGCATGTGCCAGAGTAAAGCTTGTAGTTAATAAGGCTAAAAGAGATAAATGGACAGAAACTTGCTCCAACTTAGACCTTAGACAGAATGGAAATAAAGCATGGACTTTAGTTAAAAACCTCTCCGGAGAAAGTAGAAGGGTGAACCCAAAACCAGTGACAGATGGGAGTAAGACAATCACTGAAGACAAAAAGAAAGCAGAACATTTCAATCATTATTTTGCCTCAGTTAACAGAGCAGGTAAGCTGTCAGAACTCAATAGAACACAGCTCTCTCAGTTGAAGAAACAAGAGAGAGCCCCAACAGCATGGATGAATTAGAGCAAGCCCTGAAGAAATTAAAACCTAGAAAATCTCCAGGCCCAGATAAGATCCACAGCGAAATGCTGCTACATCTTGGCCGGTCTGGGAGAGAAGTAGTTCTTAGGCTTATTAATAAAACTTGGAGGTCAAGCAAACTTCCAAAAGGCATGGAGGAATGCATATATCGTCCCCATTCTTAAAACAAAAAAGCTTCCAGATGACCCCAAAAGCTACTGCCCAATATCCTTAACATCATGCTTGGGCAAAGTTGCAGAAAGAATGATAAACAGACGCTTATATTGGTTCCTTGAGAGTTCTGGTGTTCTATGCCATGAACAGGCAGGCTTCAGAACCAACAACTGTACAGAAGACCAGCTGTTCAGACTGACACAAAGAATACATGATGGCTTCCAGAATAAGAAACACACAGTGGCAGTCTTTGTCGACCTCCAGCAGGCCTATGACAGAGTATGGAGAAAAGGTCTCCTGATGAAGATGATGAGCATAGGAATACATGGCAGATTGTATAACTGGGTGAAATACTTCCTGATAGATAGAACAATCCAGACTAAGATGCACAACGCAATCTCTTCTAAAGAAGTCTTGGAGGAGGGCTTGCCACAAGGCTCATCATTGAGCTGTACACTATTCCTAATCTTTATCAATGACCTTGTACGCTGATGACCTAGCAATATGGCAGAGTCATGAAAATGTGGAAAGTGGAGCCCAAAGACTGAATGGAGACCTTAGAAGACTGCATGAGTACTGCCAAAGATGGAAACTCAAGGTTAACTGTGCAAAGACGGTCTACACAATCTTTACCAAAAGCCACCAAGTAGCAAGGAAGAATATTAACCTGAGGTTAGACAAACGCCAAGTAATGAAAGAAGAGCATCCCACATACCTTGGAGTCACACTTGACCGGCAGCTCAGCCTCAAGAACCATATTGAAAACATCAGGAATAAGGCATTGAGGCGGTTACAGTTATTAAAGAGACTTGCAGGTACATCATGGGGATCAGACAAGGAAACTCTGAGGGGCTTATATCTAGGATATGTTCGCTCTGTGATAGAGTACAGTCCGGCCTTGGAAATCCGGACAGTCACAACAATCTCAGTCCGACCTTGGAATCCGGACAGTCACAACAATCTCAGTCCGACCTTGGAATCCGGACAGTCACAACAATCTCAGTCCGACCTTGGAATCCGGACAGTCACAACAATCTCAGTCCGACCTTGGAATCCGGACAGTCACAACAATCTCAGTCCGACCTTGGAATCCGGACAGTCACAACAATCTCAGTCCGACCTTGGAATCCGGACAGTCACAACAATCTCAGTCCGACCTTGGAATCCGGACAGTCACAACAATCTCAGTCCGACCTTGGAATCCGGACAGTCACAACAATCTCAGTCTGACCTTGGAATCCGGACAGTCATATCGATCTTATCTTCTGCAGTCCAAACAAGGTAGTATAAGTATACCGGCTTACTGCCGAACGTAGTAGACAATATTCCAGCTTTCTGCTGAGGTTTATAGTGGAGTCCCGGGGAAGAGCGTCCTCAAGGATCCAACTTTGATTACCATTCCTTTAGTGGCATCCCGGGGTAAAGCATCCTCAAGGATCCACACGTCTGTCTCCTTTAGACTGTAAACATCGAATGCTTTGTGACAACAATACCTTAACAACCTTACATATTGTTTTGATGTCCTATTTGCTCACTCATTACTGGTGCGTTCTAGTGCACATCCGCACGCGACAGTTACTCAGTCAGCAGTGCTGGACACACATTGGAGTGACCTAGGCCGTTCTGGTACCTGATCCTTGATACTTGATGCATCACGTGAGAGTCAAGCTCTAAACTGATCCTTGATACTTGATGCATCATGTGAGAGTCAAGCTCTAAACTGATCCTTGATACTTGATGCATCATGTGAGAGTCAAGCTCTAACCTGATCCTTGATACTTCATGCATCACGTGAGAGTCAAGCACTAACCTGATCCTTGATACTTCATGCATCACGTGAGAGACAAGCTCTAATCTGATCCTTGATACTTGATGCATCATGTGAGAGTCAAGCACTAACCTGATCCTTGATACTTCATGCATCACGTGAGAGACAAGCTCTAATCTGATCCTTGATACTTGATGCATCATGTGAGAGTCAGCTCTAATCTGATCCTTGATACTTGATGCATCATGTGAGAGTCAAGCTCTAACTTGATCCTTGATACTTGATGCATCATGTGAGAGACAAGCTCTAACTTGATCCTTGATACTTAATGCATCATGTGAGTGTCAAGCACTAACCTGATCCTTGATACTTGATGCATCATGTGAGAGACAAGCACTAACTTGATCCTTGATACTTGATGCATCATGTGAGAGTCAAGCTCTAACCTGATCCTTGATACTTGATGCATCCTGTGAGAGTCAAGCACTAACTTGATCCTTGATACTTAATGCATCATGTGAGTGTCAAGCACTAACCTGATCCTTGATACTTGATGCATCATGTGAGAGACAAGCACTAACCTGATCCTTGATACTTGATGCATCATGTGAGAGACAAGCACTAACCTGATCCTTGATACTTGATGCATCATGTGAGAGTCAAGCACTAACCTGAACCTTGATACTTGATGCATCATGTGAGAGTCAAGCACTAACCTGATCCTTGATACTTGATGCATCATGTGAGAGTCAAGCACTAACTTGATCCTTGATACTTGATGCATCATGTGAGAGTCAAGCACTAACCTGATCCTTGATACTTGATGCATCATGTGAGAGTCAAGCACTAACTTGATCCTTGATACTTGATGCATCATGTGAGAGTCAAGCACTAACCTGATCCTTGATACTTGATGCATCATGTGAGAGTCAAGCACTAACTTGATCCTTGATACTTGATGCATCATGTGAGAGTCAAGCACTAACCTGATCCTTGATACTTGATGCATCATATGAGAGACAAGCACTAACCTGATCCTTGATACTTGATGCATCATGTGAGAGACAAGCACTAACCTGATCCTTGATACTTCATGCATCACGTGAGAGTCAAGCTCTAATCTGATCCTTGATACTTGATGCATCATGTGAGAGTCAAGCACTAACCTGATCCTTGATACTTGATGCATCATGTGAGAGTCAAGCACTAACTTGATCCTTGATACTTGATGCATCATGTGAGAGTCAAGCACTAACCTGATCCTTGATACTTGATGCATCACGTGAGAGTCAAGCTCTAACTTGATACTTGATGCATCACGTGAGAGACAAGCACTAACCTGATCCTTGATACTTGATGCATCACGTGGAAGACAAGCACTAATCTGATCCTTGATACTGCTGATCGTATATGATGGTGAATCATGTTTATTGGCATGACACATGATGTTGACTACAATATTTCCAGCGCTGAACGATTTTGTTTTTAAAGTTGTTGAGAAGCGATCGATTGGCCCATTTTTGGGCAACACTGGTTTACATCATGGCATTATATAGAAGTTAAAATTAATTTTAGACATAATAACATTCATTTGTGTTAAATACATTTGTTGCTTTTTACCTTTTTGTTGATGTCAAATGTAGGAATACTGTTGAGTTTTTACATTTATAATATTTTTCTCTTTTCGTGTTGTTATAACAGGCCTTAGTGTGGGATGATGGTTTGACTGGACCATTTGGACTAATTGCAGAAGCATCTTTATTAAAGGTAAAATTTCTTTGTAAAACCTTGCTTTGTGTTCATGTGATACGGTCAGTGTTAATGTTGTTGTATGCCCTGTCATAAACTCTAGATTGTAAAGCTCTTTTTGTATTTCCACATATTTCACCTTTGCCCAAAGGACCTTGACCCCATCTAATTTGTCATGCGTCAGATCACTAGTTTTACAGAACCATCCAGTCTGTCTGTTCAATTCCCATTACACCTGCATACCACGGTGAAAAGACCCAAAGGACATTACCTGCCCGGAACCTCTAAAGCGATGCTTGCCACTCTGCATGAAGCATGCCTATCTTAATCTTTCTCTGCATGCTTTTTGAGTCCTTTACAATCACAACATGTGTGTACACTTGATTCTCATGCCAGTCGAGGTTGTAGTGACTGCCTCCACATCCATTCTCAACTAGGTGTTATGCTATCCTAAGCTAGGTTGGTTTCCATTAAGTTGGTTTCCATTCACTTTTGCTATGAGCACCCAGTTTTTTGCCTCACAACACAGCACCATCTGGATAGATAATCACTTTAGCAAGTATTGTCATGAATAAGTGCCATTCTTATTAGCCTCATGTAATTTATGCAGTCCTATTTGGCTATCAACTGCAGCCTCTGTGAGAAAATTTCTTGTCTATTATCCCCAGCACTGTCCCATGCTTTTTTCTACACACTGAAATACCCAGAACTGAGAAGCCTGTTACCAGGGATTTCCTCCACATTCTTAAGCCAGACCTTTATAACAAATAAGTTCACAGTGGCATTGCCATTTACTAAATTTTAATTGTGCAGTCATTATCTGTATACCCTGAACCTCACTTGCACTGTGATTCCACTGGTTCACGTCAAGTATCACATGCTTCACTCCCTTCTTCACCAGCAGACATTGCCCAAATCTCTCCTGTTCAGTAGAATTTTTATTGCTGATATATCTGGGACATCAGTATTTATCTTTATTAAACTCACATCTTGCTTTAAATCAGCCTGTCATTCAAGCCTTCTCTGGCATGAAAGTTGGAGAAACCAACATTAACATGCTTGAATTCCAGTGTCTCTGTTATTCCATCTTACTGTCATGCTTCCTGCTCTTCTCTTTCTGCCTTCTGTCTCCTTTCCTGTTGTTCATCCTCTCCTCTTTAATAAGACAAAATTGAGTGCACAGCACACACTCCCTAGTTCCTGTGATGATTCTTTTGAGATACAAAATCACAAGGAAGAATTCTTTCACTGCACAAAATAAACAGTCACACTAGTAGTGCCTGCTTGCTAGGTAAGTGACAGGGGATATCCTCAAGGAGTTTGTACGCCTGGTGCCGCCCCTTAAACTGACCAGTCATTCTGTCATTGAGATAATATGTCTCTCCAATCATCTCCCATGAAGGTATTGCTGGTGTGTTCCATTGCCTAAGAAATCTACAAGCCTGGATTTTCAGGATCATTTGACAACTCAAGTGTGCATGTTATATGAGTGATGTATCTTTGATCATTTACATTTTTTCAACAGCCTTTTCCCCCCCAGTCTACCCAAAACCCCTACTTGGTTGTTTTTGTTTCTTTGATATATGGCCTATTGTTCTGTAAATTGAAATCTCCAAAATTGATTGGATTGCTGCAATGTGGACATCACTTTTGCCTGTTGTTTGCTGGTCTATGGGTTTGACTTCCTAAGTGTTTCTAAAACAACCTCAAGACTCTAAATTTCTTCTGCTTGTTTTCTTTCCTAAGTTTCTTTGGGAATAGTTTCAGTCAATGATAGAAAGAAGTTTCTTTGGGAATAGTTTCAGTCAATGATAGAAAGAAGTTTCTTTGGGAATAGTTTCAGTCAATGATAGAAAGAAGTTTCTTTGGGAATAGTTTCAGTCAATGATAGAAAGAAGTTTCTTTGGGAATAGTTTCAGTGGATGATAAAAAGAAGTTTCTTTGGGAATAGTTTCAGTCAATGATAGAAAGAAGTTTCTTTGGGAATAGTTTCAGTGGATGATAGAAAGAAGTTTCTTTGGGAATAGTTTCAGTCAATGATAGAAAGAAGTTTCTTTGGGAATAGTTTCAGTCAATGATAGAAAGAAGTTTCTTTGGGAATAGTTTCAGTGGATGATAAAAAGAAGTTTCTTTGGGAATAGTTTCAGTCAATGATAGAAAGAAGTTTCTTTGGGAATAGTTTCAGTGGATGATAGAAAGAAGTTTCTTTGGGAATAGTTTCAGTCAATGATAGAAAGAAGTTTCTTTGGGAATAGTTTCAGTCAATGATAGAAAGAAGTTTCTTTGGGAATAGTTTCTGTGAATGATAGAAAGAAGTTTCTTTGGGAATAGTTTCAGTGGATGATAGAAAGAAGTTTCTTTGGGAATAGTTTCAGTCAATGATAGAAAGAAGTTTCTTTGGGAATAGTTTTAGTCAATGATAGAAAGAAGTTTCTTTGGGAATAGTTTCAGTCAATGATAGAAAGAAGTTTCTTTGGGAATAGTTTCTGTGAATGATAGAAAGAAGTTTCTTTGGGAATAGTTTCAGTGAATGATAGAAAGAAGTTTCTTTGGGAATAGTTTCAGTCAATGATAGAAAGAAGTTTCTTTGGGAATAGTTTCTGTGAATGATAGAAAGAAGTTTCTTTGGGAATAGTTTCAGTGAATGATAGAAAGAAGTTTCTTTGGGAATAGTTTCAGTGAATGATAGAAAGAAGTTTCTTTGGGAATAGTTTCAGTGAATGATAGAAAGAAGTTTCTTTGGGAATAGTTTCAGTGAATGATAGAAAGAAGTTTCCTTGGGAATAGTTTCAGTGAATGATAGAAAGAAGTTTCTTTGGGAATAGTTTCAGTGAATGATAGAAAGAAGTTTCTTTGGGAATAGTTTCAGTCAATGATAGAAAGAAGTTTCTTTGGGAATAGTTTCAGTGAATGATAGAAAGAAGTTTCTTTCTTAAAAAACATTTGAAAAATGTAATTTTTAAAGATTTTTTGGCATGAGAGGGTTAATAGAGTGCTAGACTAGAAGTTCTTGAGACATTGCTTATTCTTGCCACTTAGCAAAGCATTTGATGATGATTATATGTGTAAACTCTTGATTTTACTTGGGCATGTGTGAGAGAATTCCATTCTTGGTGTTAGCAGTTGCTGTCTTCATAATCCAGTCTATAGCCAGTAAAAATAGGAGAGGCGACAAAAGACATCCCTGTCACACCTGTATTTATTTCAAATTTATCTGTAAGCTTTCCCTCTTGAAAAACTCGACATTTAATGTCATTATATGTTGCCTTTACTAAGCTAATAATTTTTTGTGGGATTCCATAGTGTCCCAGAGAAATTCCCTTTCAGTGCTGTCAAATATTTTTTCATAGTCTATAAATCCAATGTAAGGTGGTGAGTTTAGTTCAATGCTTTGCTCTATTATTAAACGTAATGTGGCTATCTGATCAGTACAGGATCTGTTTGACCGAAAACCTGCCTGTTCATCTCTTAACTTTTTATCAATAGCATCTTTTAACCTTTCCAAAATAATTCTACTTAATATTTCTCCAAGAACTGACAGCAACATAATTCCTCTATAGTTTTCACACTCCTGTAGATCACCTTTTTGGGGGCAGCTTCACTAGATATCCTTCTCTCCAGTCTGCTGGTATTTCTTCGGTCTCCCAGACTTTCCATAAATAATCTATGTAGCAATTCCGTTGATGTGTTTATATTACCCTTAAAAGCTTGTGCTGAAATACCATCTGGACCTGCCACCTTTACTTCCGTTAGAAAATCGATAGCTTTTCTAATTTCCTCTTTGGATGGTATCTCACAGTTGATATCCATTTCCATTTCTAAAGGCTGGATATCTGAAGGAACTCCTGGGCCTGGTCTATTTAGAAGCATTTCAAATTATTCAGCCCATCTGTTCATTTGAACTTTGGTGTTAGTAAGTACCTTTCCTTGACTATTTTTGATTGATCCAGTTGGCTGACTATATTTACCTACTAGTTTTCTTGTGTTACTGTAAAGTTCTCTGAGGTTTTCTTCTGCTGCTGCTGTCTCCGCTTCTTGTGCTAGATCATTTAAATATTTCAATTTATCTGCCCATATAAGCCTCCTAATTTCTTTACTGGCTTCTGTGTATTTATCCTGAGCTCTGGCTTTAGCAGCTCTAGTTTTGCTATTGTTTAAGTTTCAACTTGATTTTACTTATCACCAGAAAATGGTCACTAAATACATCAGCAGCTCTGAAAGCCCTAACATCATCAAGGGATGATCTACACTTTTTGTTAATACATAGGTGATCAGTTTGTCTTATGGTTTGTTGATTTCCATGTTGCCTTATATATTCTTTTATGGGGAAAAATACTTCCACCAATAACATACTGGTTTCTTGCACAAAAATTTGTGAATAATTCTCATTTTCATTCATTACTCCTAGACCATGTCTTCCCATAATTTCTTCATAACCTGTGTTGTCTGATCCTATCTTAGCCTTCAGGTCACCCATCAAAATTTTTAAGTTGCCTTTTCTTTCATTATTTATAACATTTTGAAGCTGCATGTAAAATTCTTCCTTAACAGATGCATCTTTGTCATTTGTTGGTGCGTAACACTGTATTACTGACATGTTCACCTTTTGTTTCGCTGTTCTAAATGATGCTCTTATTATTCTGGGACTCACAGTTTCCCATTTTATTAGTGCCCTGTCTGCTTCTTTCGACAGCCTCAGGGCCACTCCTTCACTGTGGTGCGAATTATCCTCTGTGTGTCCTGAGAACAAAATAGTTTCCCCTGAATTTAGAATCCTTTTCCCCGCCTCAGTCCATCTAGTTACATATAACCCTAAAATACTAATTCTGTAATGTTTCATTTCCCTTGCTACTTCCATTATTCTCCCTATATCATAGAGAGTTCTAACATTATAGGAGGTTTGTCGATGATCCGGATGGCTTTTGGCTTTCTCCACACTGTGTCATACTTCTTCTTCTTGAAGAGACTCCCCTCTTCTTGGTTGGCTGGGTTTTACTTGTTTCTCTTTTTGACTTATCCATGGTTGGTTGTTTTTGTGTGGCTATTGTTTTTACAGGATGAGGTTGCCAACCTCATGCCCAACCCCACCCTTAGTCGCCTCTTAGGACATGCCTGGTAGGGTGCAGTGTCACTATTCTTTGCTTCCCATGAGGGCCTTTTGGGAACAAGCAACAGAATCAGTAGAGAAAGAAGATTATTATGGCCTAGAGAGAATGAGGCACCTGGGGGTAACCAGAGGGTCAGGCCATCTGACTACACTCAGAGGAAAGGCAAGACGGACATATAACCAGATTGGGACCGGTACCATCAGTATTGAAACTCTGTGCTGGCTGCTGAAGATGACAGAACATGCATGGGAATGCCCCGAGGGCTGTGAGGTCAATTCTCGACTCAGCTTGACTCAACTCAACTCAGCTCGACTCAGCTCAACTCAACTCAACTCAGCTCTACACCTGAAGGCAAGAAAAGGGTCCTGTACTTATAGATGATTTTGTTTTAAACTTTGATTTGATGATTTCATTATCATCAGTGATTTTTTAAAAGCATCAAAAAGCCGAGAAACCCAGTCTTACCATCCTCTAAAATGTTGGCTGTTCTGTGACGTCATCTGGGGTAAGATATTACAAAAGGACCTAATTATCTAGTAATATTGCTTGCTTGATTGTTTTTAATAGGAGCAGCATGAAGTGGAGAGAATGTTTAGACTGCAGTCATCTGGTCTACCTGCAAGTAGTGTACAGAACATCATTTTCATTGTAAGACCACGACTCAGTTTAATGGAGGTCATTTCCCAGTGCTTACTCAGGTATGCAACATTTCGTTTTTAATTTTAATTCTGTAATTAATTGTGAAGCTTTTGAATATTTTACTACTCAGACACTAAGGCTGCTTTACACTTTTCTGACCAGCAATCCGGGGCATCACTGTCTCATATTACCAAGGTGGTTGGATTTGAAAAAAAAAAAGACTGGTTTTCTAATAAAATTCATTAAAAAAATCAAAATCCAGCATAGAGCTTTGAAATCTTTAGAGCACCATATGAATGGTTGTTACACATGAAAAATATATATTTTGCAAATCTGTCACATGATTATGGCAACCATTTTGAATTTGTGTGGCTATTTATAGAAATTTCAGGGGATGTTTTAAAACCATAATCTTTTTCCAGTTCTTAGTGAATTTGTTCAATGTCAGTGCAATAAAATGTTGGGGACATGGTTGGTGATGAATAAAATTAGCTAAATAGGAGGAATTATTTAATGATTAACAAAATATTTCAACATTAAAAGCGAATGTAAATGAGAATGAAGTGGAAAAAAATATTTTACATTTTGTGTGTATATCTGTCATGTTACAATGAGCATTTGTAAATACACCTCTAGTTGAAGTCTGAGATACTTCCTTCATTTACTGGAGCTGAAGCTGTAGCCCTCTTGTGTTTTTTGGGGAATGTTGATAATCCTCAACTGTGTGGTAAAGCTTGAAACAGGCTGTCTCACATAGAGGTACAGTATATCCAAGTCTAGCTTTTTTTAGCTGCAACCTTACACACTTTACAATCTGGTTGGTTTCTTGGCTTTCATATTTTTCACACACACAAATGGCTCGCAGTAAGTTGTGATACTGTGACCTGTGGTCTTGAAGGTTGTTACATTATTCTGTGACCTGTGGTCTTGAAGGTGTTACATTATGCTGTGACCTGTGGTCTTGAAGGTGTTACATTATGCTGTGACCTCTGGTCTTGAAGGTTGTTACATTATTCTGTGACCTGTGGTCTTGAAGGTGTTACATTATGCTGTGACCTCTGGTCTTGAAGGTGTTACATTATGCTGTGACCTGTGGTCTTGAAGGTGTTACATTATGCTGTGACCTGTGGTCTTGAAGGTTGTTACATTATTCTGTGACCTGTGGTCTTGAAGGTGTTACATTATGCTGTGACCTGTGGTCTTGAAGGTGTTAAATTTTGCTGTGACCTGTGGTCTTGAAGGTTGTTACATTATTCTGTGACCTGTGGTCTTGAAGGTGTTACATTATGCTGTGACCTGTGGTCTTGAAGGTGTTACATTATGCTGTGACCTGTGGTCTTGAAGGTGTTACATTATGCTGTGACCTGTGGTCTTGAAGGTGTTACATTATGCTGTGACCTGTGGTCTTGAAGGTGTTACATTATGCTGTGACCTGTGGGTTTGAAGATGTTACACTATGCGGTGACCTGTGGTCTTGAAGGTGTTACATTATGCTGTGACCTGTGGTCTTGAAGGTGTTACATTATGCTGTGACCTGTGGTCTTGAAGGTGTTACATTATGCTGTGACCTGTGGTCTTGAAGGTGTTACATTATGCTGTGACCTGTGGTCTTGAAGTTGTTACATTATGCTGTGACCTGTGGTCTTGAAGATGTTACACTATGTGGTGACCTGTGGTCTTGAAGGTGTTACATTATGCTGTGACCTGTGGTCTTGAAGTTGTTACATTATGCTGTGACCTGTGGTCTTAAAGGGTGTTACATTACACTGTGACCTATGGTCTTGAAGGGTGTTACATTATGCTGGGATCTGTGGTCTTGAAGGTGTTACATTATACTGAAGAACAACAGGTCCAGTAAGAGCAAGACTGACATCCTGCCTGAATCTCTTTGCTGTGATCTCATTCATAGAGCTGACAGTGCTTTAGCTTATAGGCTCACTGACCGGAGTAGTGTCAACTAAAAATAAATGAACGATATAATGGCAGGTACCATTTTATAAGATCTAGGTGGGTAGGGGTGGTTTTCATCCAGCTGGCAGAAGTGATCGACAACCACCCCCTTCCTCCCCCATACTGTTGTATTTTTCTGCAAGAACTTTCCAGAACAGACAGGAAACTATGGCGGTAGGACTGGATCTCGAGGATGCTTATACCAGTCGGCATACCACAGTGAGATATGACATCTAAATGACTGCACTGAAGGAGAAGGAGGTCAGTCCATGGCTGGTGAACTGGGTTGCAGCTGTCCTGTATTCACGTCGGGTTGCTCTCTGACTGGGCTCATGGACCTCAGAACCATGCACTATGGCCCCAGGACTGCCACAGGGATCCGCCATCTCGCCTGTGCTTAACGAGTATACGAGCAAGATTGCAAGCCTAGAAGCACCAGGAGTTGGAAGGATACTGACTTTTACAGATGATATACTTGCATATAGGCAGGGAGAAGAGAGGAGCCCGAGAGCTACAAGCGACAGTAGACAAAGTGACTGAGTGGTGTACAGAAATGAGAGCTGTCGTCCACCTGGAAAAGGCGTCTCTTTTGTGGTGTTCTCTGGACAACAGAATCGTTAAAACTAATGTCCCAAGTCTCACGATAGATGGTAGAGACGTCAACAGAGAGAGAAAACTGAAGTATCTGTCATTTAAGGACCATGTGGAGAGTGTTGTGACGAGATGCCAAAAAGGACTTAGTGCACTTAAGACTATGGCTGCAATTGACATAGAGCAGAGAATGCTTTTCACACTATATCAACACCTGATCCTGTCAGTGGTGGATTATGGCCTGGGACTGCTTACCGCCTCAAAGAGTCAGATGGACAAACTAGAGCGCATACAGAACGCAGCTATGCGGGTCATTCTGGGTTGCACCAGAGACACCCCAGTGGTGTGTATGCGATACATCCTTGTTTGGCCGACGGTTGCAGGTAGGCACAATGTGCTGCGAAGTCATATCTCAAGGTAGCTGCAGACACAGGCCACCCTCTGCATGAAGCTCTGGGTGCAGTTAAGGGTCAGCGGCTGATAAGAGGGAGGTCATGGATGGCTCAGGCAGAAGACACAATCAGACAGGTTTGCATCCTTGAGAACATTAGGCGAGGAGAGGAGTGGGTTAAAGTGCCACCTGAACAGTCAGACTTGTGTAGGGTCATAAGGACACTGAGCCGGGAATGCAGAGACTGGCCAGCTGGTGCCACAGAGGTGGAAATTCAGCAGTTAATTCAAGATAATGCTCGCTCAGAGGATTTGATCATTTACACGGACCGTTCAGTGTCAAGAGGCAAAAGAAGTGCTTGGGGCTTTTTAGCAAATGTTAATGGTTGACATTTGGTGCAGGAAAGCCTAGCATATGATACCACAACATCCAGCTTAAGAATGGAGGTGGAGGCGGTCGCTGCAGCTTTCCGCTGGCTAAATAACACGACGAACTCACACATCGTGATTGTAACTGCTTCAGAAAGCATGGTGAGGAAGATCAGAACAGGTATGCTTTGGGCAGAGTGGCATGCTTCTCTGCGGAGGACACGAGTGAGGAGTATTGTCTGGATTTTTTCATCGGGTTACGCAGGTTTGTTGGGAAATGAACAGGCGGACAGACTAGCTGGTTCTGCACAACTTGATGTTATACTGATGCATGATAAGGCAGACGTGGTTAGTGCCTTGTGGGAGAGCATGTACAATTCGGAGGAGCAGATGGATCACCACAGTCTGGTGAGATTGATGCAGTTGGGAGTGACAAGAGGTTCTGGCAGATGCTCGAGGCTCAGAGGAAAGGCAAGACGGACGTTTAATCAGAATGCTACTGGCACCATTAGTATCGGAACTCTTCACTGGCTGCTGAAGATGGGGACGGAGCGCTAATGGGAATGCCCCAAGTTCTGTGATGTCGGTTCTTGAATCAAATTAAATCAAATCTGCAAGAACTGACTGAGTCTGTCAAAAAGGAAAAGAAAGAAAATAGAAAACACACGTCTAATATAGTTAATATCAGTCATTGCACACATACAGAGATAGTCTGGTATGCCGACTCTAGAAGACGCAACATATAAGCCAGTGTTTAAATTAGTGGTCGATTAAAGTGCATTGTTAGAGTTAAAAAAAAAAACATTTGTTTATTGCATGCTAAAATATCTGTTGTGTTTAAACAACGGAAAGTAAAGATAACTTATATACCTTTAAATGATCAACAAATTCGCCCCCCCCCCCCCCCCCCCTCCTCCCTTTCATCCCAAAAAAAATGAGAATAGCAGAGGAAGCGGTATTAAATTATAAATATTTAAGAAATGAGAACTGTAGAATAATTTTTTAAGCTCTCTCAGCTAACAGTGTCTGTCATCAACTCCCCTGTTTACAAACAGCATTTTCAGCTGTAGAAATGTTCTGTTTCTGTGTGCCCCACCCACGTCTTTCTTCAGATGTACCTTCATCATTAAGTCTATTATTGTTGTCGCTACTTTTAGTTGCAATATGATGATAACATTCACAGATGAATCTCTGCTTATCCAAGAATTATCTTTTTTAGCGCAGATTTGCTGGGAGATTCCGAATCATCGATACTAAGGGTCTGGGTTTCGTCTCAGACATGGATAAAAGGCTGAATATGTGCCAGTAACGAAAATTATAAAAAATTTACTGAAAACAATGTTTGTATCTGCTCAAAGTCATATCGTTCGTAGGTGCAGCCATCTTGACATAATAAAAATACTCGGATAAAGCTCAATTAAAAAGCTGTTGGTAGGGATGTTTGTTTGCAGTCTACATGTCACTAATTTGCTGATTGTTGAAGTAGGTCACCAAGGGATATGACCAGAAATTGGCCGATCGTTGAAGTAGGTCACCAAGGGATATGACCAGAAATTAGCCGATCGTTGAAGTCGGTCACCAAGGGATATGACCAGAAATTGGCCAATCGCTGAAGTAGGTCACCAACTGATATGACCAGAAATTGGCCGATCGTTGAAGTAGGTCACCAAGGGATATGACCAGAAATTGGCCGATCGTTGAAGTAGGTCACCAAGGGATATGACCAGAAGTTGGCCGTCGTTGAAGTAGGTCACCAAGGGATATGACCAGAAATTGGCCGATCGTTGAAGTAGGTCACCAAGGGATATGACCAGAAATTGGCCGATCGTTGAAGTAGGTCACCAAGGGATATGACCAGAAATTGGCCGATCGTTGAAGTAGGTCACCAAGGGATATGACCAGAAATTGGCCGATCGTTGAAGTAGGTCACCAAGGGATATGACCAGAAATTGGCCGATCGTTGAAGTAGGTCACCAAGGGATATGACCAGAAATTGGCCGATCGTTGAAGTAGGTCACCAAGGGATATGACCAGAAATTGGCCGATCGTTGAAGTAGGTCACCAAGGGATATGACCAGAAGTTGGCCGATCGTTGAAGTAGGTCACCAAGGGATATGACCAGAAATTGGCCGATCGTTGAAGTAGGTCACCAAAGGATATGACCAGAAATTGGCCGATTGTGAAAGTTGGCCAGCAAAGTGTCCATGAGCAGTTTACAGATACAATTTTTTTTGATTTCACTAGAAGAGTGAGTTGAGTCAAGAATTGACATCACAGCACTCGAGGCATTCCCATGTGTACTCTGTCCTCATCTTCAGCAGCCGGCGCAGAGTTCCAATATTAATGGTACCACTGGTTAAATGTCCGTCTTGCCTTTCCATTAAGGGTAGTGAGCCAGCCAGACCCCCTGGTTACGCCCAGATGCCTCATTCTCTCCAGGCCATAATAATCTTGTTTCGCTTCTGACTCCGTTGTTTGTTCCCAAAGGGACCTGATTACATCTGCCTTGTTATGTAACAATACACCACCCAGTGATGCAGATCCAGCCAATCTGTCTGTCTGTTCATTCCCCACCACGCCAGCTCAGCCTGGAGAAAAGATTCAAAGTAGGCTCGCTACCCATGGCCTTCCCAGTAAAGCTTGCCACTCTGCTCAAAGCATCCCTGTCTTCACCTTTCTCAGCATGCTTTCAGAGTTTGTTACTGTTATGATGTGTGTATGCATCTAAGAGTATGCATAGAAGAGTTTTGAACTTTAATGTTGTGCTCCCCAAAATGTTCCAAGAATGAGAACAAATACTGACTGGAATCTTACTAGAGCACTACAGTTGTATGACTCATAAATATCTTCATGTCTTGGAAGATGTCATTAGAAAAATCTTTAAATCTGATGGTGGGGAATAACATTGTATTAAAGTGTACTAGATTAGGAAAACAACCGTTATTGCTGTTTTCATATGAGTATTTTTTGTAACAAAATAGTAACATACATTATTTGGGGATGCAAGGCTGCCACTGTGACACTTACCTAACAAGCCTTACCTAATTGATCAACTAAGTCTGATCCTAGCTCTGTATCTAGACTATACCATGATGACATGCATATTGTCTCATTTACCATCTTCATCTGACTTACAAGTCTCTTCTTCTTCATCAGGTTGAAATAGAAATTAGTGAATGCATTTTAGAGCAAATAATCCAATCAGCATTACATGCTAACAAAAAGTTTTCTAATTAATGAATACAACAAATGTCTCTTTGTTTTGTCCATTCAGTGAGGAGATGAAAGGTGGATATGTGAGGAAAGAGTTCTATCTGCTCTTTGTTCCAAGAAAAAGTCTTCTTTGTGAGAAGAAGTTAAAAGTAAGCTGATCAGTTGCCATTTCTGTACAAATGTCCTAGAACTTGATGTCCCAACCTGAGTTGTATGCTACTGATCATGTTTGTGTGTGGTTTGATTACAGTTCTTGTTCATTGTTTTGACATAGTTAATCAATATGTAGTATTGAACTTTTGTAAGAAGTTCAGTATTTTTAGTTATCAAGTGTCTTTATTGCATGATTAAGTTATACAATGCCTAATTGAACATATTACAGGACATGTTTGCCTGTGGATAGCACCAGTTCTGTGTAATTCATTGTTGTATATAAAGTGCTTTATGCCTCTCTTGTCACAGCCCACCTGAAATGCTATAGATCTTTTACCAATTCTCCTGCTTCATGCAATGTCATGCTTCGAGGGGTCTTTAGTGTCCTATACCCACCATTTATCAGTTGGCCTCTGCTTCCATTTTTTAAAGCACCATACCTTCTATAACGCCTTTCTAAATCACTTTCACATGTGGTGTGGTCAAAATATTTTAGTTTCTGAGAAATTCTTTTTTTTATAGTTTTCTTCAATGCTGAGATCTTATTGAATATCAGTCTGTTTTTGTTTCCTAGACCCAGGATCTAATTTCTTTAGTATTTTAAGTTCCAATTGCTAAATTTTCTTCTTTAGTATTTGTAACATGGTTTCTGTGATTCTTATTAAAAAAAATGGGCTCTCATCTGAATAATGGTCCTAAATCCTCAAGGCTAAGAAAATACCCTAACAGGGCTTCAATGGTATATAAAATTAGGATTTCTTTCAGGTGAATACACCAGACACGGGCGGCAAATCACTTGAATAGTCCCGCAACATTGTACCAGTTTCATTTGCACACATAACCCTTTAATTGTTAGTGTCGCGGTTGGACTGTTGTGATAGATTCTGGTGGTGGTGTCGTAATTAAAATACTCCTTGCCCTAACCCTAGGACCCAGGGGAGAAGTTAAACCTAGGACCCAGGTGAGAAGTTAAACCTAGGATACAGCTAAGAAGTTAAATCTAGGACCCAGCTAAGAAGTTAAATCTAGTACCCAGCTAAGAAGTTAAACCTAGGACCCAGGTGAGAAGTTAAACCTAGGATACAGGTGAGAAGTTAAACCTAGGACCCAGGTGAGAAGTTAAACCTAGGACCCAGCTAAGAAGTTAAACCTAGGACCCAGCTAAAAAGTTAAATCTAGGACCCAGGAGAGAAGTTAAACCTATGACCCAGGGGAGAAGTTAAACTAAGGATCCAAATGGGAGAAGTTAAACCTTGGACCCAGGGAGAAGATGAACCTTAGACCCCTGGGAAAAGTTAAACCTAGGAGCTAGGGGAAAGGTTAAACCTAGGACTCAGGGGAGAAGTTAAACCTAAGACCCAGGGGAGATGTTAAACCTATGACCCAGTGTTGGGGCTTATGGTCTGCCTGCCATGATGACAATTCTGTGGTAGTTTTTGCATTTTGCGAACTTATCGCCCAAAATTAATCCTACTTTTGCCGTGGTGTACTCCCTGCCAGCGAAGAGTCCAGTTCAAATAGTACCAGTAACAACTTGATGATATGTCCATCTTGCAGTTCCGTTGAGTGTTGATCATGTTTCCTGGGCACTCCTTGCTGCATCATTCTCTTCCAGCACTGATGATTTATTCATGCTTCCACATTGTTGGCTTGCTCCTGAGGGCTTTGGCCACATCTGGCTTGTCCTGCATGGCTTGTCTTCATAACAAAGTAGTGCAGAACCCGCCAGTCTGCTGCCTGCTTGCTCATTTTCCAATAAATCACAAACCCTAGGAAAAAAATCCAGAGAACGCCAACTGCCTGTGACTTCTGAAGTTATGCTTGCCACTCTGTACGGAGCATGCCTGTCTCCACTTTCTTAGCAAGCGTTGTGCTTTTGTTACAATCACAACATGTGTGCATCTATTGTGCTTTTGTTACAATCACAACATGTGTGCATCTATTGTGCTTTGTTACAATCACAACATGTGTGCATCTATTGTGCTTTTGTTACAATCACAACATGTGTGCATCTATTGTGCTTTTGTTACAATCACAACATGTGTGCATCTATTGTGCTTTTGTTACAATTACAACATGTGTGCATCTATTGTGCTTTTGTTACAATCACAACATGTGTGCATCTATTATGCTTTTGTTACAATCACAACATGTGTGCATCTATTGTGCTTTTGTTACAGTCACAACATGTGTGCATCTATTGTGCTTTTGTTACAGTCACAACATGTGTGCATCTATTGTGCTTTTGTTACAATCACAACATGTGTGCATCTATTGTGATTTTGTTACAGTCACAACATGTGTGCATCTATTGTGCTTTTGTTACAGTCACAACATGTGTGCATCTATTGTGCTTTTGTTACAATCACAACATGTGTGCATCTATTGTGATTTTGTTACAGTCACAACATGTGTGCATCTATTGTGCTTTTGTTACAATCACAACATGTGTGCATCTATTATGCTTTTGTTACAGTCACAACATGTGTGCATCTATTGTGCTTTTGTTACAATCACAACATGTGTGCATCTATTATGCTTTTGTTACAGTCACAACATGTGTGCATCTATTGTGCTTTTATTACAATCACAACATGTGTGCATCTATTGTGCTTTTGTTACAGTCACAACATGTGTGCATCTATTTGTCAAGGTAGTGAAAAGCTGCTGTGACTGTTTCCACATCCATTCTCCAACTAGATATTGTGGTATCATATTATTGCAGCTTTAGTAGAGCTCTTAGTAAAGCAGAGTCCATATGCAAGAGATAGTCATCAGCCTGAAAATGGCTCATGAGAAGTAGTATAACTATTATGTCTAAAAGGTTTCTCATCTGCCACTTAATTCAGTAAAATAGCCACCGTAGAGAAAGCAGTAGTGGCATTCTGATGCATGGTTTCCACTCATGCCACATTAGTCCATTTTGAACTTTCTGCAGTGCCGACTGAGAATCAGACACAATCATTCCTCTGGTAACTTTATTTTTTGCTATCCACTTCAGGTCTGCAGTGAATGCCTCCACTTTCATTCTCATGCTTGAAGTTGTCAATAAAAAAGCTCCATTTTGTTCTACCACAATTTTCCCTTCATTCTAGCTGAAAATCCCTAGCCAGATCTGACACCCCGATGAAGAGAACTATGGGTGTACTATGGCCCTAGGAGAAGAAGAAGACATTAAAACCTGCTACACTGACACGGGATGCCAATAACCTTTGCTACCCATCCAGCAATGGATCACAAAATGTTCCTCCCCATGAATCTTAACCCTACCAGACCTGAGGCCCTGAACCTAACTGTCCCTATAACCTGAGCTCCTGGGCATTTAACCCTACCAGACCTGAGGCCCTGAACCTAACTGTCCCTAAAACCTGAGCTCCTGGGCATTATTAGTTACATGCAAACGAGTGGCTAGAATATGATGAAACTTGGAGACATTGTAGAAAATAGGCTTACTTTTTATCTAGCGCCAATATTCCACCTTCGTTTGTGAATCACTCATCAGGATCAACTTTGTTTCACAAAGTGAACACCAGATGTTGCCATTTTATGGACACACCCCCTTCTCCTACAGTCGATCTATTTTAAGATTTATAATTTTCAAGATTTTCCTCATCATTTGCGCTCTCACTGACAGTGTCACTTCTGGAACTTATTCTTTATGAAATTATCACAGATAATGAATATATACATATATATATATCACAGAGTCTGAATAAACCAAAGTAACGATCACCTGTTGGACTGTGAAAATCCTAGAACTTGGTTTATCAGCCACTCGTTTCATTGTGAATTTTCAGAATTTTTCCACGTTAAAACAATTCAAATATAATCCAAACACATGCGGGCAGACATTTGCAATGTCTAACAAAGAGGATTGATAACGATTGCGTGGTAATTTTTAGTCCGTGACGCATCGTTTTCCCGTACTACGCAAAAAGCCAAAAATTAGGGACCCGGGTATAGAGACAGGTTAAGAAATTCCCGGTAAACCGGGCCAGCGGTCTGGTAGGGTTAAGGGAAAAGTGGAAATTGATGATAGTCGTGATGCTGTCTTTTCTTAACATAATACCGATAGACACAGCTGGGCTAGAGAAAAGAAATGTGATAAATATTAGCTTGAGTAAATACATTAAACATTTGTGCATCAAGTTATCAAACAGAAGTTCTACAGGTAAGTGCTTATTCACACTAAAAATATTTTCTTTGTAATAAACTGTTTTATATTTTCAGGAGTTGGGTGTTTATGGTTCTTTTGCAAGTGTTGATGAATTTAACTTGGGACTCATTCCCTTTGATTCTGACCTTCTATCAATGGAGATGGATGAACTATACAGGGTGTGTTGTTTATTTCAGTTCAGTTAAAAATTTTAACTTTAACCTTATTACAGTAAGACGTTTCAGTTAAATGCACTTGTCGCAGTTAACCATGATTTAAGTTACAGTTTGTTGCTTATTTATTAACCTAATTGATGCCTTTACACCTCGGCAGATCCACTGTAGCTATCTCTTTCTGGTCAGATATCCCAAAGCACACAACTGTGTATAGTCATGTAAAGTCTTCCTGCGTCTAAAGTTCAACCAGTACTACATTTATTTATCAATTCTTTGTCTTAATTCCATCATTTACTGTCTCAGCAGTCACAAGTTACTGCCACTACATTCATCATCATCCTGTTGTGCCATTATATGTCACAGGAGGCTCACAGTCTACTCCTTCCTTGAGTTCTGTCCAGTGCGATTCTTTCAATATCATGGATGGAATCCAAGCAGACACCTTTGGCTTCTCCCAACAAGTGTTCATGTGAATATTTCTCTTGGATGCCCATCTGTTTCTCTTTTCAGTCTCCTGTGACTTTCTGTAGCAAACTAAGTGTGTGTGTGTGGGTAAAGAAACTGTTTCACAAGTTGGCATGTTCTCCTTGCAGTTGTCTTCTCTAATAGTTTCCCTGTCATTTACTGCATTTTAAATTGTTTGACCATCATAGCCTGGGACTACCCAGTCTGCAGTGCTGGACACAACATGGAGTGTCCCAGGCAATCATGGGAGTGACCATTTGCCATGCTCAGTATTGATTTCTAAAGCTAGAAAGATCAGGGCTGTGAGATCGCGCTGGACTTTTAAGTATGAGACATTACTCTTCTTGGACGCCTCTGACAGAAGGTATACAGCAGAACCACCACCTCTGCTTTTTATACAGCCTCTATGGTGGACCCAAAAAGTAGAACAGGCATGGAGAGCAAAGCCAGCAGCAGTTAAACAATGACAGAAAGTGTGAAAGGCACCTCACAGGTTACAAGAGGATGTAGAGAAGCTAGAAAGAGAAAAAAAAAGTAGAAGATTTCAAGCGCTGTGCAGCAGATGCAAAAAAGGCTAAATGGGAACAATTTATGAGTGAAATTGGAGGGGATAGCTAACTGGGTAGGTTTTGGAAACTGTGCAGACGATGCACTGGAAGGATCACCCTCTCACAACAGGGCTTATATACACTCATAATGATATGTTAATGACAACAGACAAAGAGAAAGTGGAAGCATTTTTGAAGAGATTTATAGCCCAAACCGATCATAATGAAAGGGAGCTTAAAAATGCAGTTAGAGATAATCTGTCTAATACTATAAATGATAATTGTTTTCAGGATATCATTAGGGTGGAGGTTACAAAATATGTGTTGCAAAAAGCAAAAGACACTGCGGCTGGGGTCCGATGTAGTCAGATGTGCCCATAGGAAGAGCATGAGTGATGAAGACTTGCGGGAGATGGCTTTTACTTTACCCAGAGTGTCAAAAGAGTGCCAGTACTCCAGGACAAGGTACACAGCAACCTGATCCCACTTCAGAAACCAGGCAAAGATCATTCCAGACTCAGCGGTTTCAGGATGATCACCCTACAAAATACTTTTGGCAAGGTGCTAGAGAAGATTATTACTGTTAAATTACAAATATTTTTGAAAAGGTTCGAGTAGTTACCGGTCACGGAAAGATACCTGGTCAAATGAAACTACTTTTGCTTTCACATTCGAGTCAGACATGATATTTTGATATCTGCACTCATGGGGGTTTGTACCTGGGCTTGTAAACTGGATAGCAGCTATCCTGCATTCACGAATGGTTGCCCTTCGCCTGGGTACATGGACCTCAGAACCATGTAATAGCCCCTGGAACTACCCCAGGGTTTTGCAATTTCACCCACGCTCTTACAGACCCCTGAGCACATACTGCAGTACTGCGCTTACCTCTCCCAGCAAAGACTGGATCTGGCCCAGGGGATCCACATTGCGAGAGAAGCTATGGGGGACCGGTGGCGACCTTAAAAGCAGAATCCTATTTTTGACTGATGTTGAACGCAGAAGAAGAAGAAGAACCCACGCTCTTTAATGTGTATACAAGCAAGATTGCAGAACTTGAAGCACCAGATGTTGGAAGGATATTGACATTTGCTGATGATGTTCTTGCATATAGGCAAGGGAATGATAGACAATGGATAGCGCAAGCGCTGCAGGCAACTGTAGGCAAAGTGACTGACTGGTTTGCAAAAAATGGGGGGAGGCATCAACTCAGAAAAGGCAGCTGTTTTGTGGATTCTCTTTGGACAATAGAATTGTACAAGATGATGTTCCAAGTCTCTGAATAAAGTAATGTCATAACACTCCTAGAATATTGGACTTCCTCTAGGAACTTCCTAGGAACTCTCAGAGATGGGGTGAAATAAAAGAAAAGAGCCAATGATTCTTCTTTTTATCTTATTTTCCCCATTAATTTGTATGTTACATTGTGTCGTTTTCTTTGATAGAATCGATAACTTATATTTTGATTAAAGTTTACTTCAAAGCTGAATTGCTCAATGTGTACAAAAACAGCTCAGTTCACTAGTTGTTGTTATAATGTCAGATGTCTGAAGATTTCCAGTAGAATTAGGTAGAGATGTAAAAGTCAGTTTATTTTTAGGTATACAGTGTAGTTGGAATTTCTCACGACTGTAGGCATCTTTCTATGATCAATCGGTGATGTTTATTGTAGTCTGTAAGCTTCATTATCCATTGTTCTCAACACTGAATGTCACACACTCTGTGTCTCAGGCTTTCAGAACCTTAGTCTGGTATTGCCTGCCTGTAAGAAATTTTATCTTGAGCCAATATGTTACATTTCTGAAAGAGTGCACATACTAACTTTTAACATTTTACTTGTGAATACACCACAGCACCTGATTTAGTTTTGTGACTTATTTATAAACCAAACCATAATTTTGTTTTTTCAGGAGTGTTATTTGGACAATGATTTTACATCTTTGTTCTTCGTTGCTCAGTCCTTGATGACTTTACAAGCTCTCTATGGGACCATCCCTTATGTTTACGGCAAAGGGGATTGTGCAAAGGTAAATGTAGAGGCTTTATTTGATCAGTCTGATAACATGTGTTATTTTTACTTGATAATTAATGATAGGTATTAGGATTATCCTTTATAATTATTTAGTGAAGAAACATGAACATTGACTAAACTTTCTGGGGTAAATTTGAAGTTTCCGAATGTTATATAGATTTGATTTGACTCAAGAACTGACATCACAGCACTTCCATAAGTGCTGTTCCCCAACTTCAGCAGCCAACTTAGTGTTTCAGTACTATTGGTGCCAGCTGCAGTCTGATTATATGTCTGTCTTGCCTGTTCTTGGAGCGTCAAGTATCGACCAGCGCCCTCTCGTCACTGCTCGCTGCATCACTCTCACTACACTGATGATTAGTTTGCTGTTCAAAATTGTACACATGGCTCCACCTAGGCCTTAACCACGTCTGCCTTATCATTCCGCCAAGTTTTGCTCTGTGACTCTGCTACAATTACAACATGTCGGACTCTGCTGCTCTAAAGTCAGCAGAAAGCTGGTGTTACTGCCTCCACCTCCATTCTCATACTGGATGTAGTGACGTATGCGAGGTTCTCTGTTTTCAAGCTGTGTCCATTCACCTTTGCCACAGACCCCAACTCTTCTTACCTTTCCCTACAGACCAGTTTGTATAAATTATTGTCACCTGGCCATGAATTTTCATTGATCAGCTCTTGTATCACTGACTCACCAGCTATCCATTTCCGGTACCCCCGGTCCATGTTTAGACCGGGTGAGAAATAGTTTGTTTGGTGGTGCGACTGAGGTAAACGTCATTGTGAACTGAAGTGATGAAGTTTGGAAAGCTTGTCTGAGGAGAATTGATTCTGAATGGCCAGGTCTAGTGTCTGAAAACTTGTGTGTTATTGTGATTCAGATGCCAATACCCAAGCGAATGGAATGTTCTGACTGGCAGCCAATTGTGGTCATGAGCACGTGTCAACGACTAGGGAGAACGGTGGACATGGACGGAATGACTTATTGTTGTGCCACAATAAACGATAACAGGGTTATCATCGTGTGTTGTGAATGTGAATGTACTATCATGTGTCCAGTCTATACAGCTGGCTTGGGGCATTTGTGCTGTCCAGGAAGTAGAACCAGCCAAACAGCAGCATTATCACAAACCCGACAAGCCTAGATATCCTCATTGACTTGGGCAACAGGGTTCCAGTTTAGTTCTGTGAATATTTCTCTTCCCTTTTCCCTCATCATTGTGCATGTACACTCCCATATTTCCCCAACCACCACCCCTCTTCTTTTCCCTCCCATTATCTGTCACACCCATTTGCCTGATTCTCTTCTCTTTTTTTTTTTACACACGCACACACACACACACACACACACACACACACAACCCCCTCCCTCCTCCTCCTCACTGCACACACACACACACAGTTACACACACACACACAAACCCCTCCCCCTCCCTCCTCCTCCTCCTCACTGCACACACACAGTCACACATACACACCAACACATGTTTATAATTTCTCCCCTGCATTTAAATACTATTTTTTTTTCACTCATGAGGGCTGTGAAAAGAATTCTGCATGTTTGTGCATTTCTTTACTTTGCATTCAATCATTACCAAAATGAAACTTATAATGTTAGGTTACCTTATGTCTATGTATTACATTGTTCTAAACCTTGTTTCATCTGGACATATCTTTGACATATCAGAATCTCACATGACTTTTCTAGCAAACATTTTCATTTATTCTGTTATTCAGATTTTTTCCTTCTCTACATTTTAACAGCATGTTGTAGACATGATGAGACGGATGAAAATGGAGATGGGTGGATGTGAGCCCCAGATAACACCTCAGATAGATAATCTTCTCATTCTGGATCGCAATGTCGACCTTTTGACACCATTACTGTCTCAGCTTACCTATGAAGGTCTCATAGATGAGATTTTCAACATCAAAAACAGTGAGTCACGGCAGTCACTTGTTTTCTATTTGTCATTTGCCTTAGACCGTCTAGGTACTGGTTTCATTTCAGAAACATACATGATAGTATGTTTATGTTTATTGTGATCATGTTTCATCAAACCCAACACAAAAACAATACAGAGTATAGTGGATAATTGAAAGCAAAATAACAGAAGGAAAGATATAATTGTGTTTCATCAAACCCAACACAATAAACAAATACAGAGTATAGTGGATAAGAGAAAGCAAAATAACAGAAGGAAAGACATCATTGTGTTTCATCAAACCCAACACAAGGAACAATACAGAGTACAGCGGATAATAGAAAGCAAAATAACAGAAGGAAAGATATCATTGTGTTAACAGTGGAGCTGTGAACAATTGTAGTTGTCAAGATAAATGGAAAAAAAAAGTTTTTTTTTTTCACACAGGTTGTCTTTGATAAATTTTAACATGTATACATATGGATTATACGGTTAGACATATATATCATACATGCAGACATGCATAAAATGTAGGTTTCTGGCTTTGATAACGATTGCTGAAGAGAAAAACCAACTCTTTGCATACATTTTCCCACTCTGTGTCACTAGAAACCTTAGAGTTGTGAACATTTGTTTTCATTGTATCCTTTGCCTCATTGTTAGGCTGTAACAATCTCTTAAGCAGAATGTTTTAAACGGACTTTTAAACCATACAGGTAATTTATGGTTTGAAATGTACAGTTGTGCAATTTCTCATGTTTATTCAGTCAAGATCAGTTCAGATTAACATCTTTAAACATCCAACAAATTTATTGGTGTTCTGAGCTTTATCAGAATGCAGTGGCTAACTGTGCTAGTTCAGTGTTGATAGACAGTTTTATTCCTACCCATAATTTGCACTACTTTCTGACCTCTCCATATTTGTAAACATGATATTTGCATTCTGGCTTATTCTTCTGTTGATAATGGCCCCATTGTTACTTCAGTGACAAGATACAGTGTAGACAAGGATTGTTACTTCAGTGACAAGATACAGTGTAGACAAGGATTGTTACTTCAGTGACAAGATACAGTGTAGACAAGGATTGTTACTTCAGTGACAAGATACAGTGTAGACAAGGATTGTTACTTCAGTGACAAGATACAGTGTAGACAAGGCTGCATGTTACAATATCTGTCTCATCAGGTTTGCTTACTAGGTTCAGATCGATTGTATCATATATAATAACACACCATACTTACTTGATAAACACAAACATCAACTGAGCAAACATGATGCAGTGTTTAAGACAGAAAAAGTTGTATGAGAATAAAATGAAATGTTAACAGTTCAGTTATTTAAGTAGTAAGAAGAGATTAAGCACAAATAAATAGTATGAATAGGAATCAAATAGTGAAACTTACTTTACTTCATCACCACATCCAAGTACATGATGATCAATGTGAGATGATGATCGTACCACTTACATTGAATTATTTTATTATTGTCTTAAAGCTCTCTATAGGTTAAGCTCTTTCTAGGTTATGCTCTCTCTAGGTTAAGCTCTCTTTATGTTAAGCTCTCTCTAGGTTTAGCTCTCTCTAGGTTAAGCTCTCTCTAGGTTAAGCTCTCTCTAGGTTAAGCTCTCTCTAGGTTAAGCTCTCTAGGTTTAGCTCTCTCTAGGTTAAGCTCTCTCTCTAGGTTAAGCTCTCTCTCTAGATTAAGCTCTCTTCTCACAGGCTGTGATAACAGCCAGAGATATCTGTCATTCAAACTGAAAGTGAACTGATATTAGTTTTATTAGATTGGAAGATTGCATATTATTTAACTCACTAGGACATCCTCTCATGTGAGGATTAGGAATTGCAATTGTAAACAGAAAAAGATGTTAATAATTAAGAATTTTGTTTGCAAGAAAGATAAAAGGATATCACACAGAATTGTGACAAATATTCAGTACATTGGTATAGCAGACATCTGATCCAGCACATTAAGTACAACTGTTCCAGATCCATTGCAGCCAGCCTTCATTGTGGAAATGACACTTGAGCAGAAGCACAAACAGCTGTAGAACTTATGTACAACCAGATTAGAGCAATAACAACAAATATTGTTGAAGTATATATACATTAGAGCTCTCTTAATACACAAGAAAAAAAAAAAGAGTGAAGAAAGAGAGCAATTAAGGGGTCACTACACCCACATTTTTTTTTTTTTTATTTACAGAGGAGAGAAATTTTTTTATATTGGTCATTTGAAGATATACATGTTATTACATTTAAAGATATACATGTTATTACATTTGAAGATATACATGTTATTACATTTGAAGATATACATGTTATTACATTTGAAGATATACATGTTATTACATTTGAAGATATACATGTTATTACATTTAAAGATATACATGTTATTACATTTGAAGATATACATGTTATTACATTTGAAGATATACATGTTATTACATTTGAAGATATACATGTTATTACATTTGAAGATATACATGTTATTACATTTGAAGATATACATGTTATTACATTTGAAGATATACATGTTATTACATTTGAAGATATACATGTTATTACATTTGAAGATATACATGTTATTACATTTGAAGACTTTAGGTGTTAAAAAATCATGGTTGTCATAGCAATAACCGCCATCTTGGGGAAAAAAACAACATGTACTTACAATCCTAAAATTTCAAAAACAAACATACATATTTAACAAAAGGTGATAGATTCATGACATTTAATCATATTTAGAGGTACAGGTGTAGTTTATTTACTTTAAACATGTTTTTAAATATTTTCTTAGAAAATTAAAATGTAGGTTTATTGAAAATGTCAAAAACATCTTGCATCATAGGACAATAATCAAATTTAAAAAAAAAAACCTTTCTAAAATCTACTTTTAAAAAGACCAGTCCCTATAATATTGTTAAAGGAGTATCCGTACTAAATTTCATAAATTGGAAAAATTTCCTTGTAGTGACCACTTAATAATAGGAGGAGGAAAGATCATTTTGCATATTTTAGCAAACTATATCTGGACATGGCAAACTGCTGGATGTAAATTAGCCTAGAGAAACCACACAACAGCCAGGGGCTGCTGGGGTTGGTTCTGCAACATCCTGTAAAGGATACGCAACTAACCTTTTATATTTGGACAAATTACTATCATCCATATATTTTTTTTTTGTTTTTTTTTTTTGGTTTATTATTGCAGCAAATGTAAAGCTTCCACCAGAAAAATTCATCACACCAGAAGAAAGAAAAAACAGCAAGGAAGAAGCAATCACAGAGCAAAAGAAGTTCATACTGAATTCTTCAGATGAATTATTTGCAGAGCTCAGGGACAAAAATTTTAATGCAGTCGGTGGTATAGTCAGTCGCAAGGCTAAAACAATCACTGCTGAATTTGATGTAAGTACTGTCTGTCAAATGTCTTTTTTTTAACATGTTGCTCCACCAAGTATATAAATGTAAGTATCTAGACACATGGATAACATTTGATGTAAGTACTGTCTGTTAAATGTCTTTTTTAACATGTTGCTCCACCAAGTATAGAAATGTAAGTATCTAGACACATGGATAACATTTGATGTAAGTACTGTCTGTCAAATGTCTTTTTTAACATGTTGCTCCACCAAGTATATAAATGTAAGTATCTAGACACATGGATAACATTTGATGTAAGTACTGTCTGTTAAATGTCTTTTTTAACATGTTGCTCCACCAAGTATAGAAATGTAAGTATCTAGACACATGGATAACATTTGATGTAAGTACTGTCTGTTAAATGTCTTTTTTAACATGTTGCTCCACCAAGTATAGAAATGTAAGTATCTAGACACATGGATAACATTTGATGCAAGATGTGTCACAGAGATCAAGAACAGAATAGTACAGGCCAGAACTGTATTTTATAAAATGAAAAACATTTTATGCAATAAGTTCATGTCATTGGAGGTTAGGAAAATAATTTGTGGAAGCTATATAGAGGAGGTTTAAGCATACAGCTGTGAATCATGGACAATTAATAAACATGTCAAACAATTTATTGATGCCTCAGAGATGTGGTGTTACACAATAATCCTTATAATTCCATGGGCAGCAAAAAAGAGCAACCCAGATGTTTTGAAAGAGGTGAGGGTTCAAAGACAACTTATGACAAACATCAAAAAGAGAGGGTCATCATTTTTTGGGTCTTGTTATGAAAAGAGGGAAATGAAACATGTTGTGACCACTGGAAAGATCTGTCTAAAGAGAGACAGAGGAAGACATTGCAAGAAGATTCTTAGTCTTGTGTCATGTCATGGAGGGGTGTCAGCACAAGAACTGATACATGCAGTTGCACATCACAGATTGTGGAGAGGCATGATTGCCCACGCCAGTCGGCAAGGCACTTGATGATAATGATGATGCTCTACCATATGTTTAGCTTTGTTCCTGGAAAAATTCTGTAGACATTAATTCCAAGATTTCTCCTTTATTTTGCATATAAAAGATTTAGGATTTTTTGACATGTTTATTATGCATACAGGAATACTTTTTTGATTTGTTTTGGGTCATCATCATCATCATCATCATGTAGCAGGTCCTTTGCAGAACGTCGCTGTCATCACGGTCTGCCTGAAAGAAACTCGGTCTCTCGCCAGTTCTCCCGCCTCATGTACACTCAAGGAGTCACTTATATCCTGTGCCCATCTTCGTGTCTGTCGGCCTCTGCCCCTCCTTCCTGGTACCATGCCTTCTGCTATAATTTTTTCCAATCCGTCGTGGCGCTTGATATGACCAAAATTTTCAGCTTCCGAGACAGGATGCTGTTTATTAGCCAATCTTCCTTGATGTTCAGATCTTTCAACATGTCAGTTTTTCTCCCCTTCTTTGTCCAAGATATTCTTAGAATCTTTCTATAGCATTTCAGCTCAAAAGCCCCTATTCTTTTTCTTAAGGACTTTTTTTTTTTTTTTTTGGGTGCTGACTCAAAAAGTTTAGTTTTGTTTTTGTTTTTGTGTGATTCTGGCAGAGTTTTAAATATGCATCACATATTTATAGGTTTTTATTGTTGGTGAGAACATTTTCTTAACTTCTTCTCTGTTAAAAAAACATCATGAAGAGCAGAGTCTTGTTCAGAACTTAATAAATATCTGCAGCAATATTATATATCAGTTACATATCGGTCAAAAACTAAAATAAAAAAATTATAAAGAGGCAAAATTAATTGTGAAAGTTTCAAAAGATGAATCATGGAGAAAAAAATGTGGAGAGCAGATAGCCACATCTAGTAGAAGAGAACTTTACACACAGGTTACAAATATGAGAGCAAGAGAGGGGTGCTACAATCCAGCCACAATTATAAACAACAAAAGAGGCAGTTCTGAATCAAACCAGAGGCTAGCAAGATTTGCAGAGTATTTGAAAGATCTACTCAACCCTGAAAACGACCTAGATAATGTAAGTTTTGTGCATAAAAGCAGTGACTAACATGAACCAAACTGGTGAACATTAGAAGTAAAAGCTGTCATACACAAGAGCCCTGGAAACAAGCACCTAGTTTAGATAGAATAACTTTAGAAACCATTCAAGCATGTGATCAGATGGCTAACAAGAACTGTCAGTACGGCGTAGGAAGAAAAGAAGTGTGCAAAGGTTTATGCAGGGATTCTAGATGCATAGTTAGAATAACTTAGGAAACATCTAAACTATTTGCAGTAATGTCTGGAGGAAGATAAAGATGTATTTTATCATGGCTGATGTTTATCACCACGCAGACAGCATATCCAAGGATGCCAAGCCCAGAAGTTAAACATATTATTAAGATCATCATCATCCTCTCCTCCTCCTCCTTTTCTTCTTCTTCTTCTTCTTTTTCTTCTTCTTCTTCTTATTCTTCTTCTTCTTTTTCTTCTTCTTCTTCTTCTTCTTCTTCTTCTTCTTCTTCTTCTTCTTCTTCTTCTTCTTCTTCTTCTTCTTCTTCTTCTTCTTCTTCTTCTTCTTCTTCTTCTTCTTCTTCTTCTTCTTCTTCTTCTTCTTCTTCTTCTTCTTCTTCTTCTTCATCCTCCTCCTCTTCTTCTTGTTCTTCTTCCTCCTCCTCCTCTTTCTTCTTCTTCATCATCCTCCTCCTCCTCTTCTTCTTCTTCTTCTTCTTCTTCTTCTTCTTCTTCTTCTTCTTCTTCTTCTTCTTCTTCTTCTTCTTCTTCTTCTTCTTCTTCTTCTTCTTCTTCTTCTTCATCCTCCTCCTCTTCTTCTTGTTCTTCTTCCTCCTCCTCCTCTTTCTTCTTCTTCATCATCCTCCTCCTCTTCTTCTTCTTCTTCTTCTTCTTCTTCTTCTTCTTCCTCTTCTTCTTCTTCTTCTTCTTCTTCTTCTTCTTCTTCTTCTTCTTCTTCTTCTTCTTCTTCTTCTTCTTCTTCTTCTTCTTCTTCTTCTTCTTCTTCTTCTTCTTGTTCTTCTTGTTCTTATTCTTCTTCTACTTCCTCCTCCTACTGCTTATTCTTCTTCTACTTCCTCCTCCTACTGCTTCTTCTTCTTTTCCTTTGCATTCACCAGCTATAAACTCTGGGGGAAATTTCTGGTTGTTTGTCCACTGCTGAATGTGTCTGGTTCTAGAACCTGGTTGTTGCACTCACAGCTGCTTGATAGATCCCACTTATTTGTTTATAGTTGCTTGCCTCTCAGACAGATGCACTCTCACTTCAAAGGCAGTCTCAGTTAGTTGACTCAGAGGACAGGCTTGTTGGGGAGCCAGTGGGTCTAGTGTGTTTTTCCCACAGTAGGGCCCTGTAAACCACACTTAAATGGAATTAACATTAAAAACTGCCGGTTTGTGTTATGCTGGCCAGTAAGTAGTAAATTTAAAACCAGTATGCCTCACGCGGCAATTGGCAGCGCGGGTAGTAACTGATTAGCGCGCGTCATGTGTTCGTTGAGTCTCAGAGAGTTAAAGATGTACACCAAAATAGTTTTCATAGTTCAGTCTATGTTTGACATTCTAGAAACAATGTTTAATCATAATTTTTTGTCAGATCCACACTTTTAGTAGCATCTTCTGTCTTTAATTGCTCAAACAATCATATTTCAGTCTGTTGTTTTCTTTTTTTCTTTCTTTTGATTCTTTAAGGAAAGACATACAGCAAAAACAGTAGGAGAGATGAAACAGTTTGTGTCTAAGCTTCCTCACTTGCAGTCTGCCAGGACTTCACTAGGAATTCGTAAGTCTTCTGTAAATGTAAATTTATTATGTCTTCATGCAACCTGTAGTTTAAGTTTTATAGTTTCACTTAAACACTGCAAAGAGGAAATTGTGTCTCAAGTTATTATTTCTGCTAAAAATGTGGTACACATCTATCTAATCCCACTTCAGAAACCAGGCAAAGATCATTTCAGACTTAGTGGTTTCAGGATTATCACCCTACAAGATACTTTTGGCAGAGTGAAGATTATTGCTATTAAACTATAAGTGTTTTTGGAAAGGGAAGAGCTCCTGCCAAAAGATTTAGGTAGTTCATCATCATCATCATCACCATCCCGTAACACTATGTGTAGACAGGTCACCAGTTTCTGTTGACTGTCTGATCAGCTGTCTCCACCTTTGGCGGTCAGTTGTGATGGACTTCATGTTTGCATGCCTGAGGCCTGTCCAGTCAGTCAGGTTATGTAACCAGGTCTTTCTTGGTCTGCCTCTTCTCCTCTCTCCCTCTACTGAGCCCTGCAGTATTGTATTTGAGAGGCCGTTAGATCTTATTACATGTCCATATCATTGCATTTTTCTACTTTTCACTGTAGTTAAAAGAGGTTCACAGTTGCCAATGTGCTGTATAATTTTATGGCAAACTTCTTTGTTTGTATTGTGGTCTCTGTATGATATGCCAAGAATTTTTCTAAAACATCGCATTTCTATTGCTTGTATCTTTCTTTCAAGTTAGCTGTTAAGGTCCACGTTTCACAGCCATGTGTAAATGTACTAATAGTTAGTGCTCTGAGCAATGGAATTTGAGTCTAGCATGAAAAGTAGTTACTGGCTACAAAAAGATACCTGGTAAAATGCAGGGTCCTTTTGCTTTTGCTGAGGGCTCCCAGAACAGATGGGAGACACTTGTGGCTTCCAGAACAGATGGGAGACACTTGTGGCTTCCAGAACAGATGGGAGACACTTGTGGCTTCCAGAACAGATGGGAGACACTTGTGGCTTCTAGAACAGATGGGAGACACTTGTGGCTTCTAGAACAGATGGGAGACACTTGTGGCTTCCAGAACAGATGGGAGACACTTGTGGCTTCCAGAACAGATGGGAGACACTTGTGGCTTCTAGAACAGATGGGAGACACTTGTGGCTTCCAGAACAGATGGGAGACACTTGTGGCTTCCAGAACAGATGCGAGACACTTGTGGCAACACTTGATCTTGAGGATGCCTACATATGATATTTTGCTATCTGCACTCAAAAAAAAAAAGACTCAGTGCTCTCAAGATTACGGCAGCAATGGACACGAAACACAAAATGCTGTTCACAGTGTTTCAGCATGTGATCAAGTCGGTGATAGATTATGGACTTGGAATGCTTACCATATCAAAGAGTCAGTTGATGAAACTTGAACGCATACAGAATGAAGCCATGTGTGTAATTCTGGAATGTACAAGAGATACCCTGGTAGTATGTATGCGATATATGCTTGCACTGCCTACTATTGCAGATAGGCTCAATGTTCTGCAAGCAAAGTCATATCTCAGAGTAGCTGCAGACAAGAAGCACCTCCGTAATGAAACCATATCTGCAGACAAGAAGCACCTCCGTAAATGAAACCCTATCTGCAGACAAGAAGCACCTCCGTAATGAAACCCTATCTGCAGACAAGAAGCACCTCCGTAATGAAACCCTATCTGCAGACAAGAAGCACCTCCGTAATGAAACCCTATCTGCAGACAAGAAGCACCTCCGTAATGAAACCCTATCTGCAGACAAGAAGCACCTCCGTAATGAAACCCTATCTGCAGACAAGAAGCACCTCCGTAATAAAACCTCATGTAGTGTTAAGGGTGCAGACTGAAAAGAGGATGGGGCAAACTGAAGACACAATCAGACTTATGTGCACGCTTGAGGAGTGTGATGTGAGGAGTGGGTCAGAGTGTCCGAGCAAGTTTCAGACTTGTGTAGGGTTCTTACCACTTTGGGTCGGGAGTGAGGGGACTGGCCAGATGGCACAGCAGAATCAGAAGCTTAACCAATGATTTATGCCCAAGTGATATGATTATCAATACAGATGGCTCTGTGTTGAGGGGCAGACGAAGTACATGGGGGTTCAAAGCAAAAGCAAATGGACGTCAGTGCAACAAAGTCTGGCATATAATATCACAATGTCTAGTTTGAGAATGTAGATGAAGGCAGTCACTGCTGAATTCGGCTGGCTTGAGAGTCAGCTGTACACACATGACGTGATCATGACTGACTCACAGAGCATGTTGAGAGTCAGCTGTACACACATGACGTGATCGTGACTGACTCATAGAGCATGTTGAGAAAGGTGGAGACAGTATGTACCATGCAGAGTGGCAAGCATCACTTCAGAGGTCCCAGGTAGTTGGCATTCTTTGGATATTCTCTCCAGGTATGCCGATGTGTTAGGAAATGAGCAGGCAGATAGACTGGCCGGTTCTGCACCACTTAGTGGTGAACTGATGTATGACAAGCTGGATGTTGTTAGGGCCCTTTTTGAACAGTGCGGAAGCGCAAATAGATCATTACAGTCTGAGGAGAATAGTGCAGCAAAGAGTTGCCAGGGAATCTGGCTGATGCTTATCACTTAAGGAAAAGGCGAGACAGATATACACTCAGTCGGTTTACTAGTGTCATCGGAATGTGAACTCTTCATTTGCTGCTGAAGATGGGGACAGATCACTTATGGAAGTTTCCCGAGTGCTATGATGTTGATTCTTAATTCAACATTCAAGAACATTCATCTTCAACAGAATATATCAGTTCATGTTCTTCCCAAGACAAAAGGCTATCTTTTCTTATTGTCTTTTATCTTTTATTTATATCTTGCCTTTAAACTTGTATGGTTACAGAAATGTTTGGCTTTCGTTGTTGTGTGCTTAATTTAATGTTGATATGATTTTGTTATGTGTTACGCTTATTTTTTCCCCCCAGATACTTCTATAGCTGAACTGATTAAGGAAGTGACAGATTCTGATGAATTCCTGGATTCTTTACGTTGCCAGCAAGGTTTGTTCACAGTTTACATTATTTCATCTCCGGGTGGGTTCTGGGTTAGAGGTTGTTGAAATCAAATATACTGGGCAGAAAAGTGCAGATATTACATCCTAGCTGTAAACCACAACACAGTGTGCCAACCTGCTTGTTAAGTTTGAACACAGATGAGGAAAACTTTTTTCCTCTGAAAATGTAACTATGCTTTTAGTTATAATCATGAAGTGTCTGGCCCGCTGGACCAGGTTGTCTTTTTTCTCTCTATATTTCATGGTCATTAGATTATATCAGTTCATCCATGCTTATAGGGATCAGATAAATATTCAGCAACAGATAGCTTCTTTTGCATGGTCATTAGATTATATCAGTTCATGCATGTTTATAGGGATCAGATAAATATTCAGCAACGGATAGCTTCTTTTGCATGGTCATTAGATTATATCAGTTCATGCATGTTTATAGGGATCAGATAAATATTCAGCAACGGATAGCTTCTTTTGCATGGTCATTAGATTATATCAGTTCATGCATGTTTATAGGGATCAGATAAATATTCAGCAACGGATAGCTTCTTTTGCATGGTCATTAGATTATATCAGTTCATGCATGTTTATAGGGATCAAATAAATATTCAGCAATGATAGCTTCTGTTGTGTAATAAAAAATCTCTCTCACAAGTATCCAGCAGACTCATCAAGTATCTTGCTGATTGATGTCTGTGATCTTGCTTATCCAGCAGACTCATCAAGTATCTTGCTGATTGATGTCTGTGATCTTGCTTATCCAGCAGATACATCAACATCAAGTGTCTTGCTGATTGATGTCTGTGATCTTGCTTATCCACACTGTGTGCCCATCAGCAGTTTGTATTCTGGGTGTTTTCTTTGTCTTTTTTTTTTTTAGGGAGGAAGATTGTGAAAAAGGTAGGAAACATAATAACATAAACATATGTCAGTGGCTGACATGTACATGAGATCAAATACCTAGGAGGAATATTTGCAGAAGGTGGCAGACTGGTCATCTGTGAGGGCAAATACTGTCAGTTATTAGCTAGAACCCCTACTTCATTCATTCATTCAGTAGCATGTCCCTCGCGGAACCTCGCTGCCATAACAACCCTCCGGAAAACCTTCCTATCATGAGCAAGATGTCCTGCGTCTGATACACCCATCTGGAGATCATCTGCCACATCCTGCACCCATCTTCTCCTTGGCCTTCCTCTTCCTCTCTTCCCAGGCATATACCCCTCCATTATTGTTCTCTCTAGACCTCCATGACGTTTCAAGTGACCAAAATATTTCAATTTTCTTTGTTTTATTGTCTTTACTAGGAACCCCTACTTAGACACCCAAATATCTCCCTTCCAGCAAAACAACAGATGATAAATAGTATCTTCATCCCTCTTGTTGTTTTTGCTCTCAGTCCTCAACAGGAACAATGTGTAGATGAGAGAACATAACCTTCTTTGAAATGTGCTGTCTCCGGAAGGTCACCATCAACACAAGAAGGGACAAGGTCACACTTACCAGCATAAGAGATCAGGTTGCAACAAGGCAATGCCTGTATGAAGCTTACAAACCCACAATGGAGTGGTTTGGCCATCTAGTAAGAATGCAGCCAGCCCAAACTATATGAAACCTTCTACAGCAGACAGGAAGAGAGGGATAACTTGTATTGTTGAAACCTGCATACAAATGAAGAAAACCATCAATCAGACCACCCAAGAGAAATACAGAAAACAACGCCACTGGGTTATAACCAAGTAGCAGTGTGACGACAACAGAAAGAGACTGACAGAGGTTTATTCTTGTGTACAGTAAGATTGCTGTTTCACTTCCTATGAAATGACCTTGATTGCTGGAGGAACATGAACTTATCACTAGACATATCAACTTGCTTGTGGAACATGAACTTATCACTAGACATATCAACTTGTCGGTGGAACATGAACTTATCACTAGACATATCAACTTGTCGATGGAACATGAACTTATCACTAGACATATCAACTTGCTGGTGGAACATGAACTTATCTCTAGACATATCAACTTGCTGGTGGAACATGAACTTATCACTAGACATATCAACTTGTCGATGGAACATGAACTTATCACTAGACATATCAACTTGTCGATGGAACATGAACTTATCACTAGACATATCAACTTGTCGATGGAACATGAACTTATCACTAGACATATCAACTTGTCGATGGAACATGAACTTATCACTAGACATATCAACTTGTCGATGGAACATGAACTTATCACTAGACATATCAACTTGCTGGTGGAACATGAACTTATCACTAGACATATCAACTTGCTGGTGGAACATGAACTTATCACTAGACATATCAACTTGCTGGTGGAACATGAACTTATCACTAGACATATCAACTTGCTGGAGGAACATGAACTTATCACTAGACATATCAACTTGTCAATGGAACATGAACTTATCACTAGACATATCAACTTGCTGGTGGAACATGAACTTATCACTAGACATATCAACTTGCTGGTGGAACATGAACTTATCACTAGACATATCAACTTGCTGGAGGAACATGAACTTATCACTAGACATATCAACTTGTCGATGGAACATGAACTTATCACTAGACATATCAACTTGCTGGTGGAACATGAACTTATCACTAGACATATCAACTTGCTGGTGGAACATGAACTTATCACTAGACATATCAACTTGCTGGTGGAACATGAACTTATCACTAGACATATCAACTTGTCGGTGGAATATGAACTTATCACTAGACATATCAACTTGTCGATGGAACATGAACTTATCACTAGACATATCAACTTGTCGATGGAACATGAACTTATCACTAGACATATCAACTTGCTGGAGGAACATGAACTTATCACTAGACATATCAACTTGTCGGTGGAACATGAACTTATCACTAGACATATCAACTTGTCGATGGAACATGAACTTATCACTAGACATATCAACTTGCTGGTGGAACATGGACTTATCACTAGACATATCAACTTGCTTGTGGAACATGAACTTATCACTAGACATATCAACTTGCTGGTGGAACATGAACTTATCACTAGACATATCAACTTGCTGGAGGAACATGAACTTATCACTAGACATATCAACTTGCTTGTGGAACATGAACTTATCACTAGACATATCAACTTGCTGGAGGAACATGAACTTATCACTAGACATATCAACTTGCTTGTGGAACATGAACTTATCACTAGACATATCAACTTGCTGGTGGAACATGAACTTATCACTAGACATATCAACTTGCTTGTGGAACATGAACTTATCACTAGACATATCAACTTGCTGGAGGAACATGAACTTATCACTAGACATATCAACTTGTCGGTGGAACATGAACTTATCACTAGACATATCAACTTGCTGGTGGAACATGAACTTATCACTAGACATATCAACTTGTCGGTGGAATATGAACTTATCACTAGACATATCAACTTGTCGATGGAACATGAACTTATCACTAGACATATCAACTTGCTGGTGGAACATGAACTTATCACTAGACATATCAACTTGCTGGTGGAACATGAACTTATCACTAGACATATCAACTTGCTGGTGGAACATGAACTTATCACTAGACATATCAACTTGCTGGTGGAACATGAACTTATCACTAGACATATCAACTTGCTGGTGGAACATGAACTTATCACTAGACATATCAACTTGTCGGTGGAACATGAACTTATCACTAGACATATCAACCCAGTCATCCCCAATCCTGCTACTGCCCGCACATACTGATCAAGGCATAACCCAATCAGAACATTTCACAGATAGGACAAGAATACGTTTGCATTGAGAGCTGACCATATTTGAAATGTTAACTTCATGCACTTTTTTTATTGCAATATATTTTCTTTTATTGTTGCTGTACAGAATTGTTGCATGGTCTAGAAACTGACAAAGTCAATCCATACATAGAGGACTGCATTGCCAGGGAGGAGTCTCTGATTAAAGTGCTTCGGCTTATATGCATACAATCAGTATGTAATGATGGACTCAAACCCAAGATTTTAGAGCATTACAAACGAGAAATTATACAGGTATGTTACAGTACAAATTACCATTTATCAATAAATACAGTTAATATCTGGAATGAGAACCTTTCTGTTGTAGTTCATGAGATCTGTTCATAAAGTTTCATATATCATTTATTTTTAAAGTTGTCTTCAGCAGATGTGGTGTAGGGGACCTGAGTTTGCATACATGGTTTCCCAACCACAAAGAGTGTCTGTCGCTGGCAGTTAGTCCCACCCACAAAGTGTGTCTGTCGCTGGCAGTTAGTCCCACCCACAAAGAGTGTCTGTCGCTGGCAGTTAGTCCCACCCACAAAGAGTGTCTGTCGCTGGCAGTTAGTCCCACCCACAAAGAGTGTCTGACGCTGGCAGTTAGTCCCACCCACAAAGAGTGTCTGTCGCTGGCAGTTAGCCCCACCCACAAAGAGTGTCTGTCGCTGGCAGTTAGCCCCACTCACAAAGAGTGTCTGTCGCTGGCAGTTAGTCTAAAAATAAGTTATTGTAGTGAGCATCCAGTAGATATTTTCATTTGACACAAAATGATTGGAACATCTCAAGAAACATTTGCGTGAAATTTTGCCAACAGCCGGACAATACCATACTGGAAATTATGGGGAATATTCAACAGACTTGTAGGCATGATGACTTGAGCACCAACAAATGACAGCAATACAATCACCTCAGTTAAGATTGCTCATCTGTAGAGTCGACTACATTCTGATAGGTCTTTAACTCTTTCAGGTCTATGAATTTGGCTCAAATTAATTTCCCTTGATAAAGATGGCAGAGGCGGTGGTAAAATAAAGGCAGTAGAGAATATAATATTCTTCTTATCCCTACAAAAGTAGATATTTTTTTCTAAAGAGGAACAAATGTACATTTTGAATCTGATGATATGTATATGTTTAATTCTGTTATAATTAGTAGGTGACACATTTTCACTTACCATGGTTTTGCAGCTACAAGAGCAGTGAATATCCAAATTTGATAATATCACTTTAAAGTGTGTTCAATTTCCTAACAAATTCCAAAGTTATGACAAGTTTACATCATGAACATTGGTACATGGAATGTCAGAACACTCGTGCAAAACGGAAAACTGGATAACATCAAGATGGAAATGAAGAGAATGAACATCAACATACTAGGAATTAGTGAAATGAGATGGCCTGGAGCAGGGGAAAAGTATTCAGATCAGCACAGAATTATCTACTCGGGAGGGAAAGAATATAGCAAGGGAGTTGGTATTATTTTGGATCCAAAGAACTCAAAAACTGTTAAAGGATTTTGGACAATATCAGATAGAGTACTATTAGTAAAACTTCGCGGCAGACCGTTTGACATCAACTTAGTACAGATTTATGCCCCAACAGCAGATAGTTCAGAGGAAGGCATTGACGCATTTTATGATGAGTTAGACATGGCTGTTGATCAATGCAAAAATTGTGAAGTAACAATGGTACTTGGAGATTTCAACGCAAAAGTAGGAAGTGAAAAAGTGTACGGAATAACGGGTGGATATGGACTAGGAGAAAAGAATGTGAGAGGTGACAGATTAATAGCATGGGCTGAGTCGCGCAGCATGATAATAGGTAACACCTGGTTTAAACACCATCCTCGAAGATTGTGGACTTGGAAAAGTCCTGGTGATATTGTCCGCAATCAGATTGATTATATTTTGATTTCAAGAAGATTTCAGAGCAGCTTAGTTGGAGCTAAAACTAGACCAGGGGCAGACTGCTTTAGTGACCATGTGCCAGTTGTAGGAAAAATTAGAATAAAACTAAAGAACATTAGAAAAACACCACAGAACATCAAGTTAAATTTAGGAATTCTTAGAACGGATAAAGAAATTAAGGAACAGTACAACGTCACTGTACAAAACCGGTATAATGCAATAGAAATTATACACACAATTGATAAACAGTGGGATATGTTGCGTGAGTCAATTCAGCAGACATCAAAAGAGACAATCCCACCAACCCATACAGTTGCAAAAAAGAAATGGATGTCAACCGAAATTCTGCAGTTGATGGATGAAAGAAGGAAGAAAAAGAATGATAAAGAAGAATACTCTAGAATACAAAAAGAAATAGTGAACAAATGCAAAGTGGCTAAAGAAGCCTGGCTGAATCAAATGTGTACAGAGATTGGGGAAAATCACGGGAAAGACTCACATTCCATGTACCAACAGATAAATATGTTAACAGGAAAGATGACACGTAACAGCACTGGATGTTTGATATCAAAGGATGGTGACTTATTAATGGGACATAGTAATATAATTAACAGATGGACAGAGTATATAGGGGAATTGTATGATGATAATAGACCAGACATAGAACTGCAGAACAACAATGATGGTCCACCAATAATGACTGCAGAAGTTGAGGATGCAATACATCATATGAAGAAAGGAAAAGCACCCGGGCCAGACAACATCTCACTGGAAGAAATCGAAGCACTGGGAAATTTTGGAATTGAAATAATAACTAAACTTTTAAATGATATTTATAACAGTGGGTATATTCCAAATGACCTTTTAAAATCCATATTTATAGCTCTGCCGAAGAAACCAGGCACTTTAAAATGTGAAGACCATCGCACAATAAGTCTTATGAGTCACATGACTAAGATTTTACTGAGAATAATTATGAGAAGAATAAGAAACAAAATTAAACCAGAAATCAGCGATGAACAATGTGGATTTGTAGAAGGAAAAGGTACAAACAATGCCATATACATCCTAAGGACATTGTCAGAAAGAGCTATAGAAGTAAAGACTGATTTGTACTTATGCTTCATAGACTATACAAAAGCATTTGACTGTGTGAAGCATGAAGAAGTAATCAAACTGTTAGAAAAATTAAACATTGATGGGAAAGTTCTAAGAATAATAAAGAATATGTATTGGCAGCAAACAGCAGCTATAAGAATTAACAACTGTTTAGGTACATTTCAAAGCATAAAGAGGGGCGTACGACAAGGATGTGTACTTTCACCTGATTTGTTTTCAATATACAGTGAATATATTATGAGATCTTTAATTGATATGCCCGGAATCGTGGTTGGTGGGCACAATATAAACAATTTACGTTATGCTGATGACACAGTCTTGATAGCAACAAGTCAGAAAGAATTACAGGAAATGATAGACATTGTGGTGTTAGAAAGTGGAAGAATGGGCCTCAGTTTGAATAATGGGAAGACAGAAGTAATGGTGGTATCAAAGAAACAAATTATTCCTAAATGTGTAATAAAAGTCAATGGTGTTATTTTAAGACAAGTACAGAAATTTAAGTATCTGGGCACATGGATAACATCAGATGGAAGATGCATAACTGAAATAAGAAACAGAATTGGACAGGCAAAAACTGCATTTTATAAAATGAAAAACATCTTGTGCAATATATCCTTGTCATTGAGAGTTAGAAAAAGAATTCTTGCTTGCTACATACATCCAGTTTTAACATATGGATGTGAATCCTGGACAATCGGTAGGCAGGCCAAACAATTTTTAGAGGCCTCAGAGATGTGGTTTTACAGAAGAATGCTTAGAATACCTTGGACAGCCAAAAAGAGCAACCAAGAGGTTTTAAAAGAGGCGGGAGACCGAAGACAACTTATCACTGACATCAGAAGGAGACAGTCATCATTTTTCGGCCATGTTATGAGAAGAGGAAAAATAGAACATGTTGTGACCACTGGAAAGATCTGTGGAAGGAGGGATAGAGGAAGACAACGAGAGAAGATGCTTGACAGTCTTGTTGCATGGCATGGAGGTGTGTCGGCACACGAACTGATACATGCTGCAGGAGATCGCGGATTATGGAGAGGCATGATCGCCCACGCCAGTCGGCAAGGCACCTGATGATGATGATGATGACAAGTTTCTCAGTTTTGTTAGGACTCAGAGGCTTTAAGATCTCACAAAGAGCTGAACACAATTTCAAAGAAAAAACCTGCAGAAAAATGGACCATTGCACACGAAAAGTGTTCAGTCCTGAAACAGGCTCCAGGCTCGATTCTACCCATTCTTTACCAGAATTGGTCTTTCTGTTTAGAGCACTTTCCTTCTCTTAATATGATTAAAGTCAACATCTTATATTTATAAATCAAGAGAAGGCATTTGATCGAGTTAATAGATGCAAACTATGGACGATTCTAGAGGATTATGGCATTCAAGATCAGCTGTTGGGTAACATCATGGCTCTTTACCAAGATAGTAGTGCATAGTAAGAACAACAAAAGAAATGATAAACTGGTTTCTCATCTCATAAGGTGTCAGACAGAGAGATATTTCCTCTCACCCTTGCTATTCATTACTTACCTGGATAGAATTACAAAGGAGGTAAATGCAAACACTGAAGAAATAAGTGAATATCTTTTTGCAGAGGATCAATGTCTAATACACAATCAAGAACAGAATTTACAATACCATATTGACTCCTGACATGCAACCTGCACAAAGTATGATATGAATATAAACACTGTGAAAACGGAGAAATGAGGATTGGCAGGAAACATAATATAATGAATGTTCATGTTAACGGTTCTACAATAAAACAAGTATGAGAATTCAAATATTTAGGAAGCATGCCTGTATTTACAGAGGATGGCAGACTCGATAGAGAGATAGAAGCCAGAGTACAGAAGGCAAATGATGTCACCTGCCAGTTAGCTTCACTGCTTAGACACCCAAACGTCTCCCTTCCAGCAAAACAGAATATGATCAAAAGTATCTTTTTCCCTACTTTTATGTTATCAGTACCAAACATGGACAATGAATAGGGCACTAGAACAGAACATTACTACATGTGAAGTTTGCTGTCTCTGCAAGTTCACTAACAATACAAGAAGATAAGGGGTTATGAATACCAGCATTAGAGACAAAGTCAGAATAAGACCATGTCTAAATTATATTGACAGATAAAGAATGAAGAAATTGTTCAGCCATCAGTGAGAATGCAGCCAGGTCAAACTGCATATGAGACTTTTTACAGCAGAACATCTGGGAGGAAGGTGAGAGGAAGACCAAGATAGAGATGGATGAATGGTGTAGCAGAAACCTGCAAAAAAGATGAACACATCCATCACAAGTCACCAGAGAAGAAGCAAGACAAATACAGAAAACCACAACTCTTGGCTACAACCTGGTATCAGGGAGAGGACAAAACTACGACACTGGGCTACAACCTGGTATCAGTGAGATGACAAAACCACGACACTGGGCTACAACCTGGTATCAGGGAGATGACAAAACCACGACACTGGGCTACGACCTGGTATCAGGGAGATGACAAAACCACGACACTGGGCTACGACCTGGTATCAGTGAGATGACAAAACCACGACACTGGGCTACAACCTGGTATCAGGGAGATGACAAAACCACGACACTGGGCTACGACCTGGTATCAGGGAGATGACAAAACCACAACACTGGGCTACAACCTGGTATCAGGGAGATGACAAAACCACGACACTGGGCTACGACCTGGTATCAGGGAGATGACAAAACCACGACACTGGGCTACAACCTGGTATCAGGGAGATGACAAAACCACGACACTGGGCTACGACCTGGTATCAGGGAGATGACAAAACCACGACACTGGGCTACGACCTGGTATCAGGGAGATGAAAAAACCACGACACTGGGCTACAACCTGGTATCAGTGAGATGACAAAACCACGACACTGGGCTACAACCTGGTATCAGGGAGATGACAAAACCACGACACTGGGCTACAACCTGGTATCAGGGAGATGACAAAACCACGACACTGGGCTACAACCTGGTATCAGGGAGATGACAAAACCACGACACTGGGCTACAACCTGATATCAGGGAGATGACAAAACCACGACACTGGGCTACAACCTGATATCAGGGAGATGACAAAACCACGACACTGGGCTACAACCTGATATCAGGGAGATGACAAAACCATGACACTGGGCTGTAACCTGGTATCAGTGAGATGACAAAACCACGAGTCTGAGCTACAACCTGGTATCAGGGAGATGACAAAAGGGGAAGAAGTAATATATAAATAAAAATACAGATTTGATGCACTGTCCCCATATGAAGGTTGGCTGCAGTGCACTACTACTGTCTTCTCAAAATGAAGAAATTGTAAGAAGACTAGTACTGAACAGTCATATGATTCCATTAAAGGACAAAGCTGAAATGGTTTGGCCTTTTGACAAGAATGCCTTGGTACCACATACTACAGAAAGGCAAACTGAAGAAATCAGTGGAACACAGAGCAAGTAGAGACCCTACAAAAGATGAAACAATGACATCAGAATCTACAGAAATGATGACAGACTGATATGACACATGAGAATCTACAGAAATGATGACAGACTTATATGACACATCAGAATCTACAGAAATGATGACAGACTGATATGACACATGAGAAACAAAGAAAGCATACACACAATATCTCTGGTTAGGATTCAAGTATTGCACATGACTGGGAAGATGAACATGACAAATATTCACAAGGGTTTTCTAGACTAAATGGACAGTTGCACACACATTTTGATTGCAAAGCTAGCCAATTTTAGATTTTTTTATTGCCATTTATTGTATTACTGTTCAAGCCATCCCATTTCATGTTGCTTTTGTTTGACCATATAAATATAGTGCCGTATAATTGTTTCCGGTTTGGGTCGAGATGGTGGGACGTGTTTCTTCTGGCTTGGTTTAAGACTGTTGATTGACGACCCAAGTCGCCATCATACAATATCCTTTGTTATAGATTCAGATTTCTAGCTTTCAGAAATATCATCTAAAATTGCATTAGCATCTAGTGTCTTTAAAAACTGTCAAACATCTGGAAGTCAAAGACACTTAGCAGTCACACAAAACTTGAAATCTTTTAATGTGATTCCAGTGCTAACTGGTGGTTGCGAGAGTCGGAAAGCAATAATTGCTCTAGAAAAAACAAATTAGGCAATTTTGAGAACAAATGTCTTAGAAGAATGCTAAAACTCCACTGGACAGATTTGAGATCTAATACGCAAATAAGGCAAGAGACCAAGCAAGACAATGTATCCAATTGTTTAAGAAAGCGCCACTGGAACTACATCCGTCATGCACTCAGATTGGATGAGACAAGACTTTTCCATCAAGCCCTCCTATAGACACTGAGAGGAAAAAGAAAAAGACCGAGAGAGACTACGTA